>SKCR01011652.1:0-460659 GCA_019454045.1 Zanthoxylum bungeanum | reverse complement strand
TTTGAGTTGTGAAGATCTTCAAGATCCAACCTTTGTGTTGATTCTAAGCTTTGAGTTGGTTTCCCTATCACCTTAGAAGACTTCTACAAGTGCTAGATTTGTTGATTTTGCAACAAAATCAAAGAGAAAGAAGCTTCAAGTTCACGTTCATTTGCTTAGTCTATTAGGGTTTACATTGTGTCAAGTGTTGTGTAATGAGAGAGAGAGAGAAATGTCTTTTGGTAAAAACCAATTACCCTTTTACCTAAACAAGGTGGTTGGGTAATGGTTTCACCAAAACCATTCCAAGGTAGTTGGAAAGTTGGTGGCTTGGCATAAATGCCAACTACCCTCCCAACTACCACATGTGAAGTGGGCCCCACATTTGAATTCAAAATTTAATGGATTCTACGAATGTTTGCCGCGGCTCGGATCCGTTTAATTCGATTAAACGAATTTTCGTCGCTAAATAATTAAATCTAATTTAATTAAATAACGATGCCTCGCAAATATATTACGAACGTCGTTTACGAATTAATTCTAAATTAATTCGTTCGTTCGTATTAAAGTCCGACTTTAATTTCGTAAAGAAATCCATTCATATTATATATATCTGATATATTATTTTAGCCCATACAAATAAATTAAATAGAAAAATCAAATTTAACTATTAAATTTATTTTACCGATTAATTCCAAATTAATCGCGGTTCTCTCTCTTCCGAACACATTTAATCTCACATTAAATAAAGCCTCAATTAATCACAGATTAATTTTCTCTCTCTAAATTAATCCCAGATTAATTCTAGTTTAAGTCAATAGTCATCGGTGAATCTTTGGGAAGCGACCCAAGAGACTCTGGATATGTTGGCAGTAAATCCGGTTATCGGACTATCAGATTAAGTGAGTACCTCGTACCACATGCTAACGGATTTACAAGACATGGTTGACTTCTAGCAAAACACCGTGCCTACCCAATTCTCCAGAAATATTCTTACTGGAATATACAATATATGTCATGCGTATAATACGCAGTATTTCGTATAGCGATCCAGTATCCGATGTCACGTGTTAGGCCTGGGGCTGGAATTGTGTCTGTCCCGTACGAAGCACATGTCCTAGTCATATCCTCCCGATGACTGCAGTACTTAAGAGTACTAGTTCCGTATCCTACGTGACATCATCTCCACTATGACTGGAATGATACTTCCGTCTTGACATCACACCCAATACACTATGATTCTCAATATACCCAGCAGAGGCGTACACAAAACCGGTTAAAGCCCTGGACGACCAAAACCAAAGCATATTGATTGTCGCAAGTATTAGCGGTGCAAGTCTCAGGTTAATACCAAATACACATACCCTAATTTCGGACTTCCATAGACACGTAGTCATATTACCAATGGAATTACGATGGGTCTATACAGAGCGAAGCTGTTTTCCGTACCATCGGTAAAACACAACATCTTATTACACTTGCATGAGTATCTAATACCCAAATATATGAGAACTATGTTATTGTGCCCTCACAACGCACACAAGTGTAATACTAGTCTTTTACGCATTATCGATGTCCAATCTCGATAATACTCTGACTAGTGATATTTAATGATTAATCATTCGAGGACTGATACTGTCTCATATCATCTCAATCCAGGAACTAATCATAAGGACCTCCTATCATTTATATATCTAAGTGATCTAATCACAAATGATAAGAGTGCAATCTCATTGTCATATAGTTAATTTGTACAACAACACCATGATCTGTACAAATAGTGACGCTATGGGTCATAATTGTCCAACAATCTCCCACTTGGCCTATAGTCAGTCACTCGAGTGTCATACACCCGAACTATGTACGGTTCGCTCAAACTGCTGAGGAAAGGCTTTCGTCAGCGGATTTACTTGATTATCGTCTGATGCGATTTATTCGATCATCACATCGCCATGATGTATGATCCGAACGAATCAGATTAATAGTCGAAGTATATATCTGGATCGTTGATGAGACCATTAATTCTTTAGCTTGTACTGACGCCTAGCTCAGCTGCTAACAGAACTATATCTAATCTAATTAGATTTATCATCGACCCAAATGGCTTCTATTGTTGCCTCAGCCACAGCAATAACCCGCATTTGTTGTTTATTCGGTAACAGTATCTTGCTTGGAAGATTTCCAGTTCACTGTTCCGTTATTCAAACTGTATTGTATCGCTGTTTTTATCGGTTAGGAAACTTACAGCAGTGATCCCAGTAACTTCAAGTTCTCATTCTCCATAGTTAAGACATCATCCTTAGTTCTCTAAGATATTAACGGATGTTCTTAATATCAATTCAATGACTATCACTTGGATTGACCTATTTGTGACTCCATATGCTCAAAGCGTATGAGACACTAGGTCACGTACTTTTTCAATGTATGAGTTCTCAGAGAGTGTTAACAACTTTAAATCTATATCAGTAGATCTTTATTCCTAGAATAAAGGTTGTTTCTCCCAAGAATTATACGGAGAATTTTCATGAAAGCCAAGCTTTCATCGATTGTAATATGAGAATATCATTTCCAATAAATGACATATCATCATTATTTAGGACAGTCACTTTCAGTACGCTCCCACTAACCTCCTATTACACACAAGAATCATTTCTCGTTTTGAATTAAATCATAAACCATTATGATTACATCAAAATGATAATTCCAAGAACTTAATGCTTGTTTCAATCCAAACATGGATCGAATAACCTGCAAACCTTGTTTACTAGTTTTGATACGACAAAATCATCATGATGTTGTAAACATCCTCCAAAAAGTTTCATTTTCAGGAAAACGATTTTTCGTTCAACTGCCATATTTCATAAATGAAACATGCAGCATCAGCAAGCATTATCCAAATGGATTTAACGTGGCAACAGGTAAAAGATTTCGTTGTAATCAACACAATGTTGATAACGATACCTTTCCGCTACAAGTCTAGCTTAGTACGTTGGTATGTTGCCATCCACGTATGTCTTCCTTGAAAACTTATATAGTACCAATAGGCACAATGTCTTGCGGTACAACAACTATTGTCCAAACATAGTTGTTATACATGAAATCCATTTCGGACTCATGACACTTTGCCATAATAGGGAGTCGATACCTTGTATCACTTCCTCATATGTAGTCAGTTCGTCTTCCTCAATAAGATTGACATCTTTATGAGGTGAGATCAGAAACCCATACATCCCAGGTTATTTTCTGATTTCTCTATTCCGACTAACGCGGTTCTTGTGTATTCGAAGATTGTGTACAGTTTCATCCTTGATGAACTGTTTGTGTTCCATTAAAGAATCGGTGTATGGAACAATATTACTCTCATTTTTCATCGAGTTTTACTTTCCTCACACTTACCACTGCATTTAGGTATTCCTCTAGGGAAAAACGCATGGCGAGTAACAATTACATTGTTCTCATGTGAGATGTATAAGTACTATACTTTGGTTTCCTTAGGACAACCTACAATTAGGCACTTATCTGATTTGGGTTCTAGTTTGGTATCATCCAAACATATGCCCAGCATCCCAAATCTTCAGGAGTGAGAAAACTCAGTTTCTTTCCTGTTCATATCTAATATGAAATCTGTCAAACAGATTTTCATGGAACCTTATTCAAAATAAGTATTGCACTGTTAAATGCTTATCATTTGAAGGAAAATGGTAGCTCAGAGCGACTCATGTTTAACCTTATCATGCCCAACAAGATTCAGTTTCTCTGTTCGGACACACCGTCAAACTGACGTGTTCCGGGAGGAGTCCTCATTGAAAGAATACTATACTCTTTCAAGTATTTGAGAAACTTATTGCTTAAGTATTTTCCATCTCGGTCTTATTGTGACGGTTTTAATACTTTAGCCGATCTGTTTGTCTACTTCGTGTCGAAACTCTAAAAGATTCTGATCTGTGTTTCATAAGAGACACATAGCCATAACGCGATGCCACATCCGTAAATGTCACGAAATACTCATATCCACATCTAGCCTATCTAGATATGGGCCCACTTACGTCACTATGAACGAGGGCTAATAGATCGGTGACACTTACACTTTTACCAAGTAAAAGGTATTTTAGGTAATTTACCTAATAAACTAGATTCGTAGACATCATTTGAATGGAATCAAATCCGTCCTAGTATCCACTCTTCAAAAGTGTGGATATACGAGTCTTGTTTAATATGTCCCAGACAACACTGCCGCAAATAAGTCTTATCTGATCAAATCAGTTTGAGCTATTTATTCGTCATATTATATGTTTGAGATTTATTTATATTCAAAATATAAATACTGTTATTCACATCTAATGTGTTTATCTCAATATCATCTTTATAAAATAAAACACTTTAGTGTTCTAGAATATAAAGGTATACTCGCAACGAGTTATACTCGATATATAGATAATGTTTCTAGTCAAACTAGTTTCATTATAACAGTTTCCTAATTTAAGTACACACCCGAAGGGTAGTTCCTAAACTTAGGTATCTACGGTAAAACAACGACTTTCGTCCCGTTTCCGATTCGCAGATTAATCTCAATTGAAGTCAGTATTCTGCTCATAGCAGATTCTGCACATCAATACATATTATGTATCGCACTTAGTATTTAAAATCCAATTTTAATACTAGTAGTGAACATATTTATGACAAACATATTTGAAGTCAGAGCCTTGCTCGTCTTCAATTCCTTCATGTCTGCTTTGTTCATACGGCAGTCACGCTTCAGTGATCACATTTTCCACAGTTTAAGCAGACATCTTGGGATATGTCATTTGTATTCCTAGAAGACAATAATGATTTTGCCTTTGCCCTTTTCTATATCCCATAAGCCTTTGGCCAAGCCTTGGGTTTCTAGAATATCGAAGTAAGGTGCGACTTGCGCTACTTGCCTTATTGCAAACTTTGGCTTTATCTCCTTGAGAATAGCCATTAACTCTCCAAGAGTTATTAATTGCAATTTAATACTTCTAAGATCTAAGAATAGATCTATGAAGATCCTTCAATTTCTTCATCATACTTTAAGGATCTAATCCTTAGTTCTGATTAGGAAATTAAGGAGTCTTTTTGACAAGTATAATGGATTAAATACTAAAGTTATCATCACATGAATCTTCCAAAGATCATGCTCTACTATTTGCTTAACTCTGGGCTTAGGCCTAAAAGTTATTTTATCAAATAAAGTAACTTATTAGTTTCCAGGACCATTCTGAAATTTTATTCCCAATTTGAAAATTAAAGTCGTTTAAACACATTTTCACCCAGGATTATGTTTTAAACAATAATCTTTCATTTATCTTGATTACAATAGTCTAACTATCCAATCAACGATTTCGGGTACAATCTAATGTAATGATTACTATAGTCTAACTATATAACTAATTACAATTTTATTGGTTAAAATCAAATATATATTGATTGCTATAATCCAATTATATAATCAACTATAAATGATCGGTAAAATTCAAATATATTGATTACTATAATCCATTATATAATCAACTATAAATGAAGGGTAAAATTCAAATATATTGATTACTATAATCCAATTATATAATCAACTATAAATGAAGTAGTTTGAATACAGTCCAACTGTTTAATTAAAACAACAATTAAATATTAGTCCAACTAATATATTAATTTATTGACGAAATATTGAAATGAGAGCGTATGACAAGTATCTAAACGAAATTGCAAATTTAATACTTGCCTCCCACTATTTTTCGGCGAGCCTCTAACCCTCTATTGAGTACTCGGGAAACCTTATTTCCTAGTGGGCTAGGATTCCGTTAAATAACACACAATCTTGACTTTGGCCAACAAATTGTATGATACTTAACTAGGTAGATCTCTAAGATCAATTGGATCTCATCCAATTCCTAGATCCAGTAGGTGGAGATCCAAGTCCGAAACATATATACAATATATATGCCAATATATCCAATATATTTTCCTAACCTTTTTCCTCTGAATCAACTAAGCATTGGCTTTGGCACAACAAGCTTAATGATTCCAGTTAAGCGGGACCCATTGACATGGAAAGCTTCGTAATCAATGTCGATGGACAAGAAGTGATCTTGACTTGGCCAATAAATCACGACTTGGACAAGACACCGACATGGAACAAAACTCTCATGATTTAAACACATCCGCAATTGACAAAGGTCTTGACTTTGGCCAACAAACCAATGCCAACTTTGGATCTTGAGTAAGAATCACTCAACGGAAGGAAAAACACTTAATATGTTTTGAGGGTTTTTGCGTAAATTGGCAACCAATTTATTATCTTTGATTAGGTCTCATCATACACCCTTAAGCATGCATTCTAAAAGCATAATAAGGCGCGATAAATAAATTAATAATGATATGTGGATGGATATGTCATAAATTATTCCTAGAACAAATCACTCACTTTCCTCTCCCCGGCTATAAGTATTATAACTTCTACCCAATTACATAATACAATAAAGAAACCTCATTTACATTGAGGGGAATAGGTGAGAAGAGAAATACAAAGAGTAAGGAGATAAAAGGCTGGACACGCAGGTCCAATTTAATAAATTCTAAATTTATTACAATTTCCAAAATTGCCTTCGCCCTTCTAATATCCATCCGATATACATTATTCATACAACACATTCATGTATTTCATACAAAGCATGTTATTCAATCAATCTAATCCAATTAATTAATCTTTGATTAATGACCATCCAATGTTCAAACAACGATTTGATTTGCGCGAGTCCAACTCGTTTAAGAATAAATACTTAAAGTACGTATTCTTGAATTATATCGAACTACAACTATAAATCCAATTTATTTGTATTCAATACTTATTCCAATTTAATTCCAAAATAAATACTTACACTTATTTATATGCCTTATAGACTTGGATTTCAAATCCAATCTTGATGGGTCTCAAAGGCCCAATAACATCCAATGCCATTTTAATTAAAGTCCAATGGGCTTTTAATTGATTCTTAAGTCATGGGCTTTGGCCATAATGGATCAAATCCAAAATGCCAAGGCCCAATAGGAATCACCCTATTGCCAACAAATCAATTTAGGCCCATTAGGCCCAATTATATTCTTTAAAGGGCCAATTGATGTATTTGGACTTATGGAATTGGTTTTGGGCCCAATTGGATCCAATCCAAAAGTCCAAAACCAAACTTGGTCAAACCAAGCCCATTAAGCCCAAATACACAATTTTAGCCTAATTAAATTCTTTAAAGGCTTATTAACATAATTATAATATTCCAAATATCACAATTATTTTAATTAAAGTGTATTAGCCATGATTAATTAATTAAACTCAATATTTCCAAAATACCAATTAACTTAATTAATCATGCTTAATCCATCAATTTATGCTCAACACAAATTGAAGTCAAAACACATCATTTTATGCTCAACATGCTCTTGAATTTAACATAAACATTATTGACTTTGATTCTAATTTAATCAAACCAACAATCAACATTTAATCATGCATTTAAACACATCCAATGGTGTAAAATTGAAAAATTCCAAGTGCACTCCAAGCAGTAGCATTCGGCCAAGGTAAGAAAATTAAAAAATTTTGATCCAATCAATTTTTCTCAAATCTAATCATGCACAACTCTAAGTTAACATATTCTAAGCATGCTCAAAGCATCAATTTGAAGAAATCATATTCAAAACACAAAAGTCCCAAATTTTAGCCTCATGAACCCTAAAATTTTCATGCTTAAAATTGGCTCTTGATACCATTATTATTGTTCCTAGAACATGCCAAGGATCTAATAAGCAAGAAAATGTGTTCATAAATTCATTATAAGTTGCGGAATTACTTACATTGAATGAATTTGAGCTTTTAAAATTTTGAGAAGAAGATCTCCAACATCCAACCTTTGTGTTGATTCCAAGCTTTGAGTTGTGAAGATCTCCAAGATCGAACCTTTGTGTTGATTCCAAGCTTTGAGTTGTGAAGATCTACAAGATCTAACCTTTGTGTTAATTCCAAGCTTTGAGTTGGTTTCCCTATCTGATACGAAACAGGATGCGAACAGACGATATCCGATCCAAGATCCCGTAGACCCCCAAAGAACCTGTCCTTGAAAACCCTTGGAGATAGCCTCAGATGAATTTTGCCAGCAAATAGGACGCCACAAAGGATGCCAACCCTTTGATAAGTCTTTGTTCAATCACTGAACGATGATAAAATTTTCTCAATCTCAAGAAAATGTTACTATTCACGCACAAATAATAGGGTTCTTCATTAAAAGTTGTTTTTGAGTTTAAATAGTAACATACTCAAACCCTGATAGAGCTGAAAAGACTAATATAGCCCTAAACTACCCATTACCAACTAAAAGCCCATAATTCCTAATTTCTAGCTCATTTTGAACCCATAAATAAATAAAATAAACTAACTCAAAAAATAAATAAAAACAGTCATTCACGTTGGTTCCATATATGAAAATAAATAATAAATAAGCCTAAACAAACGAAATCAATTCATGTTGCTAGGATCACATCATTCTCCCTCTCTTGAAAAGGATTCGTCCTCGAATCTGTGCCCAGATCATAGATAGTAATGATAAAATCAATTGGACGATTATTCTGGAACAAGGAAAAATCACATGGAAGAAAAGTGTCAATGTTAGTACAATAATGCTTGTGTATTGTTCCCTTTTGCCCATACTCTTCCGCAAAATCTAATTTTATTGCACTCTCATTCCCAATGATATTCCTAATTAAGTTCACACTCTAAATCTCATTCACAACAAATTCTACATGCTTAACACTCACAAAACTCTCACACATATTTACCCATGTGTTTCCCGACTCACTACTCACATTTGCATGTTCAAAAATCTCAACACATTCAACTACACATGTAGTTTCATCAATACATTTAGCCATGCATTGAGCTTCAAATTTATCATCACCAGCAACAGCTAAGTCATCCACTTCAGTAATAGAAATAACTTCAGCATCACACTTACTTTTCATTGCTTGCTTACTCACTATCATGCACATATTTTCTTCTTTTACATTCACAATATCACTAGCAAGTTTATGTGCTAAGCATTCGACATCTCTTTCTTTTTTCCTCTTTTCAACCTCACTTCTCCTCTTCATTATTAATTGATCTTTATAGGCTTGTTGTGGTGTTAAAAGAGAAAGAATCACTGACCTCCGCTCCGTGACATAAATGTACCTACTCAAGAATCACTGACCTCCGCTCCGTGACATAAATGTACCTACTCCTCTCAACATGATGCCACACTTGCCTATCATACTGATACGAAACAGGATACGAAAAGACGAAACCCGATCCAATATCCCGTAGACCTCCAAAGAACATGTCCTTGAAAACCTTGGAGATAGCCTTAGATGAATTTTGCCAGCAAATAGGACGCCACAAAGGATGCCAACCCTTTGATAAGTCTTTGTTCAATCACTGAACGATGATAAAATTTTCTCAATCTCAAGAAAATGTTACTATTCACGCACAAAAAATAGGGTTAAACAAAGAAAACAAATTTTAGGAATTCAATAAAGACACACAGCAAGTGACAGAAAGGGATAAAAATTAATCAGACCTTGGAATCTGGCTCTAATACCAATTGATACGAAACAAGATGTGAAACAGACGATATCCGATCCAAGATCCCGTAGACCCCCAAAGAACTTGTCATTGAAAACCCTTGGAGATAGCCTCAGATGAATTTTGCCAGCAAATAGGACGCCACAAAGGATGCCAACCCTTTGATAAGTCTTTGTTCAATCACTGAACGATGATAAAATTTTCTCAATCTCAAGAAAAAAGTTACTATTCACGCACAAATAATAGGGTTCTTCATTAAGAGTTGTTTTTGAGTTTAAATAGTAACATACTCAAACCCTAAGAGAGCTGAAAAGACTAATATAGCCCTAAACTACCCATTACCAACTAAAAGCCCATAATTCCTAATTTCTAGCTCATTTTGAACCCATAAATAAATAAAATAAACTAACTCAAAAAATAAATAAAAACAGTCATTCACGTTGGTTCTATATATGAAAATAAATAATAAATAAGCCTAAACAAACGAAATCAATTCATGCTGCTAGGATCACATCACATACTTCCATGACCCACCCAACAATACGTGACAATCAAGCATAGGCACCACATCACATAATACTTCATCATGAAGCCTCCTAGTAGTAAAGGCAACAATGACTTGATATTCCACCTTAACCTCATCACAATTAGGCAAACCTCGCAACATATAAGGCTTATGATGGTTTCGCAATGACAACCTCAATTTCTCCACGAGGCTGGTACAAACTAAATTAGCCCACTGTTCCCCATCAATAATCACATTGCACACCTCATCTTTCACAAATACTCTGGTACGAGAGATATTATCTCTTGGTTGCCCATAATATCAACCAATGCACTTGGCATCTTGACAAAAACAAACTCAAGAAGAAAGAAAAGACAAAAAAAAAATGACAAAGACAAAGACAAGACAAAATAAGACTAAAAAAACCACATGAGACTCGAAACGAAACATAAAAAAATCAAATTCAAATTCAGTGAAAAATTCAACCAAACATTTTCTTTTCGATTAAGAAACACTAAGGCAATCCCTAGCACAACTTAACACACAAGATAATTGATCAAACTTTATTGACCAGATCTGATTTTTTTTTTTTAACAACAGCAACACCTTATTAACAAGTTATCATGCAAAAAGGTCAAAAAGCAAACAAACCCTACTGCCTACTGATCTGCACTAGCCAATGAAGAAATTTTTTTTTTTACTGACAAACGCAAATTCCAGGGAACTTTTTTTTTTTTGGTTCACAGCCTCACAGGTGTGAACTTACTGAACTTTTTTTTTGTTTTTTTTTTACGCAAGCAAGAAGAATGGGAAAAAAAAATTAAGAGACTTTTTTTTTCAGTCACATCAGTCGTTTTTTTTTTTTTTTTTGACTTTTGTTTTGTTTTGTTTTTTTTTTTTGGAGAGTTCGGGGTTTCTAAGCAGGTTGTGGTAAATTTTGCTAAGCAGTTCGAAACAGGATGCGAAACAGACGATATCCGATCCAAGATCCCGTAGACCCCCAAAGAACCTGTCATTGAAAACCCTTGGAGATAGCCTCAGATGAATTTTGCCAGTAAATAGGACGCCACAAAGGATGCCAACCCTTTGATAAGTCTTTGTTCAATCATTGAACGATGATAAAATTTTCTCAATCTCAAGAAAAGGTTACTATTCACGCACAAATAATAGGGTTCTTCATTAAGAGTTGTTTTTGAGTTTAAATAGTAACATACTCAAACCCTAAGAGAGCTGAAAAGACTAATATAACCATAAACTACCCATTAACCAACTAAAAGCCCATAATTCCTAATTTCTAGCTCATTTTGAACCCATAAATAAATAAAATAAACTAACTCAAAAAATAAATAAAAACAGTCATTCACGTTGATTCCATATATGAAAATAAATAATAAATAAGCATAAACAAACGAAATCAATTCACGCTGCTAGGATCACATCACTATCACCTTAGAAGACTTCTACAAGTGCTAGATTTGTTGATTTTGCAACAAAATCAAAGAGAAATAACTTCAAGTTCACGCCCATTTGCTTAGTCTATTAGGGTTTACATTGTGTCAAGTGTTGTGTAATGAGAGAGAGATGCCTTTTGGTAAAACCAATTTACCATTTTACCTAAACAAGTTTGTTGGGTAAATGGTTTCACCAAAACCATTCCAAGGTAGTTGGAAAGTTGGTGGCTTGGCATAAATGCCAACTACCCTCCCAACTACCACATGTGAAGTGGGCCCCATATTTGAATTCAAAATTCAAATGGATTCTATGAATGTTTGCCGCGACTCGGATCCGTTTAATCCGATTAAACGAACTTTTGTCGCTAAATAATTAAATCTAATTTAATTAAATAACGATGCCTCGCAAATATATTACGAACGTCGTTTACGAATTAATTCTAAATTAATTCGTTCGTTCGTATTAAAGTCCGACTTTAATTTCGTAATAAAATCCAATTCATATTAATATATCTGATATATTAATTTTAGCCCATACAAATAAATTAAATAGAAAAATCAAATTTAACTATTAAATTTATTTTACCGATTAATTCCAAATTAATCGCGTTCTCTCTCTTCCGAACACATTTAATCCCAGATTAAATAAAGCCTCAATTAATCCCAGATTAATTTTCTCTCTCTAAATTAATCCCATATTAATTCTAGTTTAAGTCAACTGTCATCGATGAATCTTTCGGAAGCGACCCAAGGGACATCTGGATATGTTGGCAGTAAATCTGGTTATCGGACTATCCGATTAAGTGCGTACCTCCTACCACATGCTAACAGATTTACAATACATGGTTGGCTTCTAGCAAAGCACCGTGCCTACCCAATTCTCCAGAAATATTCTTACTGGAATATACAATATATGTCAGGCATAGAATACGTAGTATTGCGTATAATGATTCAGTATCGGATGTCACGTGCTAGGCCTGAGGCTGGAATTATGTCTACCCCGTACGAAGCACATATCGGATGTCTGGTAACTAGTCTCTATAATCGGATGAACATGACCTAGTCATATCCTTCCGATGACTGCAATACTTAAGAGTACTAGTTCCGTATCCTACGTGACATCATCTCCACTATGACTGGAATGATACTTCTGTCTTGACATCACACCCAATACACTATGATTCTCAATATACCCAGCAGAGGCGTACACAGAACCGGTTAAAGCTCTGGACGACCAAAACCAAAACATATTGATTGTCGCAAGTATTAGCGGTGCAAGTCTCAGGTTAAGACCAAATACACCTACCCTGATTTCGGACTTCCATAGACACGTAGTCATACTACCAATGGAATTTTGATGGGTCTATCCAGAGCGAAGCTGTTTTCTGTACCATCGGTAAAACACAACCTCCTATTACACTTGCATGAGTATTCAATACCCAAATATATAAGAACTATGCTATTGTGCCCTCACAACGCGCACAAGTGTAATACTATTCTTTTACGCATTATCGATGTCCAATCTCGATAATACTCTGATTAGAGATATTTAATTATTAATCATTCGATGACTGATACTGTCTCATATCATCTCAATCCAGGAACTAATCATAAGGACCTTCTATCATTTATATATCTAGGTGATCTAATCACAAATGATAAGAGTGCAATCTCCTTGTCACATAGTTAATTTGTACAACAACATCATGCTATGTACAAATAGTGACGCTATGGGTCATAATTATCCAACACGGAGGTATTTGATGTCCCCTCTAGTCAAGAAGTGGGGCCTCACAATCACTAGCCAATATGTTTTTCTCGCATGTCTTTCTTCGTCCATGGTTCGATATTCTGGTGTCATGGGCATAGAGGAACCACACCAATCCATCCCGAACTTGGTGGTTAAACTCTACTGCAGTGACGGGAGGTCCTACTGAAAAATAGCTCGACGTCTGGATGATAAAAAGCTTAACACCTCTTATTCTTATTAATTTAAAAAAAAAAAGTATTCCTGGCCCGAATTGACATATTTTCCTTTTTGTTTTACGCCCCGTAACTCTTCCTCAGCCAAGCTTGGGCAGAATATGAGATCAAGTATTAGTAACAAAGCAAAAATATGTTACTCGCCATTAATATGTTTGCTCGCGGTAATTATGGCCTCTCGGGAGAATCGATGACTGCATCTTTGATGCACTTGCTAGTACATTTGAGAATTCTTAATTGGCTAATTATAAATAGCTCCAGGACTATGGAACAAATGATTATCTCGGACCTATACCGAGGTATTGACGGTGATTCTCAAATATCGCTGAACATAATGGGATACGATGAGATAGAATGCAATAGAAACAAAGACACAAGGAATGTGTTACCTATTTTTAACGGTCAAAGCGAACCTTTTCAGCATTGTTTTGATGTTAATAATGCATTTCTGAATGACCACCTTATTGAAGAAGTGTATATGCAACAGTATGAGGGCTTTGTCAATCCTTGGAAACCTGATCATGTTTGTTTATTACATAAAGCTCTTTATGGCTTAAAGCATGCACATAGAGCCTGGTTTGACATACTCAAGTTTGCTCTTATTCAACAGTAGCATTTTTTTAATAGAAAATCAAACAATTCTTTGTTATACAAATGGGAAAATGGTCACATTTTATTAGTCTTGATCTTCTTTGATGATATTATTATCACAGGTTCTAACTCTGCTATGGTTCATATATTGATCTCATTTTTTCACCGCACTTTTGCTCTTAAAGATCTTGGTCCTCTTACTTACTTTTTGGGTATCAAAGTAACTAGGAATTCAGAAGGCTTATATCTCTGCCATACCAAATACATTACTGATCTATTAGCTAAGCATGATATGATTCAATCCAGTCCACGTGCCACTCATATGGTGACAGGTAAATATTACATTTGCACTGAAGGTTTTCTTATCTCTCACATTACTCACTACATGAGCATCATTGGTGCTCGCTAGTGTTACTTTGACTAGACCTGAAATCATTTTTCTGTTAACAAACTAAGTTAGTTTTTATCTATCCCTATTGATGTTCACCGACAAGCTTGTGAACGTTTGTTTCACTATCTCAAAAGTACCCCCACATTGGCCTTCAAATTTTTTCTCAAGTACCATGGATATTCAGTGTTACAATGATACTGACTGAGAATGTGATCGTGATGATAAAAAGTCTGTTGTTGGTTATGATGTGTTTCTCATGCCTAATCTGGTTTTTTGGTTATCCAAAAAATAGGCTGTCAGCACTGAATCAAAATATCGTGCTCTCGTATTGGCCACTTCTGAGGTTATTGGATTAGGTCTATTATTAATGAGCTCAACTTAAGCTTCTCTCCACGCCTCATATGTGGTGTGATAATCAAGTGGTCATACTCGTAATGCAGTTTATCATACTAAGATAAAGCATATTAAGCTCGATGTTCATTTTATTCGTGACTAGGTTTCTGCTAAAAACATCATTGTCTCATTTGTGCCTAGTGATGACTGATGAACTGTTAATATAAAGATTTTTATCGTCTTTTATCTTAATATTTTATGTATTATCTCGAATGATATGAGCATATTAATGTGTTTTGGATGTGTTTCGCATGTTAAAATAATATCAAGACTCTATTGGATGTAATGAGGGATAAATTAGTAAGTTTGTAGCACTTATGGGCTAAATTTTTAAGTCATCAGCGCGTCTTGACACTAGACAGCCAGTCGAGACACGCTACTCAAGAAATTTCAGTCAGACAACTATTGTTTAGCACATCGCGACTCCCAAGCATTAGAGTCGTGACTCGCCAACTATGCTTATTTAAAAAAATGTGTCATATATGCAAATAAATAATGATCAAAATGTGCAATTGCATTGTCAACGCGCATGGTCAACTAAAGTTGTCTCATGCATAAGCAACATATGAGCATCCCGATACTCATATTTTAAAGTCGCGACGCGCGAGATGAATTTGTGCAAAGTCGTGACACGTTTTGCAACACTAATCTGGCTTCTCCAGATTCGTCCAGAACTCAATTTTAATGAAAAAGCCCAAGAGCTCTATATATAAGCATAGTTTATCTCCAAAACTTAATGAGAAGTCTCATAACATATTTTGGAAACTTCAGAGTATAGAAGAACGCCTAGAGCAAGCAAAAAAATGAGTGCATCAACGAGATTTGAAGTTTGAAGCCGAATACTGCAAACAATAGTTTTTTTCTTCATTTTTCTCTATAATGTTATATTTTATGAGTTATTGGCTTGCTATAATGATTAGCTTGTATATTAAATAATATGTGTAGCTAATTCATTAAATCTAGAGTTGTAATGGATCTTGAGCTTGTTTAATTAATTTAATTACATATTTTTATTCATTTGGATTTTTTTTAATTATTAATTATTATTTTCTGTTCTTTGATGTTTATTTTATTTGTTTGGCCAACAATAAAATCTTGGTAAATCCTTAGGAACTCGATATAGGGAATTCGGGTTAGCTGTGGGAATAATAGTGCGTGATCTTATTCATTGAATAGATTTTCGTTCATGATAGAAATATACCTAAAGGGCATGCGTAGCCAATTTTAGAACTTAAGCTTAATGAATTTGGTTTTATCTAATTAATATAGACTTATGGTTAATGATTTATTCTAAATATATTTACATAACTATCGAAGAGGCTTGTGAATAATTTAGTGTTATAGATAATAATTAGTAACAACAACCCAGTTAAATGACAAGTGTATGAACTTATAATGTGCATGCTTATAATTTTCGACGCTAAAGCACGTATTTGGCGACAAATATTTTCGACGCCAAAGGATTGACCTTTAGTATTGAATATTTCGACGCTAAAGGTGATATAATATTAGAATATATATATTATTTTATTACCTTTAGCGTCGAATATTTCGAAGCTAAAAGGGTATAAGAAAATTATTATTGTAAATTAATTTCAAACTAATTCCATTACCAAAGTAATTAAATTTGTTATAAAAAATTATTACGAATTTGTTATTAAAAATTATAATAATAATAATTTTATTGACATAAAAATAAATTACAGAATTTATCCAAAAAAATATATAAAATAATAAACAAAATGATAAAATATAATTTTCTATATATTTTATCCATCTTCACTTTCTTATTTTTCATCTTCACTTTCATTTATTTTCATTTTCTTCACTATCTTCATTTTCACCATTTCTTCATCTTCATATTCCCCTAAAAAATAGATGTTAATATAAAATACAAAAAATCAAACAGACTTAAGGGAAAAAAAATTAGAGAGAAATAAGAGTATGAGAGAAAGAAAGTGAGAATATGAGAAATGAAGAGCAAATGAATTTATAGAAAAAAATAACCTTTAGTGACGAAATACGCTTTCGTCACTAAATGTCCTCAAATAGCGGAAATTATTTCTGCCAAAATTTTGATTGTTAGTGTCGAAATTTTTGACTTTTAGCGTCGAAAAATTGTTGCTAAATGTCAAAATTTTAAATATAATTGTATTAGGGGATAAATTGAAATTATAGAAAGCGAGAATTCGAAAAATTTAAATTTATCCTTAGCGTCGAAATTTCGTCACTAAATGTCAAAATTTTAAATCTAATTTTATTTGGGGATAAATTCAAATTTTAGAAAGTGGGAATTCGAAAAATTTAAGTTTACCATCTAGCGTAGAAATATTGGACTGTTATCATTGAAAATTCGTCGCTAAATGTCAAAAATTTAAATCTAATTTTTAGGTGATAAATTCAAATTTTAGAAGAGGGAATTCGAAAATTTTAAAGTTAACATTTAGTGTCGAAATTAAATTTGACACTAAAGGGTAAGACCCTTTAGCGTCCAAAAAAAAATTGAACAGTTTGACGCTAAAGGGTTGACGTTTAGCGTCGAATTTAAATTTCGATGCTAAAAGGTCCACCATTTAGTAGGATTCGACGTTAAAGTGTTGCCTTTTAGCGTCGAATTTAAATTCGGCACGAAAGCGTTTATTAGCGTCGAAAAAAATTTCAACGCTAAAGGTCTCTTTTGTTGTTTTTGTGTGTGTGTGTGTATATATTATAATATATATATATATATATATATATATATATATATAATATATATATATATATATATATATTTGATTGTAGGGGTGTTCGCGGTGCGGTTTGGGTCGGTTTTTTTCGTTTTTCACTTCAAACCGCGCGGGTTGGCGGTTTGGAAAATTAGAAATCGAAACCGCAAATTTGATAAGGAAAATCGTGACGGTTCGGGTTGGCGGTTTGGGCGGTTCGGGTCGGCGGTTTGGATTATCATTTTTTTAAGGAAATTTTGTGTGTTTTCACATAATAATTGAAGAGAAAAAATACATAATTTTCATTTATACATTGCATATTGTCATATGATCATTAAATATCTTAAATTTCACGGTTTAAAGAAGAAGAAATATATAAAATAATATCTAATTTGAATGCGGGTCGGGTCGCGGTTTAAGTCAAAATTTGCGGTTTTGGGCGGTTCGGGTCGCGGTTGGGTCAAAACCGCACACCGACCCGAAATTTGCGGTTCGGTTCCGATTGACCCGAAATCTTTTTAATTTTTTTTTTCAACCGCGCGGTACGGTTCGGGTTGGTGCGGTTCGGGTCGGATTGCTGTTTGACCCGAAACTGTGATCACCCATATCTGATTGTATGATTAAAGTTGGATTCTGTATAGCTTGCTCAAGATGCTAATAATTTTTTTTTTTGTAGATTCTTCATTTTCCTTTCATCCAAACGGCCTAAATCTCAAAATCTTCAAATAACTACCAACATCCAAGTTCCATCTCTTGAAACCATTATATATATAATATATATAAATATAATAAAGGAGAATGGTGTTGGAGGAAAGATAGTGTATCCAACGACTCTCTTTATGTGGCTTAATTGACGGCCCAGATCATTTCATTGGTAATTGGAGGAAAGAGAGTGAATTGATTGATGAAAAGTGTCAAAATTTTTTAAATTTTCAAATTAAAAAATAGAAAGTTAAAATAAAATCATTTACTTAAAAAAATAAAATTATTTAATTCTGTAACACCGTGTCGTAGGCACGGGCCAAATATTGTAATACCGTGCCGTAGGCACGGGCATCATTTAATTAAAAAATAAAATCATTTAATTCTGTAACACCGTGCCGTAGGCACGGGCCAAATATTGTAACATCGTGCCGTAGGCACGGGCAAAAACTAGTATATATATATATATATATATATATATATATATATATAAACATATATGTATCATGTCTATTTTGATAATTTCAAATATATTCAAACATTAATAATCTATCAAAATTATATAAAATTACTTTTTTTTTTTATTACAAACAACCGAACATTAATTGATCTTAGATTCTTAGTAAATAAGCACTACGTACTCCCAAACTAATTATTATTCAATTAAGCAATAATTTAGAAAGTACTTTTTCTATACTAGCTATTGCAAAATCCCATAGCAAAGATTGCAAGCAAAGCCTATCTCTTGAATTAAAATTCAGCCCCCTCTCCTTAGCATCCTCAGTCGTTGAACAGTCTCAATAAAATTCCTGTTTATAATTAATTAATTGCAAATCTTCAAATTAGTCCAAATCCTTTTGAAAAATTAAAAAAAGAAATGAAAAATTATATACTCACTGCCATGGAACATCTCCTGCAAGCAACCAATCTCCTTCTTTGTCTTGGTACGTCAGTGTATAACGCAGACCTCGTTTCTCACATTTTTGATCTGTTCAAAGAGAAACCCAGTATTAGCGCCATGTTACTCCAATCCAATCCAGGGACCAATTTGCAAAATTTGCAAGAAAACTTGTTATTAATAGAAATACTTTACATTTAGCAAACATGGCGATCAAAGAGTTTGCTAGTGTTTCGAAGGAGTGATAAAGGCTGAGATCAACTTTTCTTGCTATTGCCACCCCTTCCATTTTAACCTTCACAAACATGGAATTATCAGCTATTCTATTATTGTTGTCGATTCTACCAAATTGGTCCTGCTGCCGCTGCTGGTGAAGCAACTTCTTTCTCCATGTCTGAATTGGCGGCCACCCCACAACTGCTTTTTCTTCTTCTTCTTCTTCTTTTCTAAGATTAGTTCAAGAACTTTCAGTATCACAAATTAGGGCCAGCCCCTGTATCCTCGGGTTCAATATTAATATTATTTTTTATATATTTTGAGATATAACATAATATTATAATTAAAAAAATATATAGACCTTATACCAACCATGCAAACCGTCGTGAGATTCACGTGAGGTTCATGTTAGGTATTGGACACAAACTAAACTCTCACATTCATTCATGATCTAATTATACGATGTAAGAAATTAAAAAAACTCAAACTAAACTCACTTGTTAATGGTGGAAGAATTTATCTTCTTCTTATTATGATCATCTTCCTCATTAGGCTGCCCACTCCATACAAGCAAAGGCATCATTTGCAATTCATCTCTGATGCTGTTACCAAAGGCATCTTCGAAACTACGCTTGTAATTAGCATCTTTCCTAGACTTGAAACCCACGCTGCTGGTATTGTTATGGTTATTCGGAAGAGCAAACCCTAGCCCTAGCCCTAGCCCTAGCTGAAGCTCCATATGTCTTACAAGAAAGCAACTCGATTAATAAAAGAAACTAATCAAGTATAAAGTGAACTGGGTTCGTGCTTAAATAGAGAAATGAAATTGTTGATATATAGTGTTGAATTGAAGATAGGAATTTAGGGACAAGATGGAAGCTGGGTCGGGGAAAATGGTAGCAGAGATAGTGACAGGCGAGAAAATAATGAACCAACGTGCCAGGACCGCTAAGCCGGGACCGGACCTATCCTTGAGTCATTGACACTCTGTCCCTACTCTCACCAACCGTAGGCTCGAAAACTCTCATTGAACTGTCTAAATCAAATTGACTGCGAGTATTACTCCACGGTTGATTAAATATTATATACGAAGAAACCCAGTATTGAAAACTAAGATAATATAATCATGGCTAATCATTTTCTTTTTGAACAATGAAGGAAACTGACATGATCATAGCTTTACTTTTACTCATATACGTGTAAACATATTATTAGTAATCGTAATAAAAAATTAATCAGCAATCACAGTCAGCTCTTATTCTTATATCGAGTAGGTGTAATCATCGGAAGATATTTATATATGGATTGTTTTCCATCTTTTTGGTTATTTATGACTCCCTAATTTTGTTTATTATAGCTCTTAATAATTTAATGGTGAAAGGCCCCAAATTTTTTTTTTTATAATATAATTATATTATGATCGAGTGCCTCAAAATATAAAAATCGTCATAGGTCTCAGGGATATCAGGACCAACCCTACATTTAGATCTAATTTGAATTAAGTAGTATCAGTGCCCTGATTTACCTGACGGTATGAGTGCATGTCGATTCGCAGGATGTGCAAATGAGACGCGTGACACACGTACAGTCATCGCACACGCACGATTATCACATATCTCATGTAGATATAACTATGAGAAAATATTTATATGTACGTTAAGTAGCCATATCCATTGGATTAGTTTTTTCAATTAGTAATACCCAATTTGGGTATGTAATATTTCACATGAAAATTTGTGATGTTTTTTTATCTTTTGCTTTTGATTCATTGTACATTTCAAAGATTAGTTATTAAATTATAACCCTAGAAGCAGTTCGTGTGATCTATATAATAGTTAGGGCACATGAATTGATTTCTAAAGTTGTTCAGTGTGTCGGCAGATGACTGTCAAGTGTATCTTATGATGCATGAACTCATCAAGCTAGCATTATTCAAGCAAGCTCCATAATAATTGGCAATAAAACATTCTCTAATTGATCAAATTCTTTGGTTATAATAATGGATTGACTCTGAAACTAAAAACCTTTTCCCTAATTTTTTATATTAAAATATTAGGGATTCTTTCGGTCGGAGTTCAATTCTACGATTGAAGTCAATAATGGAAGAGAGAGACCAACAAATATTATTCGTTTGGTAAGTGTTCTTTTTGTTTGTTAAAAAATTTGGAAAATGATCTAGAGTAAATTTAAACAAAAATATAAAACTTAAACTTATCAACTTCTATAGGCCAAATTATCATTTTCGATAATAGTGCCTATATGCCCGAGGTTCAAGAGGGACAAATTATTAGGGTTATTCCCTATTCAAACAGTAGCATTCGTTTAATTTGAAAATTTATTAAAATATGTTTTTATATAAGTTAATGAAAAAATTAATTTATTAATTAAAATTTTTTACTTTTTTCCAGTTAAAATAAAAAATATCCAACATTTACTTGAAAAACTCAAAATTTACTCACACCAAATCAATTTTTTTTAGACGGAGGCAAAAATCATTTCGAGGTAATAAACTAAGAATCCATCTAAGGAAAATTTTGATGGGAAAAATGAAAAAAAATCATTAATAATTTGACAGTTTTTTACATTCCCCATAAAAATAATATCAAAATTTTCCTTAAATGAATTCTTAACGAGTGCCCTAAGGGTACTTATTAGCATAACCCATAAACTATAAACCGCAACGATTATATTTAAGGATGTTATTGTCCCCACACATGTCACACACACAAAAGCTTGGGAAGAGTGGAAGGTACGGTTTGGGGGATTATTATTGTTTGGAACAGTGGAAGTGGAATCCTCGTGAAGTTCACGTGATAGGGGCAGTGTGGGCACGGCATGTTATAACTCAAGAACCCCGCACGGCCATGGCGTATGTACGTGGTTCGACATAAATTCAAACCCCAGCTAGCTACCGGGAACTCTCCTGTCGCTTGCATGGCCTGGGATTCTGGTCGTGTGGTGTGGTGGAACCCAACTACAAGGGCTAAGTGATCAGATTGTTGCACATAATTCACTCTCTCTTTGGCAGCTGGCACCAGAGCAGTCATCAATTCAAAATTCAAAATGTATTCAAAAATTATTATGATTCTCTCATAGGGGTGGTAATTTGGGTCAGGATTCGTTTATCTGTTCGATTCGATTCGTTTTAAAGCGAATACGGGTTTGAAAAATTGGATTCGTTTAATAAATGAGTCAATTCGTATTCGATTCGTTTATTAAACGAATCGAATACGAATTTAAGCTCATTGATTCGTTTATTCGTTTAGGATTCGTTTTATTATTTTTATTTATTAGTTCTTGTTAATTTTCAATTAAGATTCGAGAAATTATAGCTAATTATCATAGAAAAATAATATTTTCGATATTTAGTGAGGTATTTTTAGTAAATATATTAATTACATATTTCATATGTATATATTTATGAAAAATTAATGTAAATCAAGTGTGGTAAATTATTTTATTAAATAATATCATTGACTAAACGAATCAAATATGAATCATGATATTATGATTCGTTTAATAAACTAATCGAATACGAATCCATCACATTTTGATTCAATTCGTTTAGGATTCGATACAAATTCGATTCGTTAATTTGTTTTGCCACCCCTTTTCTCTCATCACCGAAAAATATTTTGTGAGAAAAAATAAATTTCATCGATTACTAATTGAATAAAATTTACAAGTATTATAAAATTTGTACAAAACAAATCTCACTAATTAACTACATATTTTAAACTCTCTTACTTGGAGTTATACTCTTAGCTCTCTTACTTTGAGATTCTTGTTGGGATATTTAAGTTATCTTATTTGAAGTTTCTTGTTGAAAATGTTTAAACTTTGAACTCTCAAATAGAAGCCTAATTTATAGCCAAATCAATTACTCAAATGTCAACAAAATTAATGAGCATTTAATGTGTTGGTTGTCACTTTAGACAAGTTTACTCAAGCATTTAATGCAAACTTTTAAGAATACATATGGATATATTTAATGCATAGGAGATTCTTCAAAAATAGTTTTTGAGACACGAGGATATCATGACTGTTGTAAATTCTTCAAAATTCGTTTATTAAATAGGATATGTATATGTATATCATTGGGATTGTCAAGGGGTGTATGGGAGGTTGCAATCCTTGAAGGGTTGCAACCCATTCCAAGGGGTGCCCTATTGGCACCCCTCCATATCTTATAAAAGAAAGCTTTTATTCCAAATGATATATACATGAAACATACAACAAAAAAATATCTGATTTTAAGGCTGTGTGTTTTCTTTTGTTTTGAGAGGAGATCCACCATTTTCTGAATTCGCATACTTGTTAAGGAGTGCTCATTAAACAAGAAGTATCCAAGTTATCCTGGGAGAACGTTGGCAATTCGAATCCGTAGAGCACCTGTGACGGGGCCAATAAGTTCTTAAGGACAAAGATCTTCTCGACTTGGATTGTTTCTGTAATCTCAATTTCCAGGTTTGTCTTCAAGTTTTCTGGTTTTAGGGTTTTGCATCTAGATCTACTTTTGGTAGTTTGATCTGTTTGATTTGTATGTTTATTGCTGTTTAATGACACTAATATAACAACAATCTTAAGAACTTATTGATATAGTGTTATTAGATAGTAATTTTCATGTTAGGGTTTGAATATTTTCTGGAAAATTCGGACTGTGCATGAAAAATCCGTAGGGCGTTCGAACGCCCGACGCACGCGAATGCATAAATCTGAAAATTCGTAAGAACGTTCGAACGCATCTTTAAACGCAACTCGAACGCAAGCCTTCTGTCTTAGAACGTTCGAACGCGTCCTAAACGCAACTCGAACGCAAACTCTCTGGAATCATTCCGTTCGAATGCGTTCACGAACGCTATACGAACGTGAACTCTCTGGAATCATTTCGTTCGAACGCGTTGTTCGAACGCTACTCGAACGTGAACTCTCTAGAAACACATCGTTCGAACGCGTTATCAAACACAACACGAACGCACACACACTGGACAGTCTCGTTTGAACGTAGATACGAACGTGACACTAACGATTTTGTCCTGGAAGTATCATAAATTGCAAACTTTAATTAATATTAACTTGGTTAGTCATATACTGTAAACACATTAATCTTGGTAGTATAGATTTAAGTTATTATTAAGTTGTTCAATTATCACAAGCATACACATAGTGATAAAGTTGAAATTGATTGGTTGTTGCATAATTTGGTTGAGAATTTAAAGTGTAATTTTGCACGAGTAATTCCATCAAATCTTGATTGACATATATATCTACTCTTATCGTATTAATTGTGCTATTGGAAAAGTGAAAATCTGGGTTTTGAATTGCTAAAAGATCCATTGGAAAAGGTGTTTGAAGAATATTCGTTCATTCAATTTTCCTTAAGTATCTTTAGTTGAAATTCAAGGACTTGTGTTATTGGAACTTTCGTCCATTAGAACAACAAGGGACTACCTAGTACATCACTTTGATCGTTGTGCAATTTGTCTTTCGTAGACTGATTGAACCCTGTTGATTTCCAGTTACAAATAGCTAGCGGAAATATCACGGTACCGGTCTCTCACGAAGAAAAGCCGGAGAAATTTGGTGGGACAAATTTCAAACAGTGGCAGAGTAAAATGCTGTTCTACCTGACAACTCTCCAGTTGGCTAAATTCCTCAAAGATCCTCCGGGTCCTGTGGAGGGTGAATCTGAATTGGCCAAGGAAGAGCGAGAACAGACTTGGATGTCTGGAGACTTCTTATGCAAGAACTACCTTTTGGGTGGTCTTGACAATACCATGTACAATGTGTACCAAGGCATGACTTCTGCGAAGGTTCTCTGGGAATCTATCGAGAAGAAGTACAAAACCGAAGATGTCGGACAAAAGAAATTTGTCGTGGGTAGGTTCCTGGACTACAAGATGTAGATTCAAGGACAATGATGTCTCAGTTGGGTGAACTGCAATTGATCATTCATGAAATACTGGATGAGGGAATGAAACTCTGTGAGATGTTTCAAGTTGCCGCTATAATTGAAAATTTTCCTCCATCATGGAAGGACTTCAGGAGCTATCTGAAACACAAAAAGAAGCAGATGAGCCTTGAAGACCTTAGTGTTCAATTGAGAATCGAGGAGGACAACAGGATGTCCGAGAAGGCCAGCTACAAGACTCTGGAGTCTAAGGCCAACATCATTGAATGTGTAAAGGGTAGCAAAAAGAGAAAGAACAGTGGAGCTGACTCTGGGAACAATAAGTTCAAGGGAAAATGCTACAACTGTGGAAAGAACGGTCATATGTCAAAGGACTGCAGAAACAAGAAGTCTCAGGACAAGGGCAAGAAAAAGAAAAATAAGGCCCATGTCACTGAAGGTGAGCAGCTGACTGATGATATCTCAGAGATGGAACTATCAGCAGTGGTAACCGAAGCCAACATAGTTGGGAATCTGAGAGAATGGTGGGTAAACACTGGGGCTACTCGTCATATATGTGCAGACAGTAAGATGTTTTCCATGTACCAGAAGGTCGATGGCAGCGATCATCTGACAATGGGAAATTCGTCTACCTCTCTGGTGGTTGGACAAGGCACAGTGGTTCTGAAGATGACATACGGAAGGAGCTAACATTGAAGAATGTACTGCACGTTCCAGATATTCGGAAGAACTTGGTCTCGGGCTATTTTCTTAGTAAGGCTGGTTTTAAGCTTGTATTTGTTTGAATGATATGTATATAGGAAAATGATACCTAACTGAGGGCATTTTCAAGCTAAATGTAATGATTGTTAATAGTGCTATTAATAAAGCTAGTTCGTCTGCTTATATTATTGTGTCACAAAATGTATGGCATAGGAGGTTAGGACATGTTAATTATGATACCATGCGTAAATTAATTAACATGGACCTTATACCTAAATTTGCAATTGATAGCCAACATAAGTGTGAAGCATGTGTTGAAGCAAAAATGCATAGAACATCATTTCATTCAATAGAACGCAGTTCTGAACCGCTAGAACTTGTACATACTGATGTATGTGACATGAATATTGTGCAAACAAGAGGCGGTAAAAAGTACTTCGTCACTTTTATCGATGACAGCACAAAATTCTGTTATGTGTACTTGTTGAGAAGCAAAGTCGAAGCAATTGAGAGCTTCGTACACTATAAGAACGAAGTTGAAAACCAACTTGGCAAGAAAATCAAAAGAATCAGGAGTGATAGAGGCGGTGAATACGTTTCACCATTCGGTGAATATTGTTCTGTGCACGGAATTATTCACGAAACCACTGCTCCTTATTCTACTCAACAGAACGGAATTGCGGAGCGCAAAAACCGAACGTTGAAGGAAATGATGAATGTCATGTTGACAAGTTCGGGTCTACCCCAGAACTTGTGGGGGGAAGCCTTGCTTTCCGCGAACTACGTTCTGAACAAGCTTCCTCACAGAAGACTAGACAATACACCATATTAATTGTGGAAAGGTTTCGTACCTTCCTACAAATACCTCAAAGTGTGGGGGTGTCTTGCCAAAGTAATGGTTCATAAACCTAAGAATGTTAGAATAAGACCCAAAACGGTTGACTGTATATTCATTGGATATGCTCACAACAGTAGTGCGTATCGATTCTTGGTACACAAGTCGGAGATTCATGACATCAATCCAAATATGATAATTGAGTCAAGGAATGCGATATTTTTTGAAGAGACGTTTCCTTGTAAGGAAAGACAAATAATTGGGTCTCTCAAAAGGACAATTGACACTGTGAAGGACAATGATCAGGTTGACCTAGAATTAGATAAACGTGTTAATACTGAGACAATCGAGCCTAGACGTAGCAAAAGAGCTAGAACGTCTAAGTCGTTTGGTCCCGATTTTCTGACATACCTGTTAGAAAATGAGCCTCAAAGCTATAAAGAAGTCATGTCTTCTCCCGAGGCACCTCTTTGGAAATAGGCGATAAACAGTGAGATTGATTCAATCCTACAGAACCATACTTGGGAGTTGGTTGATCTTCCACCAGGTTGTAAGTCGTTGGGCTACAAATGGATATTCAAAAGGAAGATGAAAACGGATGGATCAATAGATAAGTACAAGGCTAGACTTGTCATAAAAGGTTATAGACAAAAGGAAGATCTTGATTACTTTGACACCTATTCACCAGTGACTCGTATCACATCGATAATAATGTTCATAGCCATAGCAACTATATTTGGTCTTGAAATACATCAAATGGATGTAAAGACGACATTCTTGAATGGTGAATTGGATGAAGAGATTTACATGGAACAACCAGAAGGGTTTAGTGTTCCTGGACAAGAACAGAAGGTGTGCAAACTTGTAAAATCCTTGTACGGATTAAAACAAGCACCGAAACAATAGCATGAGAAATTTGACAAAGAAATGTTGTCAAATGGGTTCAAAACCAATGAGTGTGATAAGTGTGTGTACACCAAATCAACTCAAAAGGGATATGTCATTGTGTGTCTCTATGTAGACGATATGCTGATAATTGGTAGTAATAATGAAATGATTCAGTCTACCAAAAACGTGTTATCCAGCAGATTTGATATGAAAGATATGGGGATAGCTGATGTGATCCTAGGAATAAAGATTTCTAGGACATCAGACGGATATATATTATCACAGACTCATTATATTGAGAAGATACTCGATAAATATATCAAAGGGGATCTAAATGTGGCTAGAACCCCTGTAGACCTAACTCTTCATTTATCAAAGAATACTGGTTCAAGCATATCGCAATTAGAGTATTCGAGAATCATCGGAAGTCTGATGTATCTCACGAATTGCACACGACCTGATATCGCTCAAGCTGTGAATCGGCTTAGCATATATACGAGCAATCCAGGACACAACCACTGGAAAGTCATAGTAAGAGTTTTGAGGTATGTGAGAGAAACTTCAAAACATGGGCTACATTACGAGAGATATCTTGCTGTACTGGAGGGATACAGCGATGCTAACTGGATATCTGATACGGTGGATTCCAAATCTACGAGTGGATTTATTTTCACACTTGGTAATGCAGTCGTGTCATGGAAATCCTCGAGGCAAACATGTATTGCCCGGTCTACTATGGAATCTGAGTTCATAGCGTTAGACAAAACAGCGGAAGAAGCAGAATGGCTTAGAAACTTCCTGGAGGATATTCCTAGTTGGCCAAACCGGTGCCAGCAATAAGCATACATTGTGACAACCAATCGGCTATTGGGAGAGCCCAAAATACAATGTATAATGGTAAGTCTCGACACATATGTCGGAGACATAATACCATACGCCAATTGCTCTCAAGTGGCATAATAACGATCGATTATGTTAAGTCGAAGGAAAACCTAGCGGATCCACTAACTAAAGGTTTACCTCGAGAGCAAGTTGAGAAGTCATCGAGGGGAATGGGCTTGAAGCCTATAATCTAAGAATTGTCACTGTGGAAACCCAACCTATCTGACTGGAGATCCCAAGATCTAGGTTCAAAAGGGACAACAGAAACTTTGTGCAATTCAAAACAAGCACTGAAGAGTTTTGTACTCTTTCCCATTCCAATAATAACGCTGAGTGCTGTCTGTCATTGGTTAGGATAAGTTAAGGCTTTTAATGATCACTATATTAGGAGATGAGTCCTAATGGGGGTAAAGACATTTTACCTCTTCATAATAGATCACCTATTTCAAGTAAGAAGTGAGGCAGCTTCCATGGGAACCTTTAAAGGCGGGTTACCCTAAAGTGCTTGATGAATCCATGACCGTTGTTAAGGGCCAAAATGAATACAACCGTAGAACGGGAAAATGGTCGAATTAAAGCTGTGTGTTGGAAATTGTCTTGGTTTACACCAACGGCAGAACAGTTCAAGACTATGGGTCACTGGTTTGCCAAGTAAATCCGATTGTCACTCACTAGGAAAGGTTCAAGGTGAAAGCTACCTATTTCGATGCAGCTTTAGCTCACAGTATCTATCTCACGTGCCTGAATGAATATTTGAAGAATTGTGGGGGATTGTTGTAAATTCTTCAAAATTCGTTCATTAAATAGGATATGTATATGTATATCATTGGGATTGTCAAGGGGTGTATGGGAGGTTGCAATCATTGAAGGGTTGCAACCCACCCCAAGGGGTGCCCTATTGGCACCCCTCCATGCCTTATAAAAGAAGGCTTTTATTCCAAACGATATATACAGGAAACATACAACAAAAAAATATCTGATTTTAAGGCTGTGTGTTTTCTTTTGTTTTGAGAGGAGATCCACCATTTTCTGAGTTCGCATACTTGTTAAGGAGTGCTCCTTAAACAATAAGTATCCAAGTTATCCTGGGAGAACGTTGGTAATTCGAATCCGTATAGCACCTGTGACGGGGCCAATAAGTTCTTAAGGACATAGATCTTCTCGACTTGGATTGTTTCTATAATCTCAATTTTCAGGTTTGTCTTCAAGTTTTCTGATTTTAGGGTTTTGCATCTAGATCTACTTTTGGTAGTTTGATCTGTTTGATTTGCATGTTTATTGCTATTTAATGACACTAATATAACAACAAGGACCGACTCATATTTTCGGTGAAAGTTGAAATATGGAGAAGCTTTACTTAGCAACCTTTATGGTTTTATAACACTAGGACTAGTTGTTTCATTTGTTTTCATGTATCATGAGAGCAAATGGGTCACACAATAGTCAAATTAAACCTGCTTTAAACAAGCCAAATTTAAATTAGAATCAAATGATGGGAACAATTATGGTCAATTTTAAACAAAAAGTAGTCAAATTAATCATGCTTAGACAAGCCAAAATGGATCATTACATTGAAATTATTTGGTAAACCCACCAACCTATATTGAACCGATAGAAGTTTAGACGTATTTGAATATGACTAAACACAATTATTAATCAACCAAAGCTAGTCGTAATTAATTACCCCATTAAGAATTTGAAGGTTCCACACGTTTAACTCGAAAGCAAGTGCCAAGTGGGGTGCTTTTTTTTTTTTTTGGTACTGGAGAAGGCATTCATTCATCTTCTTTATCTTTCTTAAGTTTGAGGTCCCCTTGAAAGAGATCAAAGCATCTCGAGCATTAGCACAAAGGCAAAGGCTTTTTATTTAATCTCACTTATTGGCTTTCAGGATAAGAAACTCTTTAAAAGATTGAGACCCATATGCATATATACTTTGCATTATTATTTTAGAATCGTGGGAAACCTCTCGCAGTCAAACCACCTCTTTCAGGTTTAAACGGAGTAGATAAAAACTTTCAAATGTATCAAACTCTTATAAGAAACACACTTCCTGAATTCGAACTCATAATTTCAAGATCAGATCATGAACCCTACATCACCAAACCACGGCTATTGGGACATACTTTTCATTGTTACATTCAAAGTACTTAGATAATTTGAGGCCCCATTCACTCAATATATGACACTCACTTTCAGAAACACAACCATATCCTTCTCTCTTTAATTTGCTTATGTTTTCGACATTGATGTTAAATGTCTCCCAAAGTTCACTAATTACTGGTTCATATATTTTCATGCCACAAGTGGGGAGAAGGCTACTTTTGATTCTGAATGCTACAAATCTGTTGGATGATTTGTTGGATTAATGTAGTTCGATCTTAAACTTGTTTAAGAACCACTTAACCCAAAATTTTAAGCCGATAGATAAAAAATATGTAAGTTTTCAAGAGATGAGACACATCATACCGTTTAATTTGATAGATTTTATTAGGGTTCGAAAAATATGCCCAATTTTGAAAATTCCATCTATAAATTCAAATATTATCTGTTAATATTTTCAATATATTAGAAAAAAACTAAAATTTTAAACTTTGAATTATTGATACTTTTAATATCTTTTTCATCCCCTAATTTAAATAAAAAAATACTTAAATATATTTGGACTTTTCAAAATCCGGCACATTCGCCAACCCTAGATTTTATGATATAAATGAGTTTGATTTTCGTTTGATTATTGTTTAACTCAAAGTATCTGACATAAAAAGTTTCTATGTTGATCAATTTAGCTGACAATGTGATTCATCTTTAATAATAACCATGTTTAATAATAAATTTGATTAAATTTTTTTTTTTTTTTTTTGGTTTTTGTTTTTCCCATCTTTTGAGAATTTCAATTACGATTATATTTGTCTAACTCAAATTAAATCAGGTAGGGTTTGAACTCGGGAGCTCTTATTTCTCCGAAAAAGTTAGGCCAATTAAATTATAGAGATTATAAACATAATTTTAATAATAATAAAATAAGTATAAATAATTACCAATTTAAAAGTAATCAGATCCACATACGATGCAGGTTTGTTTTGAGCATACGTTACATGAACCGGGCCCAAGGCTCACCTCTTTGTGCTGACAAAGTCCAAGGAGCCAAACACACCCGTGGCCCTGGGGTTTCATCTTTGACCCATGCAAGCGAAACGCCGCGTTTAGGTCCAAACAAATTAAAAATAATTAAAAGAAATAATAAATCTCGAGTCAACTTTGTTGGGCAAAAGTATTGACTCAGTCAATACGATTCCATGGCCTGGAGTTTAATGAATTCGTATCATCGCCAAGACCTCTACAAAAATCACCAATTCGAGTTAAATAATTGTAAATTGAATTAAATTCACAACGTATACGTACAATTGAACAAACAGAGACGAAGAGAAGAGAGAGAGAGTCTCAAAAATGGCGTCTAATTCATCGAAAAGTCCGATACTCCCCGTATCATCGGAACCTGCAATAGACGACGACGAAGAGAAAGAGAGACTCATCAAAGGCGATGAGAAACTCTTCAAAGGATCCGCCATGACCAGACGTGGCGCCAATGCCGCTATCTCTTACATGGCCTGTGCTGGTATATATTCTATTTTTATTACAATTTTTTTAAAAAAAAAAAAAAGAATTACCGTTTTGAATTATGCATATTCGATTTCAAATTTGCTGAATTAGGTTTAAATGAAACTTGAATTTGATGAAATTCTATTTAGGGATGTAAATGACTCAACTGTTTGAGTAATTAGAAAAGTCTTGCTGTGTGTGTGGCTTGGTAGCAAAGGGTTTAGGGCTTGGTTGCCAGTCCTGAGTTCGAGTCGTGGTGTATTTCTCGTAAGAATCTGAGACAATCGGGTTTTGACCTGCTCCGTTTAAGCCCGAGTCGGGTGTTTTGACGGCGGGGTTTCCAACGTTTCCAAAAAAATTAGAGAAGTCTTGTTTCCATTTTTAGAATGTAACTTGATACAGAATATATCAAATGTTCAGGGCTTCGATTTTTAGAATTTGTATTTCAAAGGATACAAGTACTAGAGGAAACATAATTGTGTTAATACGTGTACAAGTACATTCATACTATTTTATATCCCGGGTTTCAATTTTCTCTGTTTGATTTTTCCTCGTATGGTTAAAGCTAAACGACGAAAAATATGAATTCCAATGCATTGTTTCTTTATCCTTTTAACTTTATCTTTACTTTATTAAAATGAGGACTCTCCAATGAGGAAGAACTTCCTTGATATACATATATATTACGTAATCTTAGGTTGAAGTTTTGACATTGCAAAAATTATGATGAAGTCATTTTGATTGTGAATCCATGTTTTATTTATCCAAAGGAGAAAAAATTTACGTCTGTTATGGATATATGTACACTTGAATTTTCTACTTGAATTATTTAGTCATGTCTCCAGTCACTTGTGTGTGCTTTGTATGCTAGATGTTTCTACACTTCTCCAATTGCATGTGTTCAGTTGCCTACATATTCTCTGTCCTTTTGTGCAGTGCTCTTGGTAATGTTCAACAAGGCAGCTCTTTCTTCTTATAATTTCCCATGTGCAAATGTTATAACACTTCTTCAGGTAGATACCTTCTTGATGAATACGTTGCAGTTGTTACTTGGGACTCATATATCATGTCATTATGTTATCTTCTGTTAATGTTTTTGTAAGCTTAGTCTTTGTTTCAATGTAGTTTTCGTGTGGTAATAGTATATCAGTGCTGATGCTGCAGTTTTCTAGATAATTTATTTGTTGCAGAAGTAAATATCTAATGTGTTTGTTATCAGACTTGGAATAAATGAGGTTTATTTTAACCCCTCTCACTTGCGTGGGGAGGGGAGTACTGTCAGATCAATAATTATATTAAAAAAATAAAAATGAATTTGAATAAATGAGCTTAAGTATATTGAAAAAGACAAAAGTACTGACCAGTGGATTACTGGATACATGGACCTTTTACATAAATATCATAAAACTTGGCAGGATATCCCTACCGTGTCTAGGCCGAACAGCTTAGATCACAGCCAAGCTTAAACTTAGAAAGCTTAAAATATCCTGAGCGTGTATTGATAGGTCAGGATTATACTAACCTCAGTCACAATGCTGGTCAAGCAGGTACTATTGTACCCTACAAGTATGCTCAGCTCTGCTCAATGATGTTACTATACAAACTTTTTCCTGATGTTACAATTTATGGATCTTTCTTATTTAACCCCGCCTCCACACGGCTAAACTTCATGTTCCAATGTGAAGTTCAAAAAGCACCTAGTCTAATTAATGGTTATGTACCGCTACACTATTTTCCTGCGTGCGGATGTTATTCAAGTTTTTTCACTCTGTAGCATACCTGTCAGTGGAAGAAGTATATTAAGATGCATTACGATCTTTACAAAACTTATATTTCCATTTTTTACCTTTTCCTTGCAGATGATAAGTTCTGTTTCTTTTCTCTATCTGTTGAGACGCTGGGAGATTATTACTTTCACAATGGGTGATTCTTTGACGACATCTGATAGCAACAGTATGTTTGTACCGTTAAAAACATTAATACATACCATTCCTCTGGCGGTGACCTATTTGCTTTACATGGTATGTCATTGTCATTAACAATATTTATCATGTAGAACAGTTTTGGTGGAAGTATTTTTATAGCAGCTTTTTGGTTGTAACTAATGGTAATGAGTGACTGTTCTCGTTTTCTCTTTGAAAGGTAGTCAGTGTGGAGAGTGTCCGTGGAGTAAATGTTCCCATGTACACCACCCTTAGGCGTATGACAGTGGCATTTACTATGATTATGGAGTATTTTCTGGCTGGGCAGAAATATACGCCTCCTGTCATAGGAAGGTAAATTACCTTTATTTGCATTTCAACTATTTTGGTCCTGTGACTGCATAAATGTCTCATTTTAGGAGTTTGACTATTTAGTAATTCAGAATATGTTTTAGATATAATTTTTGTTACTGGAAAAAGTTCTGAGGTCCTTTCTTTGAATTTCCACGTTTCTGATTTCTTCACTCAACTGAAAAATTATAAGGTTTTATCAGTGTTGGGTTGATTGTTCTTGGTGCATTTGTCGCTGGAGCTCGGGATTTGTCATTTGACTTCTATGGATATGCCGTTGTTTTCTTAGCCAACATCACCACAGCAATATATCTTGCAACCATAGCTCGCATTGGTAGTACTTGCACTCATTTTATCATTGAGACGTCCTTTTAATCTTATTTCCACTTCACTAGCTTGGCATCTTTCTGAAGTAATCTCATGTTTTTCTTTTTCCTCAGGGAAGTCCAGTGGCCTTAATAGCTTTGGCCTTATGTGGTGCAATGGTAATCTAACAGATCCTAACTTGAAGCACGCCTTTGAATGTTCCTAAGTATTTCCCCCCACAATTGCATATCCTGATTTCAGCTCTGACATGAAGATGTATTGCTTTTCTATATTAGGCATTATATGCGGACCATTTTTGCTGCTCTGGACATTTCTTCGTGGTGACTTGGAGATGACAATTAACTTCCCACACCTATTTTCACCCGGTTTCCTGGTACTTCCTGCGCACCAACAGAAATTAGCTTCTTCAATATAGATGTTAACCTCCTGCTTTGAGCTATTTTCCCTCTCTTAAATATTCTCTTAACCGGATAGCTATTGCCGGCGTTCTAGAAAACAGTCGACGTAAAGGTGATTTGACTGATGTAATGTGTTGCTTTGGGCAGGTTGTGCTGTTTTTTTCCTGTATGCTGGCCTTCTTCTTGAACTACAGTATATTCCTGAACACAATTCTTAATTCAGCTCTCACACAAACAATTTGCGGTAATCTGAAGGTTTGTTTACCACCTACTATTTGAAACAGCGATTTTCACTTGTGGTTTGCACACATACTGTCTATTGGAGCTGAAATTTTTTCCAACTAACGTGCATAAATAGATGGTCTTTGCTGGAAGAAATCTACTACCCCTCAATTTCTTGAATTTAACTATTTTTACCGTCATGACATTCTTCAGACACTTGTTTTAACTTTTAACCTGCAAATCAAATTCTTCATTATCTTGTAGGATCTTTTTACTATTGGACTCGGCTGGATACTTTTCGGTGGGCTTCCATTTGATTTTGTAAGTGACCGACTCTTACTGCTGTCAGTCCAGACAGCACATGTATTTCAAGAATTTACTCTTTAATCTTTACTTCTACTTTTGTGATAATGTTAATTTGTTTTCCGTGCAGCTGAATGTTGTTGGGCAATTTCTTGGATTTCTTGGCTCTGGTTTGTATGCCTACTATAAACTCGTGGGGAAGTGATTGCCCGAGCTGTCCAACGATACTTATTGAAGGTTACAAGTAACTTCCTTTCTTTCCCCTGCACCCAAGTCTGATTGATGATCATAGAGTTTTTATGAGATATGATTTCTGTAGAGGGAGCATTTCAAGTTTTTCGAGAGAATCAAAACCTGATATATTATTGATGCCATTGTAAATGATTATTCTTTATCAGCAACAACAAATGTGTAGAAAGTTTTGTGAAGGCCACTACTTTAGTAGAAATTTCTTCTAATCATCATCATATATATACACACACACACTTAGTTTCTCATATTTTATTTTATTGTGAATTTTAGTCACAAGGGAACTAATATATTGTATTAGGGTGGGCATTTCGGGTTCGATTTGGATTTTGTCAAATTTCAGTTGGAATCATTTGGTTTGAGAGTTTGGAACCATTCGATTTTTGTTAAAATTCGGTTTGGTTCGGTGTTCCTTTTGATAATTTGGTTCAATTCGATTATGTTTGGATATTGAAATTGATTATATCAAATAATAAATTAACACAATAAATTAATTTACAGTTGCCCAATATGTCATTTTGAGATCTTGTATATTTGTAAAGAATCGTTCAATTTATAATTAGGAATCATGCATGTACAATTATACATTTATATGAAATTATATGGATTAATTATTTTTTATTTAATTCAATAATCTTGACTCAAACATAATTTTATTAAGAGAGGAATAGTAAGAAAACAGAACAATTTTATTTTGATATGTACAATAATCTCAATTCATAATTTGTGATCATTCATGTATACTAAGAAATCATGGAAAAGTATTAACATTTGATAATCAGTGAGTATTTTGGGAAGGGTTCAGTTTTTGTTAAATTTCAATTTGGTTTAGTTTGGTTTCGGAACTGTAAGATTTTGGAATCATTCAGTTTTTATTAAAAAATATGGTTCAGTTCAAACCAAACATTAGAGGTAATTATAGAAACTAATTTCCAAACCACCATTTACTCTCTTAGTAAATTTATAAAAATTAGTTAAAATATGGACTTAATTACTTTATTCACTAGCCCAAATAAAGTTCAATTTTTGGAAAAAAAAAAAAAAAAAACTTAAAATCAAAAATTGGTTTCTCTTTTTTCCTTTTTATCCGGCTGTAATAAATCTATATTTGGTTCAGACAGTTGGAAAGCGCGGGTAACGAATATAACTGTCATCGCCCATAAACCGCACAAGTCACCAACAGAAAATTTCAAATCCCTTTTCTTCACAAGTAAATTCCAAAAGCCGAAACCCTAATTAATTCTTTCACTTGAAACGATTGCCATCGTCATCCTTTCAAAGATCGATGAGAGAGATTGACTTTTGATTATTTTTTTTCTAATTTTTATTTTAAAAAAAAAAGATATCAAAATGTTAAGAATTGCAATGGAAGAATTTTCTCCACGGATTTCGGTTGATTCGCCAAGGCATTCAGGTGCATTGTCGTTGATGATTGATGGGTTTTCGAGGAAAAGTTTTTCATATAATAAGCTTCCTGAACAACCCCTCAAGCTCTCTGTTAGCAAATTAGACGGCTCTTGCTTTGGTAATTTATTTATTTTTTAAATTTTTTTCAATCTTTTCATTTCATCATTCAAATAATTTGATGGATTTTGTGTTTTCAATTTGACAGACATTGAAGTTATGAAGACATCTACAATTGCGGAATTGAGACTGGCGGTAGAGGCTGCATTTAGTCACATGCCCAAGAAGGGACCCGGCAAGATTTCATGGTATATATGTTCATTTGCTTTTAGAAAAACAATTTATTGGGTTTTTTGTTTTTTCATGTATATGATGTTTAATCGTTTTTGTTATATGAATTTGATTACAGGCCGCATGTTTGGGGGCATTTCTGCTTATGTTATGATGGGCAGAAGTTAATATGCGAAGGCGACAATATCAAATACTATGGCATCAAAGATGGTGATCAGGTTTGTATCCAACTGCTGTCTTTGAATTCTTTGAAAATTTCTGTAAGATATGATTTCAGCTTCATGAATGTCTCATTGATAAAAGATGTTAGATTTCGGGACAATTGGTTCAGTTATGGCTTGTATATTTGGCCTATGATCAACTAATATTCTAGGTTCTTCATTGCTTAGTTTAGTTGGAATCCTGGTGAAATGTTGTATGAGGTAATTCCATTGACGGTATCTTCATTTCTCCATAAAATGGAGATTATAAGATGTATATAGCAGAGGAATTATGTTTGTAAAACTGTAAAGAAACACACTCTGACGAGAATTACATTCGCGATAGAGCTAATCAACTCGCGGTTGAACCTCTGGCTTACTTGCACTTTGTTTCCAGTATCCGTGATTGTGTATGTTGTTATTATGAGGAAGCTATGCCCCATTTCATGACATTTTTAACTTCTTCCATCAAGTTAGTAATTCTATCTTCATGTTTTCTGTGGCTGGACAGCTTGAATTTATCCAGCATCATTCAATCAATTACATCCTGACAGAGAATGAAATCAAGAAACAAGAAGCCGCAAAAGAGCGCCATATGTAAGGCTCTCCGCGTGACCTTTTTCCTCGATCATATACAATATCATCTGAAAACTCACAATAGCAGGCAACTCTGTGCATTTGTTTAAATGGACCATACTAACACGGCCTGGCTAGCCACATTGCACTATTATTGCTGTATTACTTGTTTCTTTATTTAACTTCGGATGTATGCCGCAATGTGGTAACTTAACTTCTGGTATTAATGACCTGTTCTTCTATCTGTCATCGCAGTTATTTTTTGATTACCTACTGAAACTGAAGCTGATGTATTGGATTTTTGATTAGGTCATCATCTCAATCAAATATCTGGAATGAGCTATATGATTGTGATGATGTGGAGACTGGATGGTACCAGGATTATGTCAGTAACTACAAGAGAATCAATGGTCAGAATGACTCCAATTTTGTTCCTTTCTTGAGAGGGTGGTTCTCATATACCAGACTGGTATCCGCGAGAAGAACAAGAAGCACGCTCAAAACTTATCCATCAAGAACCTGTGAATTCTTGGGCGGTTTCAGAAACATTTTACAGTTTTATGGGAGTAAAAACTACTACAGAAGGAATTCATACAGTAGAGAAGATTACTGATGAGCTAGAATTGCATCAGAGCCAGTTTCCATTACACACTGCTCCCCAAGTGGCCAAATTAATACACACACAGTTGATTAGTGATGGCTAGACAGCAGCATCTTCATCATAGTATATGTTATGAAGTTTCCAATGTAAAATTCTTGATTAAGGAGGATCCAATACACGAGGTTTCCCACACTTTGAGTTCGGGAAAAGATTCAAGGTGTACGGAGCCTTAAATCTTGATTACAGATCAGAATTAGTTAATATCCCAGCAGTTGTGATTAATTGATTTTCCAATGTTTCATTCTTGCAATGCCTACTGGCCTTACAGTTTAATTCTCTTCACTTGTGTATGTGCATTTAGGATCCATTTTTTCTTTTTCATTTTTCAGATTTTTTTTAAAAAAAATTTGTAAGAATAATATTACACTTCCAAAATATTTAGGAAATTCGCAAAAATAGCCCCAAAACTTTTTTTATTGGTTTTAGTATTTAAAATTTAACATCTCTACAAAATTATTCCTAAATTATTATTATTATTATTATTATTATTATTATTTGGAAACGTTGGAAATCCCGTCATCAAACCTCCTGACCCCGGCTTAAGCGGAGCAGGTAAAATTCCTGACTATTTTAAGCTATTATAAGAAAAGCACCTCCTAAATTTGAATTTAGGACCTCGAAACCAGATCCTAAACGCTACATTATCAAGCCACGCCCATTATGGACGATATTCGTATTTGACATATCAATTGTTTGTCGAAGCTCTGTCAATTAACTGTTAATTATTTAAGGATATTTATGTCCAAAACACCTATTTTTAGTGATTTATTTATATAAATTTCTCTCGTTTATTTATTTTTTTATTTTCCCTCCAAAAAAAAAAAAAATTTGTGGATTGGGCTAAGGAAGTGGCCCAATACAAGAAGTGCCCGCGCTCAAGTTTCTTCTTTGGTCCATGACAACCTCATCATTTTGTGTGGCAAAGAATGAAGATTTAGAAGATAAAATCTTCTTCTCCTCAAAAATCCCCCTCACCATTTCCAATCCAAACAAAAACCAATTTCAGAATCCCACAAACCAAAAACAAACTTTGGAAAAAAAAAAAAAAAAAAAAACAAGAAGAAGAAGAAGAAAATCATCAGCTATGGCTAATAACATGATCATGGCATCCTCCAATGCCAAGCCCGTCATCGCCATCTCACCCATTTCCTCACAATCAGCAAAACCCAGAATCCAAATCCCCCAAATCAAAAACCCACTTCAAAAAATCCCACAAAAATTCATCAAACTCTCATCCTCCACTCTCAAATCACTCTCCGTCCTCGCCGTCACATCGCTAACATTTTCCCCTCCTTCTTTAGCAGAAGAAATCCAAAAGGCGGCGCTCTTCGATTTCAACCTAACCTTGCCCATAATCATGGTGGAGTTCTTGATCTTGATGTTCGCATTAGACAAGATTTACTACACTCCCCTCGGAAACTTCATGGACGAGAGGGACAATGCAATCAAGGAGAAACTGAACAGCGTGAAGGACACTTCTGAGGAAGTGAAGCAGCTGGAGGAGCAAGCCGCCGCCATCATGAGGGCTGCCAGAGCGGAGATATCGGCGGCGTTGAATAAGATGAAGAAGGAGACTCAGTTGGAAGTTGAGCAGAAGCTTGCTGAGGGGAGAAAGAAAATTGAGGCTGAGCTTCAAGAAGCTCTGGCTAATTTGGAGAAGCAAAAGGAGGATACTATTTTGGCTCTTGACTCTCAGATTGCTGCTCTTAGCGAAGATATTGTTAAGAAGGTTCTTCCTGTTCAATAATTTGTATTTCTTTTTTATTGTGCTTTTGATTTGTATATCTATGAAAATGTATGATACTTTAATTTTGTGATCTAATTTCATTATGAAATTGAATCTTTTTACAATGGTATGTTGAATTGGTGTGTATATTGCTATTTGAATGTTTATGAGTTTGTCCCGGGGCAGCCCCGCGGTTTGAGTTTTGGAACTTTCTTATCTTAAATGTCTCAGGTTCAAGACTTATATAGCATCTTTTATACATCTTTATAAGTGTCTATGATATTTTCCGTTATTAAAGAAAATATTTATGAGTTTGAATCCCGAAAATGATGAAATATAAGATGGGTGGTGGAGAAATATTAGCTGCTTTACATGTTTGTGCTTTTAAATTTAAGAAGAGTTTTAGGCTTTATTTGGTGTTGCGATTAGAAAAATACGGTGAATAAATAGTTATCTATAAATTGTGTTATGAAATTTTGATTTCTGTTAAAAAAATAGTTGTGGTGTGTTTTTTAAATATTTTTATGGTGAGGAAAAGTTAAAATTTTTAATTTTTATAAAACTCAGTTTTTGAAACAAATCACGATTAGTAATCACAATTTCTCATCACTAACTAAACACTTAAAAATTATGTTTTGACTCAAACATAATTTTATAATCTCATCACATGTCAAATCATAATAATAAGCAGACCCTTAATCTAAATAACGGATCAATACCGACCCCCTGCGAAGAGCCGACATCGAAATACTAAACCTTCCCGTCGATGTGAGCTCTTGGGGAAGATCATGCATTGCTATAGAAAGAAGCAAGTTGAAGTGGGCTAATGAATGTCATAATGCTCGAATCAATGGCTGTACGACCAGTCTATACCTGTGGTTGATTGGAATCACAAAATTTTGGTCCTAAAATAAGCTTCACAAGTTTTATTTTGTTAGTAAATAATAGAGTTTTTATATTGTTATCTATACATGTGCTGATTAGAATCACAAAATTTGGTCTTAGAATAGGTCTCACAAGTCTATAGAAATTTTAATTTTTTGGGTTTATAATATAGTTTTTATATTATTTATCCTTCACTAATAGGTGCACACTTTAGAAATTCGTTTAGGCTCCCAATATTTTAAGGCAGCTCGTGATCTCCTATCATTAAATTTTTAATTGGTTGCTTTGAAGTGAACAATTTTTTTTTTTTTGAAGGTAAATGATTTTAAAATTAAACTGAAAACTATGTTACAAATATGAAATAGGAGATCTTCCAACATAATTATAATGATGCTCTTTAATGGCTAATTTTGCTCAGTTATGTGCTTGCACATTACAATTTATGGTTGTATGTTGATATTCTTCACTTCCTGAAATAAGCTTTGAACTTCTGAAACAATCCAATGTATCTTTGTTCTGCTTCATTGCTTGTTTTTCACCTGATTGATTGCATTCTTTGAATTAGACTCCACCGTTACTAAAACCAAGCCAACATCTTTTGTAATGGTGTGCATTAATCGGTTTTAACCGATTAACCGAACCGTTCCGACCCATTTTTTTATTACGGTTCGGTTAATTCGGTTATTGCGGTTAAAATTTTTAACCTTTTCGGTTATTCGGTTCGGTTACGGTTATGAGATTCGTATAACCGAACCGACCGATTAACCGAAATTAAACCATATATATATATATATATATATATATATATATATATATATATATATATATATATATATATATATATATATATATATATATTAGCGCATGCGAATCCTTTAATTTTTTAGAGTTAAGATAGTCTGCATGTAAACTCTCAATTGGTTGTAGTTATATTGATTTGATAATACTACCCGAAAATAAAATTGATAAAATTCAAATGACAAGCTGCATTAACAGCTTAATTTTGACTCTTTTTAATTTCTCTCAAGAATTTAGTAGTAAAAATACATAAAATTTCAAATGTGTAGATTTTGCATCGTGGTGGATTCGTGACCCTTAAAATTTATAACATGTTGTTTTGAAGGAAATCCGAGGCCGTGACAATCATCGAGGGTTTAAAAAATATTTCTCTCGCATGTAATTAAATATAGATATATTTAATCAAATGTTAGTTAGAATCAGTATTTTTAGAATCAGATATGTGATCGAATTAGTGATCCAAAAAAATTAATGCGTCAGTGGTTCGACTGGTTGAAACGTTCGAAAAAATGAGTAGAACCGACCTACATCATATATAATTTTACTAATTAAAATTTGTAAAAAATATTAAATTTTAATTTAGTGGATTGGTTAATAACCGAATTAACCATAACCGACCGAAATATAATGGTTAATTGGTTAATGGTTATGTGTCATAAATTGGTTAAATCGGTCACAATTTTATTTAACCGAAAATTTCGGTTACGGTTAAAAAATCAAGGATTAACCGACTGAACCGACCGATGCACACCTCTAATCTTTTGCCAATTGAACCCCAAACTGTGTAGCTTTTGCTTGTGAGTATTCTACATCACCAAACTTCTCATTGCCGATGCCATGATTTCTCCCTTGGAATTTCTTATTGAAAATAAGATTCTGATGATATGCGGACACCGCCTAACAACAAACATGGAACTAACACTTATTATTGCACCTAACCCTACAAGCTTTTTAATTCAAAAAAAAAAAACCCTACAAGCTTTTTGGATTTTGGAGGGGTCCAAGCAACAGTTACCCTATCTCTAGCATCAATCTCGATCAAATTGATTCTCGAATATACTTTTTTTTTTTTTGAAAATTTTAGAAATCTCACGGTCAAACCATCTGACTCGGGCTTAAGTAGAACACGTAAAACCTCCGGCGGTCCAGACTCTTATAAGAAACACATCCCTGGATTCGAACTCGGAACCTGAAGACCAGATCTTGATCCCTACATCATCAAGTCACACTCCTTAGGAATGATTCTCAAATATACTCTTCTAAACAAAAAAAAAAAAAAAAAAAACAAGATTGCTTCTACTCTAGCCAAACTCTTCTGATAATTTTCCTTTTTCCTTTCGAAATGAAAACAATTCTTAGAATACCAGATAGATCGCATGATAGTAGCTAAACATTCAAAATCATTTTTGCTTATGCAGCCATATTTCTTAGAATGACACATCTTTCCCCAACTTAGATATTCAGAATGAACGGAGATTTTGTGTAACTTTCAACTAAGTGACAAACCAAGACACAATCAAATATGGTGGCTAATCATAACTTGGAAAATCTTTCAAGCAATACAAATTTGTGAGTTCCATTTTTATTGGCATATGTCCGTGACAAAATAAGTTTAATTGAGTTGTAATCTTTCATGAAGATCTTTGTGCAATTGGACTGGTTTATGGCTGATGTGCATCAGACATGCGTTCGTGGTGCGTTCGTTGCAGTGTTCGAACGATTGGTGTTAGTGATGCGTTCGTTTTTGGGTTCGAACGTTTGGCGTTAGTGTCACGTTCTATATTGGGTTCGAACGAGAGCATTCCAGAGAGCAATCGTTCGAGTCCCGTTCCTGTTGGGTTCGAAAGTTATTATTCCAGAGAGCTCCCGTTTGAGTACCGTTCCCATTTCGTTCGAACGACCTTTGCAAATTTCACCGCGTTCGAATCACGTTCGTTGTGCGTTCGAACGCCTGTCGCATCTTTTGTTTTCTGGATGCGCGTTTTAAACCTAATTTTCCTTTTAGAAAACCCTACCTATAAAAGGATCCATTTTCTCCCTTTCAACACAGAGGAAAACACATTACTCAAGAGCCCTTGCTTTTGTTTTCCCTTTATATTGAAAATCTCTCCTTAAGATTAAATCTTATTTCATGAGTGATTTTCTTGTTTCTTCACCCCTCACCATTCACACATAACTGCCTGTCAGATTCAATCCATTGAGACTTCAGAAGGTCTAAAGGAAGTTGCTTGGTGCATGCTCGGGGAGTTCCTTGGGTGATTACAGCTTTGGGATTAGAGTCAGCAAAGTTGTTGCTATAGGTCTTTTCACCATCTCTGTAAGTTTTTCTCATATAGTGGATTTGGATGGTAGCTTATTCCCGGAGTGATTTTTACTCTAACGAGTTTTCCACTTCGTAAACAAATCTCATTGCCATCTTTTTACTCTTACTGCTCTTTACTTTTGAGTTATCGGATTTGTTTACTAAGTAATTTATTTTTATTGTGGTTGATTGTTCTTCCATTATTTGTGCTCTATTCGAAACGTGTTTTGAATAGTGTAGTAAAATTTTTATTTCCGCTTGTTACACCTACCCCCCAAATAGGTGTGTTGGGTCAGAACTTTATTATTTTCAAAATTGATCCAACAATTTCTAATTTCGGCTTTAGAACCAAAATGTTACAAGCTTATAACATATATAAGATTAAAATATATATATAGATTAAATGAAAATATATTATTGATTAGATGAAAATATAAAATTTTAATGAAATGGGTTCATGTGAAAACCAATCAATCAATTAGTAGTATATTGACTTGTCAATTTATATTTATATTATTAGAGCAATGATATATAGACTAAACATAAACTAAATAAGAATAAATCACAATTAAAACGACATAATTTTATTCTTTTTTATTTTATTTTATTTTTATTCACAATTAAAACAACAGATTTGTCTTTATCTCTATCATTAATTTTTGCAAAACAGTGCAGGCATACCTGGCTAAGAGCCTAGACTGGATTTTTTTATAAAAACAAAAAAAAAAATCTATAAATTATTATTTTTAATATAATTTAAACTATTGTAACTTTGATTATTTTACACATCAATCCCAAATGTTCATACTTCTTTTTCGTTTCATTCAACATTCATAATTCAATACACTAAATTTTCGAGATTCTAAACGGGCCCAAATGTCTGATTTCCTCAAAATAATCAAAAGCCCATGGCCCAGATTGCAAATTCCGTGGAGCCCACTCAGAACTTTCACATAAACGGATCGTACGATCCAAACACTGCCGTATTAAATAAATTAAAATATATAAATAATAATTATAAAATAATGGCAGTTATTTAATTCATTTGAAATTTCCACGTAATTTTGTAAAGGCAAAGCGTCTCGCGTCTCGCGTCGTCTTGTATCTGCGACTGCGACTCGCTCGCCGGTTCTCTCTCTCATTTCATTTTCTTTAAACCAAATTATAAAATAAAATAAAACACTCTATGTTTCTTCTCTGATCATTTAACTTTTAATTTTTTTTTCATATTCTGTTTTCACAGGCGCTGATGAAACTCAAAGCTTTTTAGTTCATTTTTTTTAAAGTATCGATTCCGCTTTTGTATACTCTCTTCGTCTGTATTGATTCACTCTCAATTTTAGTAAGTATTTTCTTACTCTATTTCTTTTTATTTTATTTTTATAATCTATTTAATATTTGAAAAAGAGCAGAGAAAATTGACGGTGATGGTGATGATGATGATGATGTTCTATTGTTCTGAAAAAAAAAGTGTAGGCCGGCCCTACTTTGCTTGTTTAATTAATTAAATTAATTAATTGCTATAATGAAAGCAATAAGAGGAATTGGAATATTCAGATTCCAATTAATATCAAGTATTGAACAATACAGATCTTTGAAAGTGTCTTTTGTAATCATATGTTATTTGGTTACTGAGATTTATGGTTTTAATTATATGATATGCGTTGCTGCTTCATTTTTCAGTTTAGGTGTTGAATAAGAAATTGAGTGAGTAGGGAGATTTGTTTGTTTGATTGTGCAAGTATCGGGTTCTCAAAAATATTAGGCTTAGAAAGAGCAAAAATAAATTCTGTTTGTGTATGTTTGAATGATTTTTTGTCGCGGATAATCAAAGGAAGAGAAGAACTAGTGAAAGGGAAGAAATTAAATTAAAGGTATTGGAAACTCAAAGTACTTGGAAATTGTGGATCTTAGTTGGTTCAACAGATTTTTTGTGTGGTACAAGAGGTTTGAGGTTTGAATCTGGCTCCTATCAGCGTCCGGAAGAGTTTTTATTTACATTTGTGTAATATTAAAAGCTCTTTTTCAAAACTCTATTCTCTGTTCCTGTTAGTCAACTTCAGAATTTTTAGGTCTCTTTGATGGATTAGTATGACCTCTCTGACAAGCTGGCTGAGATTAGTATTACGTTTATGTAATCAAGAAGAGCTAAAGGTCTTTGCAGTTCAATAGTTTCTTTTTTGACTTGTAGTAATTTTTGAAGTTGGATTTCTTAGAAATGATATCTACATCTGGATTTATATATAACTTTCCTTTAACTCTGAAGGAATGGCTGGAAAAGTTGCTACTGGAGGATCCACTGATTTTGAGTATGAGTTTTTTGATGATCCGGATCACCATAGGACAGTTGTAGCCACGTCAAATGAGACCACTGCATGGATTAACCCATCTGCACTGAAACTTAGACACAGAATAGGGAGGGGCCCCTTTGGAGAAGCTTGGTTAGCCACCCATCATCGGTCGACTGAGGATTATGATGAGTATCATGAAGTGGCTGTCAAGATGTTGCATCCAGTCAAAGAGGCTCACATGAGGATTCTGTTGGAAAAGTTAAATGATTTATTTTCGAAGTGTCAAGGAGTAGAAGGTGTTTGTTGGCTGCAGGGGATTTCAGTTATTAATGGAAAAGTGAGTGAGTGATTTTTATCTATTTGATTTAGTACAAGGTTGTTTACTTGCTCATCTGACCTTTAGCTTGCTGAGATGCACTTATTGTACTTTCTTGCAGATATGCATCATTATGAAATTTTACGAGGGATCAGTTGGTGATAGAATGACCCAACTTAAAGGAGGGAAGCTCTCTCTGGCAAATGTTTTCAGGTTCTCTGAGTCTGGATTTAGATGATATGTTTTTCTTACAGATGTTCTTTTTGTTCTAAATACAAAACGTGTTAAAGAGAATTCAATTCTCAGTGTGTGCTGATGTTTACAGGTATTCAATCGATTTGGCTCAAGGTATTTTGGAGCTGCATTCAAAAGGAATCCTAGTTCTAAACCTTAAGCCTTTCAACTTTCTTCTCAATGAAACTGATCGAGCAGTTCTGGGTGATGTTGGTATTCCTTATATGTTGCTTGGAATTCCATTGCCAAACTCAGATTTGGCTCGTAGGCTTGGAACACCCAACTACATGGCCCCAGAACAGTGGCAACCAGAAGTCAGAGGCCCAATTTCATTTGAAACTGATTCATGGGGAATTGCATGCAGCATTGTTGAGATGTTGACTGGTGTTCAGCCTTGGTGTGGGAGGTCGGTTGGTGAAATTTATGATTCAGTTGTTAGAAAACAAGAAAAACCGCCTATTCCAAGTGGCCTTCCTCCTGCGGTTGAGAATGTTCTTCTTGGTTGCTTTGAGTATGACTTCAGGAGTCGCCCTTTAATTACTGACATACTGCATGTGTTTAAGAGGTAGGTCAGCATCCTTGAATTTCAGAGTAGATCATAAGAACATTTTTCATAGATAACACCGCGGATCTATTTTTAGAATAATTATAGCTGTTAGCTGTTTGCTATTTATTTCAGTTTGTGGAGTAAAAGATTTTTTTTTTTTTGGTTCCTTACTTTTCTTTCTTTTTCATTCACTCCAAAACACATTTGCAGCTTGCAGAATTCTGTTCATAGTGATGGAGGCTTGACGGGTCCTGGGAGCAGAATCTTGCCTGACAAGTCTAGTATTGGTTATACAGAATGGTTTCTTTCAAAGGATGACTTGAAAGTTGACGACATGGTGCGTTCCAGAAAGCCACCCAACTCTTTCAAACCCGAAAATATGGATGTTCCAGAAGGAAAGGTGGTGGGTTTAGAACACAACACAGAAGGAGATAGTTTTGTTTTGGTGAGGGTGCATGGTATACATGACCCATTGAGAGTTCAAGTTTCATCACTGGAACGTGTCACATATGGCTTGGCAGCTGGGGATTGGGTACGTTTAAAGGAGGAAGACAAGAGGCATTCACCAGTGGGTATTCTTCATTCCATTCAGCGTGATGGAAGTGTGGCTGTTGGATTCTTAGGGTTGGAGATCCTTTGGAAGGGACAATGTTCAGAGCTGCAGATGGCAGAATCTTACTGTGTAGGTCAGTTTGTGAGGCTGAAAGCTAATGTTCTTAGCCCTCGATTTGAATGGCCTCGTAAACATGGAGGGGTTTGGGCTACTGGGAGGATTTACTTGGTCCTGCCAAATGGATGCCTCGTTGTCAAGTTTCCAGGGAGGCTGACGTTTGGAGAGCAATGCAGTAGTTTCTTGGCTGACCCAGCTGAAGTGGAAGTAGTTAATTTCAATACATGTCCAGGGATGGTAAAAAAATATCAACATCTTGAGGATCTTCACTGGGCTGTGAGACCACTTCTCATGGCGTTGGGTCTCTTTACAGCCATGAAAATGGGTTTCTTCGTTGGGAGGAGATTGAGGGGGTCAAAAGCGAAGCAGCAACAGAGCAGTATAATTCAAAAGGATGGCCAACATTTCGATGGCCAGGTTGCTGGCAAACCTGCATGGCTTCCTCCATCTGTTGCAAATATGCTTTCCAAAGGCCCTAGTGCCACCGCTGCTCGGTAGATTTCAGGCTATGTTCATCTTCCCAAATGCTAGTTTAAGCTTTGCTAAAATATGTACATATTATTAACTCTTGCCTAATTTGTGCTTTCGTATGGCATTTTACTAATTGGTTCTGTTAAAGTTGCAGTAGGAACTTGTTCTACTGCCAAATGGTTCCTCTACACAGTTCAAACAAACGGATGGTTGAGTATTGAAAAATTCTTTGCAATGAATATGCTATATGCAGAGTCCAGAAATGGTAGCATGTTGCTGCACTTGGGCACTTTTTGATGTAGATACATAAGGTTGCAGGTTCAAATTATGGAAGAATTGACCGCGGGTCAAGTCTCTTGATTCCTTTTTTGTAGATTCAGGTGGCCACGGTTTCGTTTCGGTTCTCTATTTTTTAAGGGAAAAAAATAAAAATAAAAATTGGTTCGGTTCCGGTTACGGTTCCAAATTTTGTGGAACCGTAACCGAACCGTTTGGGGTTCGGTTCGGTTATGATTTTGGAACTGTAACCTTACGGTTCCATCCGGTTCGATTTCGGTTCCGAACCGGAACCGTGACCGGGTCTACATACACACCCCTAATGGCAATCCAATTCCCTCTCTACCCATGAGTGCGGGATTCGTATCCCATACCTCTAGTTTTCATACGAGATTTTACCAACTCGATTAATTAACTCCGACAATACTAAAGCAGAAAGATAGAGAGAGAGGAACAGATAGCAATAGTGTGTAAGATCTGGCGATCTACCTCCCAATGTTCTCTCCTCGATGACTTGGAGAATAAAATTATCTGTGCTACCTGGAAACAGCAACGCATCAATGGCAATTTGGCAAAGTAATGAATCTTTTAATGATACAACTCCTCAGTCCTCACCAAGTTATAGCAACATTTAGTGAAACACAAACAACAATGAATATTTGGTTTAAAATACAACCACAGGCTGATTTAGTGAACAAATCAGTCAGATACAAGCTATATACACAATCTACTGACTACTAGTCTGACCAACAATCCCAGCCTCTTTCACAAGCTGCTCCGTCAAAGCTGAGAGCCGCGAAACTTCTGATCCAACATCCGTGATACATCCATTGTTTTCAATCATGCTTATCCTGGGATCAAATCCGCTTTGTGGAAAGATAGTATAATCTGTATGTGTCTCAATACTCATACTAACTTTATTGACGAGTTCTCCACTCATTTCAGCGAGTTTTTGGAGTGCACTAGTTGCAGCTTCAACCTCCAGTTGAGCAGCCTCTAGTTGTAGCTTTTCAATGGCCAAGTCCCCAACACTTTTCTCCCCAATTCTCTCTTGTGCTAAAGAATAAAGCTTCTTCAAATCATTAGCATCATCAACCATTCCATCCTTCAATCTTATTAGTTCTTTCTCCCGGGCATCTAATCTACCAAGAACAGTTTTGAGCTCCTCATCTTTGATTGTGAGGTCTCTCTTCGCGGCTAGAAGCTCCATTTCCTTCGTTCTTAAGTTTTCTCTGGCAAACTTGAGCTCTGTTTCAAGCTGTTTTGTCCGCAGCCTGAAATTATCATTTGGTTTATCCAACTGCCGCATTAACTCAAGGCCCACGTCATCAGTTGGTATTGATGTATTAGGCTCATCATTCTTACTGGAGATAACCAGTTTGTTTGTGAGATCAACAATCCGTTCAACTACAGTTTCAGCTTCAGAGACTTTCAGTTTTGTATCATCTAACTCGTCTTGTAATATAAAGACATGTTCATCTTTCTCCTGTAGCATATTGGTTGCTTGAATAAGCTGTTCTTCTCTACTGCTCATGATCATCTTTAACTCTGCAACCTCGTTGTTTAGTTCCTCTACCTTCTGCCTCGCAATCGAAAGTTCAATATCTTTTTCCTCCAAGAGATGCTGAAGAGAAGCTTGCTTGGATTTCAAATTTTGGATTTCTAGCTTAGCCTCCACCAAATCTGACTCTTTGCCCTTGAGAAGATTCTGTGTTTCTCCAAATTCCGAATTCTTCCTCTCCAGCTCCTCTCGGAGTGAAGAGACCTCATGGATTGCTTGCTGCAGTGAAGTTTTTTCTTTTTTCAGCTCATCCTGTAACTCTTCCACTAGCTCCTTCTCCATGGATAAGTCCTGCTCAAGCTCCTTGTTCCGAGCCTCTGCAACTCTAAGCTTCACTCTCTCACTTTCCACTTCTATTTGAGCATCTTTCAGACTAGCCAAGTAAGAAGTCAGACTTTTCTTCTGTTCTTCTAGCTCTGCAAGTTGCTTCTCTAACAAGTGCTCTTGTTCTTCCATTTGCTTTCTGGATGATGCCAGAGACTTCTGAGAACCAAGCAGTTCAGACCTTATATCAGCAAGAAGCTTCTTCACTCTTCTAAAATCTTCCAAAGTCTCATTAGTTTCTTCCATGTGTCTAGACGTTTCCTCTCCCAATTTCTTCAGTTCTTCCCGGGACAATAACCACTCCTTAGTCCTCTTTTCCAAATTGGCCTCTGCAGACTTAAGCTTCTCCTCTTCAACTTTCCTCAAACCCACAGAAACTTCTAGCTCTTCTTCTTTCTCTTGAACGACTTTCCGGAGATTCTGAATCTCGGTTTCTTGTTTCTTAACAACGTCATTGGCTTCATCGAGCATCCGGGATTTAGATTTGAGTTCAGAATCAATCTTGGCAGCCTCATCACTCTTCTTCACCAGTTCACTTCTCATTTTTCCTAGTTCATCTTCTTTCAAAGTGAGGGCAGACTGCACTGCACCAATCTCCCGATCTCTCTCCTTGACCCGAAGTTTTAAATCTTCTAGGTGCCTGGCTTGAGAAACTAACTTTAGATTCGACTGCCCTAGCTCCTCTTCTAGCTTTTTGTGCCTAGAACAAGCAACTGCAATTTCTCTCTCTCGTTGAAGCAACTCATCCTTTGCGCGGTTCAAATTACTATGCTCCAAACAAACCCTTCTTTCCGCATCTTCTAAGTCCTCTTCAGTCTTCTTCAAGGCAGCCAACGCAGCCTGAAGATCAGATTCCAAGAATTCGAGATTAAACCCAAACTGAATATCCTTACCTGCACCAGAATCTCTGCTCATTCGTTCTTCTTCCAACTTCTGCGTCTGTGCAAACAATCTCTCAAGAAGAACTCTTGCAGGCTCACTCGCCCCATTACCATTAACACTTGGCTTCCCATCATGCAACACCGCTCTAACAAGCTCCAAAGACCGCCCTCTTCTTTTTCCACTTGTCACAAAAAACCCTGGTAAATTCTGTTTCCAATGGACCTTCACCGAGCACAACTGCAACAAACATCAATCTTAACAACACCTCTCATATAGAAAATCTCCCTAAAAATCCTAATTTTATGCCACCTAATCATCCATCAAACATTAATTGTAACACAAGCAAATTAAATTTGAGTACAAAAATAAAACCTAAAACACAAAAAAGGTTCCCAATTTCAAAATATTACTTCGTTTTATCAATTTTACTAATTGAGACCAAACCCTAGTTTCATTTTTATAAGAACAAACAAATTAAATAGAGATATAATTGTGTAATTACATACCTTGGGGAAACTGCACCGAACATCATCTTAATTCTTAACATCAACACTCATATAGAAAATTTCCCTAATAATTCTAATTTTATGCCACCTAATCATGAATCATCCAACAAACATTAATTGTAATACATGCAAAGTTATTTGAGTACCAAAATAAAACCTAAAACACAAAAAAAAAAAAAAGGTTCGCAATTCCAAAAGATTAGATCTTTTTATCAATTTCACTAATGGAGACCAAACCCTAATTTCAATTTTTCCAAATAAACAAATTTAAACAGAGAAATAACTGTAATTACATACCTTAGGGTTTATATGAAGATGATTGGGGCAAAGAACGGCTGAAAATCCCATGTTTTGTGTCTTGATCTCATTCCAGCTCTGATTAGTCACTAATCCTTACCTAATTAACTTGCTAATCACGTTTCAATGCTTATGATTCGGGACTATTTCGGTGCCTTTCGCATTGAACGAGCAACAACGAAAGAAGGGAAGAATAATGGAGGGAAAAAGGCCAGGCTAACGTACGCCGCGTATTTGTCATTTGTCATTTCTCTGGCGATTTTGATTTTTGAGACTACGGATAGCTCCTAAGCGTATGGATTGGGTACAATTCGAAGAGAGGATCTGCTGCGTTTGATATCATTACAGTGAAATGTGTTCAACTAATGTAATTGTGCCATCTGTCCTGACATCGTTGAATTTGAAGATATCATTAGGTTAGGTGTTAGGTGTTTGTTAATGCAGTGAAGTCGCGGGCAGGGGAATATAGAGATTACTTGACATAGTGATAACGGCACTCAGGCTCTCTTTATATCATGACACGTGTAGCGGCTTACCCCATGGATATTGATTGCGGAAAAAAATAGACCTCATATGGAAAGGATAAAGTCATGTGTATAATAATGTATAGATCACGTGATACGTCCATATAATAATGTTTTAATATATATATATATATATATAATTAAAATTAAAATTAACCGATCATAATAGATAAAAGAGAAATTACTAATTAATATAAAATATGTATTCAAAATATAATTCTATTGATCATGTCTCATATAAATTTTTCTCCCCAGATGTTATGTAATGTTGATGTTCAATTTATCAAGTGGTTATTTTAAGTAAATTTAAAAAGAAAAATAAAATTTTGTGGATAATGCTCAAAATTATGGTTAATATATATTGGGAAATGTAAACAAGTGTCCTAATGATATTCATTAATGATCCATTTTAGGAAAGTTTTCATGGGAAAAGAGAAAAAAGTAATTAATGTTTTAATAATTTTTTATATTTCTCATAAAAATGATATGAAAATTTTCCAAAAATAGATATTTAATGAGTATTCTTAAAACACTCGTTAACATGACTCGTATATAATATACACATAATAGTCTATTTAATAATTATTATTTTTTTTTTTGTTTTAGTAGCTAGTGTGCATTTTAGACTATGCTACAAGTAGACGTTGATTGCGATAGACACATTTTTAACTTTATTTATTTTTTCTTGTTTTAGTAGTTAAGGGCGTCACATTTTAGATAACTATGAATAAGATAGTCAATTTATTTACATTGTGGATCACGATAGACCGCCTTTGTCAATCACGATAGACAATATTTGTCGATCAAGGTGGACAATGTCCATCAATTATTATTTTTTGTGTAGATATTAAATAATAAAAATTAAAAATAGATTTAATTTAATTAATTATAATAATTTCAGGCCATTCATGTAAATTTCTGTATATATATATATGGTCATTCTCAGGTAAATTTCATGTGAATTTTATGTGAACTGTAAGAGCAGATAAAGATAAAAATATTTTCCGTCTTTTAACTGAATGTGAACTGTAAGGCGTGGACTGAAGTCTGACCGTGTGTGTGGGTATATATATATGTGTGTGTTTATAACCTTAAAAAAATTTAGGGATTTTTAAGATGTAAGAAATTTATAAGTGTTTTTTTGGAATCGTTGGAAACCCTATCGCCAAATCACTCATTTCGGGCTTAAACGGAGCAGGTAAAATCCCCGACTATCTTACGCTCTTATAAGAAACGCACTCTCAAGATTCGAATTTATGACCTCAATATGAGATTTTAAATCCTATACCACCAAATCACGCCTAAGAAAACGACTTTTCTAAATTGCACTTTCTAGTTAGAGAAATTTACATCCACGCATGATGCAATTGGGTTGTGGTGCATTTTTTATTTTATTTTTTTTTGCCACTAGCACATGTAATTCATTGCTTTTGAATATGATTTAACACCTTTTTAATGTTATGTGACATATACAAAATAATGTAATGCACAATTTTGGGGATAAGAAAGTGACAAGCTCAAAACTCACATGCTTAGCATAATGCTAGCCTATTATAGACAATGTCTAGTGGGCTTGTTAGGGCTCTTTTTGTAGGCCCATTATTCAAAAATATATATATATATATATATATTATATATATATATATATATATATATTATATATATATATATATATTTTAGGTATTAAACAAAGGCCGCTGCTCTCGTCATCGTCGAGTTTGGGAATGATATATGTACGCAGTTTTTTCCGAACAAATTTATAAATTATTTATAAGATTCGAATCCGTAACGTCATGTTACAATAGAGTAATTTTTATCCTTGCATCAAAACTCGTAGTATTAAAAACAGAAATCTATTGAGATTCATTTTGATCTCCAGGCGTCAATCAACATAGATTGCAATTTGTTTCAATTAAAAAAAAATGCCTATTCCAATTTCATAGCTAAATAATATTAGATGAGATGTGTTCATATGAGTGCTATGTTGACAGAAAATTTCCTCAATCTTATCCCATTGTAAGGGAAAAAAATCCCCTCTGGGTCTATAATTTGTTTTATAATTACTCAGTAAATTTCTGTTTTTTCATAATTATTCATTACGTCACTATGTTCTAACAATTACAGTACATGCATAATGCAATAAAGACCCTTTATTATTATAACAGTAAAAATATAATGAATAATTATGAAAAAATAAATAACATAATAAATAATTGTGAAAAATTAAGGACCCATGAAATTTTTTTCCCAATTGTACATGAGAACAAAGCTGTTAGAAATGCCTTTATCTCTTAGCTACCAGCTTTATATAAGTAGCCTAACAAAGCTTTTTTCCTTTGGTAACCGGGGTATTCGGGTCAGCTTACATGTACCTAATTAATTTTCATGATTTATATTCCATTCCTTCATAAATTTTCCAACACATATCAGAATAAATCGTTGACTTTTTACACTACGGGCATAATCCCAAAAAAATATATTTAGTGAGACTCAAATCTTTAACCTAAAATATTTACGAGTAAAAAGCCAATTATTTGAGATGATAACCTAACAAAGCTACTGAAAATGGAAACAAAAATATCTTACGCTATATTCTTATGCAAATTGGCGTGCAACTTTAGCTCATTCTAAAACCGCATGCCCTTCCAAAAACGTGGCATATAATTTTATTAAACAACACATTTGAAAGTCCAATTTGGATTTGCCAAATCCGATCACAATAATATTCCTAAAATCTTTGTTCAAAAGAGTGGCTATAAACAAAACAAAGTCAAATTTTAATCCCATACGACAGTTCAAATACAAGTCTAAAAACTCTTTAACTTTTATATATAGAAGGGAGAAATACATTTAGACATTTAAAGTCTGTGTCATTGGATATTTAGACACTATCGTTCTAGAAATTAACATTCAAACCCAAGAGCGAATGCATGATTTTGTTATAGAGGTGCCTAAAGAATGTGGGTCGTGAACATGAAATTCGATTCGAAAATCATGAAACACAATATGCGTAGCATGAAACGTGGATCATAATTTATAACATATATACTGTAAATAAGACATCTCACAATCATATCATAATGTCTCGCGTGCTCAAATGGAACGGAGGGGAGCTGTGTGGAATCTATGGATTCAAGTATAGTTAGTATACTTGAACATTATGATTCTAATCTAGCACGTGAAAATGCATATGCCCATGAAGCCTAAAATTTTTCTCACATTCTAAGTTGTTGCGAGATATCCAACCTGACAAAACACTCAAGACATCACCAAGAGGGGTTCACGTCCAAAATTCTCAAATCGTACACGCAACTCACGACAACTATACCATTTCACACAAACAATGATCACAACACAATAACAACATGAATCTTGGCTTATACATCCCCAGATCATGAGGATCTTGCTTAATTATACCCCGCACTCATGGAAATGTCCAAACCCAAGCCCTAGGTTTTGACCAATTCAAACCATGCACAAATCATGACAATATTCACTAATCTAAGCATGATTAACACTCTAATATATTGACCAAAATCATGGAAAATGAACATGGATCATGCTTAGGTCTCCATGGATGCACATGAGAAGCTTGTAAAATCATGCTAAAATGCAAGCAATAGCTAGATTAGAAGACTCAACATATTCGGGGTCTGTCCATATTCATAGACCCTTCATGTTCACAAAACATAGCATGACTCTATGACCATGATGTACATACTAAAATGATCGGGGTGTTACATTTGATATATTCATATATTAATGCGATCATCACGGTGAACTTAAATAAAAAAAAACAAGCACGAGTCAAGATGAGTAGATGATTTTGTAAGAAAAAAAAAAGTGTATCCAAATTGCACCCACTTGCTTTTAAAAATCAAAAGAGAGACTTTGAACAACATATTACTCGATCTTGTATGTACTATGAAACCAGAAATATAATTAAAATAATATACACAATCTTTTAGGTTAAATTACTTAAATCATTAATAAATCTATTATAATATGTTACGGATAAGTTAATATAATCACTGAAAATAACATGCGAAGTAGCTATGTGATAATCATGGTTAGTGAAGTTTTTAGATTAAAATTTAGTTGAGGTTAGGTATACGACTGAGATAAGCCTCAACATAAATTTGATTGTGAGGCCATATCCAATGAAATTTAATATAATGAGATAATATCATCAAGATCCATAATTATTATTATTATTTTTTTAACTTCTTAAGTAAGAACATATATAGTTTATCCATTTATATCAAATACACATTGGCATGTGGTGTATGGTTCAAGATCTCACCTTGAGGTCTTGGATTCGAATCTACGGAGTGCGTTTCTTGTAAGAAACTATGACAGTCGGAGGTTTTACATGCTCCGCTTAAGCCCGGAAAATGTGGTTTTGGCTGCGGGATTTCACGATTCAAAAAAATATATATATTACACTGGCCAAACTCAAATTATTAATAGCAAGTTTAGCTGATTTATGAGCTACCATATTACATAATCTGGTGTATAGTTCTTAAAAACATTTATACCTTGGATCATGAATTAAATTTATGAGATAACGTACAAAAATCAAAAATTATTAAAATGATGTTTTCACTCCTGATCATATTTATAATGTTTTAGAGTCATAACAGCGATAACAGGAAAATCTTGAATCTTAATTGAGATTCAGTACTAAGTATTGATCAAGTTATAAGGGCACTTATGTCATATGTTTATATGCAGTTGAGTAGATATGGTAATTGGGATGTCCCGTTCCAATTAAGTCTCATCTCGATTATAATTTAGGACAAAAAAAAGTTCTAAATCCTGGCAGTCGAAATTTAAGATAATTTTTTATTTCGAATATATAAGGATCTTGAATCCTTATCGGGATTCGAGATTTTCTATCAAACCTAATTGAGGGACCGATAACCTATTCGATATAAATAGATAATTTATGTAATAATTTTAGGAACTATAAAATATAGGGAGTCATAAGTTAATTTTTATTCAACTACAAACAAAAAATAAATAAATAAATAATCACGCTTTTGTAAGATGGGTCCCATTGCATAGCGTGTAGGGCTGGAGCACATAAGATCACAACTCTCTTAAACATGCCTTTGACTTTGCGTGCTGAATAAAAAAGCGAAAGATCACGCATGATCTTGGTTTACCCACAATAGAATTGGGCGGTCCTGATTTGACCATCAGAGTACGGCTGCTGATCACGGCCGTCGATCTCACCGTACGAAACACAAAAAAAGGATGAGAAACATGGGATAAATATTGTAAAATCTAAAGAGATGTGAGAGGTGGTCTATATAAAATAAGTCTTTAATGATCATGTTATAATGTTTGTCGGAGGACACACGCATGCGCATGAACAGAGATCCTGTACGTCCATCTTTATTTTTGTGGGACCGCTATTGAAAACTGCGGCACCACGTGCTATTAGAGCGCGTCCGATGCACCGATTCCCTCTCATTCAATTACGTATATCCGTATAAGTTAGTTTATAAGTTATATACTTATTAAATTTTATATAATATTGGCAGAATTTTATTTTAGAATTTTATTTTTTTTCTTTTGGAAAAATGATTGTTAGACTCTTAATATTAGAGAAATGAACATAAATTCCCTTAATATTTTGAAAAAAGAGTTCGAACTCCATATTTCTTTAATAAATTTTTATTTATTTTAACAATTAAATGATCATATTTATATCTTTAGCGAAAGTAAAAAAAAAAAAAAAAACATTATTTTTTAAACTTATCAACGGTCCGCTTGATCTTTTTTAAAAAGAAGATTTTCCACCCAAATTGCTATTTTTGGTGTATAATGTCATTTTCAAAATTAATTTTTAATGTAAAATATTCACATTTACTGATTTTTTTTGGGTACCTTTTAAAAAACTTAAGGTGACTGGCTGATAAATTTTTTTAAAATGTATTTTTTGAACTTTTGCTAAAGATTTAGTAGACAATTGATAATTTAATATGTTGTTACATAATAATTATATGTGAGAATATATAGTAAATTATTATTTGATCATCTAAAATAATAAAATTTATGAACGAATATGATCTAAATATAATTTTTTAAACATTATATGATTTTATGTTACTTTTCATAAATGTTTGAGGGTTTAATTGTCTTTTACCTTTTTCCATGTAAAGAAAATATGGACAATTATAATATCCACGTCAGTTTATATATGGACAGCATATTCCTGATGTCATCCATAAGCTAATCTTATTGTTATTATTATTAATTTTTTTTTAAATCATTGGAAACCCACCGCCAAACCACTAATTATGTACTTAAGCGAAACAGATAAAATTTTCGGCTGTCTCAGGCTCTTACAAGAAATGCACTCTTTTGATTCGAATCCAAGACTTCAATATGAAATTCTGAACCATACACCACCAAACCACACTCTTTGTAAGAATCTTAATGTTATTATATGAATATATAAACGATAATATAAAATAAGAAATGCATTTTTCTTTTAATATAAGTATTGATATTAATAGTTACATTTTTGCAATGCCATGCCAAAATTAGCTCAATGCTAGTACAACTCCACTCGTTCATAGGGAGAAGTTTACGAAGATTGAAAGGCTATATTTTTATTTTTATTTTTATTTTTGTGTTTTTTGTTGAAATACCGGTGAAATCATACGTCATCCATATCAAGATTATTGGATTCCGATATGAATGTGTGGGTAAACCGCTATTGTCCAAAACTGTTACAATTATACTACCTATGGCTTGAACCCGATATTTTGTCTTCAAGATCCTAAGCTTAAACCGTTGGGTTGCGTCCACTAGGGACTTGAAAGTTATATCTTGTGAAAGTAAATCAAGTCTTATATCATCTTTAATAATATTCTCAATATATATTTTACACAAAATAAAATATTTTATCATATACATAATGCAATCGGTGGCGTAGTCAAAATATTGATTAAGTCTGGACAAAATTTGATTTTCATAAAAAAAAATGATAGATACTATTTATTTTATTTGGGACAAATAGAAATTATCATTAATAAACCATAATTTTCACTAATTTATGTGACACATTTTAACAAATTTCCAGATTAAACGGAGGCTATTGCCTTGCTCACCTTGTATCATAAATCTAAATAGTATGGTTACTGTAAGATTAAGTAGGATAAAAATATGAAGTGTTGTTGGATATTAAAATTTTATCTCACTCTCTAAATCCAAGATAGAATATGGATTTTTAGGTCGATTTGAAATGTCGACAACATATAATGATTAATGCATGTTACTTTTAGGGATGGCATCGTGAAGTCTCGTCGTAACCGAATTTCATATAGTCTCGTCTCGATTATTATTCGAGATGAAGAAATCGTCTCGAATCCCGACTGATATTTTAAATCGGGTTGAAAAATTATATTGTATACCGTATGGAATTGTGCGGGATCTTGAATTTCAGTCTGAATTCGAGAATTTTCATACTAATTTTTTTTTTTTTAAAAAAAAAAATCGTATTAAATCTCTACCTGATTTTTTATTATAGTCTATATATCATCTGAATCATAATCAAAATTTTAATTCAAAATAAAAAATTATCTCGAATCCCAAAAGCGAACTAGTACTAAATACAATATTGTGTTGCATGTCATTTATTTAACTTTGCTAACATTTTGATCTTTAACAACCCGCAAGAAGCGAAGCGAGAATTGAGTTACAATTTGACGGATTTGTATTCAATTAATTTATTAATTGAATTCTTATATCACATTTAAATTTAAATTTGATTCGCTTAATTCGTCAAAAATTGAATTGAATTGAAATTCGCTTAAAATTATTCAAATACAATTATTTATTACCATTCAATAATAACTAATAAATAATAAAATGTAAGCAATATATAAGGGACTCAAGCTTTTTTGGGCCTTAAACGAAAAATTTTAGACCGACCTTATTGAATTATATATATTTTTATAAAAATAAAATAATCATATTATTTATTTTAAACATAAGAAAGATCAAAGTAAATATTTAGTAAAATATAATAATATAATAATTTTGAGAAATTTTATTTTTTTATTTTGCTTAAAAATTAATTGATAATAACTTTGTAATATTTTTTTTTTTGAAATGTTTTGTAATACACTTGAATGTATATACACAAATTTTTATGGGAACTTATATTTAGATGAGACTCTAAACGATCGCCTAAATTGACATAAGGTCAAGTCACTTATGGCAATATAATATGTCACATAATTACTCATCATAACAATATTCAAATTTTAAATTCTAAATTACAAATCCTATGACAATACAGAGAATAATAACAATTAAAATCTCCAAAATAAATATTCAGTTCATCCATGACATAATTTTCAAAACTTTTATCTACATGGACCGATTGACGATACCATGTTTTAAAATTCATATCTAAGTTTAGTATCGGTCCCATAATTTTTTATATTTATAATAAAATATTTAACCCAATAATATTATATGAAAAATTAATTTTAGTCACATTTAAAATAAAAATCCTACCTCCGCCCGAGCATATCTATTTAATTAGAATCAAATAGAATAAACAAATATGCCACCTCAGCATATTTTCTCCTATCATGGAAATTTTAAAGCAATACTACGTTGTTACAAATTGGAGGAGACAATACAGTTGTTAGATAAACTGTCTTAGTGTCTTGTAATAATGAAAAATAAATAATGAATAGAATTGTTTCAGTATTTAGGAAGTACCATTTTACATAAATAACTTTATAGTTCAAAATAAATTATGGAATTTATAATCTCATATGAGTACGCTTGCACGTGGTTCGGTTACGGTTCGGTCAAAGTTGAAACCATAAATCTTAATCGTAATCGAATCGAACCGTACGGTTACGGTTGAATAGTAATTTAACTTATTTTTATAAAAATATTAGAATTATTTAAAAAATTCAATTGACTCGGATTTTTTTTTACGGTTGAACCGTAAATTTAGTTCAACCATCGATAGGAAAATACACCAGCCGCAATCAAACCGGACCCATCTAATTCGATTGCGGTTTACGCTCCAGTTGATCAACGATTCGGTTGCAGTTTAAAACCGCAACCGTGTGTATGTCTACATCCATATAGTTAGAAATCACTATCTTTCAAAAAAAAAAAAAAAAAAAAGTTTCCTCCATGTAGTTAGAAAACCGCCAAATCACTTGGGATTACATGAAAATTATTTTTCATGATACAATGGATGATGTTATTAATGATTTGTGATTAATGACACTCTTTTGAACTAAGTGATGCTTAGAAGGGAGAATAAGAAATTGTGTGTATTTCTTTTTTGATATATATAATATGTGTGCGCGTTTGCGTGTGCGCGTGTGGAGAGTTGCCATCAATATCTAATGGATATAATTTTAATTTAATTTCAATTTAAATGAAAAATTGACTTATAATAATGAAAAGATGTGCCTCATTATTTAGGAAGTACCATTTTACATTAGTTCAAAATAAATTATGGAATTCATAATCCCATCAAACTAAGTAATTTATCATTCAACGAACCATTTACGAATGCATACCTAATAAATTATGTAAAGACTATTTAAACGCTTAAAAGTGTCGTTCGAATAAAGAGATCAGGGGCTCCAGTACTAGAGACCCCCTCGTGTAGTAATAAAAAAATTTGGAGAGTGTATTATTTTCTCTCTTCAAATATGAATCATTGGATCAAAATTCAACGGTTCATATTGTACTGGAACGAGTTCCAGTATAAAATATAATGGAGCCCTTCAGATCCTCGAACAAATGCTTTAATATGCAGACCTAATGCGCTAGTATAAAACAATATTAGAAAACAATAAATATTTAAAAAATACCAATAAAATACCCCGCACGAGACCCGACCACCTGATAAGTTTCGAACCGGAACCAAACCGAACGGTTCTCAGTTCCATACTTGTGGAATCGGAACTGAACCGTATCATTTCGGTTCGGGACCATAACCGGATCAGATTGTTCCAGTTCGGCTCCATATTATTTTTAATTTATTTAAAAAATTCAAAATTCATTTAAAAAAATTGTGATATTATTAATATTTCCAAATACAAATGATGAGAAATTAAAAATGTAAATTAAAAATAAAAGAGTTTGAACTTAAATTTATAAAAACTAGTTGTATATGTATCCTATTGGGGTGAGATAAATCAAAACTCACATAATTCTATTATATTTTTAGATAGTTAACCCCATTATAATTATTCACTCATCATCGTTATATGTTACAGCTGTTGATCATTCAGTTCTGTTTCGCTTGCAGTTGCACATGCATTGTCGAACAAGTCTTCAAAATCACCGAAGGTATCTTCTTGTTGTCTTATATTAGTTATGGTTCAATCATCGACACATGCGGTTGTTTATAAAGTGCTTGGATGTAATGAAGATCGTCTCACTTTCAAAATATCGCCTCCTAATAGTTGCATATTGCTATTGGACATTCATTTTCAGTTTCGACTAAATGAAAATGAATTTTAAAATAATAGAAGATTGAGACTTAACTTCTCTTATTCGTATACCGACACTTTGACCGCTCTTTTGGGTTGGGACATTAGCCATGATATTTTCAGATGAGCTTGACATTTGACACACTTAAAAAAGTGGTTATTTTACTCCAAGTATAAAAGTGTCGAAATAATAAAATAACCTGGTAAGACTGTGATCGATCCACAGAGAATAGATTTAGTAAAAATAAAATAATAATTTGAGTGCAAATTAAAAGACTGGATTTTTTTGAAGTGATTGGAAAATTTTAAATTGAATTGCAATAATAAAATTAAATATTGGGTTAGATGATCGACTTTTAATATTAAATTTAGAAATCTCACTTGTTATTATATATAAATTGTCATTATTACTCAATTAATTTATTTAAGGAATTAATTACGTCAAAACAAATAAAACCAGTCATAAAGACGGTGATAACTTTTATCTATAACAAGTCCGGTTAGATACTCAATTATGCCAAATTAATAAAACCAGCATATAGGCGGTAACAAAGTTTGTCAAAAATTAATCCAGAATTAAATTAAATATTAATCATTAGATTACAATTTATATATTATAATATAAGTGAGATTAATCTAAAATTTCAAATTAAAAGCTTCACCTTTTACCCCGGAAAAAAAATAGCTACTCATAATTTGAATGAAAACACACATAATTTTATTACTGAAAAAAAAAATTACAAAAAGCTTTAGAAAAATAAAACACACAAGAGCTGGATCTCTTCACAAAAACTTCAGAGAAAGAAGCGTGAAGGAAGATGAGGTGCAAAACATATTTATTTATAGAAATTTTGCAAGTTTTCCCCACCATTTTCTCCATCATTTTCCCCACCATTTTCTCCACCAAACATTACAGATAACACACTTTGGATTTTTCATCAATTTCGATCTTGAAAATTTCAGAATTAGAAACTCTTATGAACAACAAAGTTGTAGATCTTTGAGTCTTCTTTCATCTGTAACTGAAATCACTTCAATTTGATATCAGAGTAAAAAGTTATGTCCGAAATACGAAAATTACGCATGGTTGGAATTTTTGAATTTGTACACTGTTAGAACGCCCTTTCAAGTTTTTGGCCTCCAAAATCCAAATGTCATGTCTATTTTTCTAGTTATGCATCCAAAGTATTATTTCACCTACATAAAAAATAAAAATCACAATAAAAATATATAAAATATAAATTTAATTAATATGCTAAATTAATGGGATAAATGAAACTACAAGTGTAAAATGATTGATTTTTCTTTTAATAAATGTGCATTTTTTAGTGTTTATCAATATTTTTTGTTAATATTGAAGAATTACAAAATTAAATCAATTGGAAAATTGAAAATATGATAGAATTAGAATGAGAGAATTAGGGGTGAACACAATTTCGGGTCAAACCGCGAACCGCACCGAACCGAATCGAACCGCCGCGGTTTGAAAAAATATTAAAAATGATTTTGAACCGCACCGAATCGAACCGCAAATTTCGGGTCGGTGTGCGGTTTTGACCCATGTCTATACATGGCAATGGGCCGGGCTCGGGCCGGGCTTTGATAAGCCCGGCCCGGGCCCGGCAAAAAAAAATTAGGCCCAGTCCCGGAAAAAGCCCGGCCCGGGCTGTCACCGGGCCGGGCTCGGGCCGGGCTTGGCCCGGGCCCGATTTATATATATATAAAAAATTATAAATATAAGAAAGTTATTATATAAATATATATTTTTTATAAATAAAATTATTTATTTATTTATTTTAAGCCCGAATCCGATTTTTTTATTATAAAAAATTATAAATATAAGAAAGTTATTATATAAATATATATATTTTATAATTAAAAATATTTATTTATTTATTTTAAGTCCGGGCCGGGCCGGGCCCGAGTCGGGCCCCCATTTTGAAGCCCGGCCCGGGTTTTTTTCACCTCGGGCCGGGCCGGGCCTCGGGCTTTTCTGCCACCCTTACCCATGTCAAACCGCGAACCGCCCAAACCACAAATTTTGACTCGAACCGCGACCCGAACCGCCTAAACCGCCGACCCGCGTTCAAATTAAATATTATTTTATATTTTTCTTCTTCTTTAACTATGAAAATTAAGATATTTAATGATCATATAACAATATGTAATGAATAAATGAAAAATATGTAATTTTTTATTCAATTATAATGTGAAAACACACAAATTTTTCTTAAAAAATTTATAATCCAAACCGCCGACCCGAACCGTCCAAACCGCTAAACCGCCAACCCGAACCGCCGCAGTTTTCCTTATCAAATTTGCGGTTTCGTTTTCTAATTTCCCAAACCGCCAACCCGCGTGGTTTGAAGTAAAAAACGAAAAAACTGCCTCGAACCGCACCGCGAACACCCCTAGAGAGAATTAATAAAATCGAAAATGAAAGAATTGTTGGTGTATAGACAAATGAATTATGATTCATATTTATAGATTATTTTGTTAATTTTGTGATGCCTAAATTATCCATAAAAGTAGTCATTTTATTACTATTATTGATGATAATTTAGACATTTTAAAAATATATATTAAAAAAAATAGTTAGCAAGGAGCCGCCAGCTATTAGCCATTGACAAACGGTTCCAAGTGGAACCGTTATGGTTGGAACCATGAAATTTTATGGTTTCTTTCAACCGAATTAGAAGATTCCAGCGATTCCGATTGGAATCGCATGATTTCTTCTGGATCGATTCATCCTAACTGAATCAGAATGATTCATAACCTTCCGATTCAATTTCGATTTTGAATCGGCACCGTAGACCCGGCACGGCTGTCATAATGAATATCGTTTTACAAGGAGGAGAATGGTCTCAACGCGATTGGTCGAGGCTGGTTAGAGCTTCGATTGGCTTTATATGATGACGTAAGCGTATCCACAGCGGGATCCACAACAATAAAGAAACAATATATGGTTTATACAGTAAAAGACAAATGAACAGATCACCAATCAATGCACGTGGCAGCATATTAGTGCTGTTGATGGATGTACTTTTCAAAGGACCCACACCATAACCCCTCCGTTTTAAAAAAATTAACCACTGATCATGCAACGATCACGATCAGCTTTTAAGTTTGATCACATCGGGTAAAAAAATTGAAACGCCACGTCACCTACTTGTGCCAATGCTGGACCACACTACATCATAAGGCTACCCACCTAACAAAATCTTAAAATCTTCTGCTATCATGATTCTCTGCCAATCAGTAGCCGTCAATTTAATGTGAACGGACGAAAATACCCTCCTGCATCGCCTCGAGTTTCACAAAAAGCCTGGGAGGAAATGGGTAAACAGTAGCTAACTGCTAAGCCACATGATTATGAAAATGGGAACCAGCTGTTTGATCAGAACCGTTGGATATGCATTGATTACCGTTTGTTTAATGAGCAAACATCTGTTGCTTTTTAATAGGATAGGTTTCTAATGGCAAAATTATTCTGTAGAGCCGTTGAATGCGTCGGATATGAATATTAATATCTCTATTTAAATATAAGACATGGCTCATGGGACCATACGGTATGAAATTTTGTTTTATATTCGTTAATTAAACAGATCAAATATAAATATTGATATCATCGTACGATATCCGATCTACTATATTTAAAATCCTGTAACATAGAATCTTCTTCCTCTGTAGATTGTGGAAACGTAATTTTCACATGCTTAGCTAGATACACTGAACAGTATAAAGCTATGTGTTAATTATACTCTCATCTCACGGCGCGTGTCTTTTAGCGTTGACCTAACTTTGTAACAAAAGCTTGACATTTCCTTGTGTGATCAAATACTCGTATTGATGATAGAGTGATTTTGTAACGAGGGATTATTTATATTAATAAAATAATAATTAAAGTAAAAGATAAAATAATATAAATTTTATTCTTTTAGTTTAGTCCTTAATTTATTAAACATTAACAAGTGACTAATACCGGTGATATGTAATGATAATACTAATTTTATACCTAATAAAACATAGAATAATATTCTTACGATATGAGATTTTTTTCCTTAAAATATAAAGTATAAATAGATAATTAGTGGCATATATATAAAAATATAAACAAAAAAGGTTAAAATTTTGACTATAGATTATCATCTAATAATGAAGACGGTATATAAAATATTTAAAATTTTGGAAAAAAAAAACCGGGATTGTAGTTCACATATATAAATTATCTTAATAAAAAAAAATCTATATCATACTTTATTTTAAAAAAACAAATACTATCTAATGATAGCTTAATGCGCAAGACTTCTTACGTCATGGGTTTTGGGGAGGATTTAATATGTACCCAATCTTATTATTATTTTTTTGCAAATAGGCTGTTTCGACGATTCGAACCGATGATCTTCAAATCACAATAGAATAATCATATCGTTACACTAAGACTCATCATCTTTTAAAGCAAATACTATCTAAAATAATAAATATGTATTTCATGTTTTTTGTGTTTTTTATTTTCTTTTATGGTGTGTTTACTTGAGGATAATGAGAATGAATAGATAAGAATCATTTCCATTAAGATTGTTTACTTTTTAAATTTTTTAAAAATGGGAATGCAAATGGGAGTGATACCACATATTTGGATATAAGAAATGAGAGTTTCATTCCTACCACCCCATAAGAATAAAATTCTGATTTCCATTATTGATAAGAAATTACAATTTGCCTATAAGATATTTAATTAATATTAATTTATAAATAATAAATAAAATATATAAATATTTAATAATTAATCAATAATCAATAATTAATAATAAAATAATATTTATTATTTTAATAAAATAATAAAATAATATTTAGTAATTTAATACATTAATAATTAATTAATACTTAATTTATAAATAAAAAATTAGTAATAATAATAATAATTGATATTTAATATTTTAATAAATAATAATTTAATATTTATTAATTTAATACTCTAAAAATTAATAATGATTAATTAATAATCAATTAATATATAATTATAATTAATGGTATTTTTGTAACAATTCATTCCGATTATTAAATAAAGTAAACATATTAATGGTAATATCACTTCATTCCGATTCCGATTCCTACCGTTAAGTAAACAACTTATTTTGATCCGATTTACCATTATCATTCCAGCCCATTCCGATTCCATTTCATTTCGATTTCATCTTATTCAGATTACGAGTATATAAACGCACCATTAGTCACTTAAGAGTTTAAATCATGTTTGCACTATAGTTGATATTTACAAATATTATACAAAAATATTGTGTTTTCTTATAATAATATCACATGAAGTGCGTTTCTCGTAAGAATCTAGAACAATCGATAATTTTATATGCTCCGTTTAAGTTTGAAAGTGATGAGGTTTCCAACTATTAAAAAAAATAAAAAAATTCACAAACATTGTAGTTAAATTTTACAATCGTTCTGAATATGGAAAAAAATAAAAATAAAGTGATGAAAATAAAAAAGTTAATGTTATATATGTATCATAAAAGATCTCTGAAAATGTATTTAAAATGAATTGACGTTTAGTAATTCATTGTATGGATTTGTGATTTTCAAAATAATTTATCGAACTACTCAATCAGTCACGTAATAAATGTCACTCGATTTTGAGATGTAGTTTTTAATTTTGTTGAATTCGAAATATTACTCAACTAAAACAAATCACATATTGATTGAACATTTTTGTTGTAAAACATAAATAATAATTCACTTACTCCTCCTATTCCACGCTTGCAAATTTAAGATATATTTATTATTCACATATCATGACATGCAAAGGTGATTATCTGAAGAGTCGGCACAGATAAACGGTTGGAATTCTTAAATTTGATTTAAAATTAGGATTTTTGAATCCAAATAAATTTTAATTTTTAATATGTAATATGACGTATATTTATTATTTTTAATCGGTAGATGCCTATTTTTAAAATCGAATTAACGTCTTATAATAGTTAAGACAACTCAAGACTGTCTCTGATCATTCACATGTAACTAATTATCATAGGTTAGGGGTTAATTAACTTTGTTATCTATCATAATCATACATATAAACAAACAACATGCCAAGTCAATCAGTTGGTATCCCAATTATGCAATTACAATGTTACTCATTTATTTATTCAATAGAACGGATCTTAAATACTATAGTTTACACATGATAATATGGTTGGATATTTTAAATACCTAATTCTATTTGATCAAAAAATTATCCTATATCTGAAGTTTAGTGGATAATGCTTAGGTTTCGGTTTCCGAAATGATTTATGTCGGTTATGGTATTTAGTATATTGGATATTCGACATCCGACCAAAAATAAAAAATAAAAATCTATAATTTTAATAATATTATTAGTTAAAAAATTATATATATATATATATATATATATATATATATTTAAAAAAAAAATATTTTTTAATATTCGGATATTGTAGTCAGTATCAAATATCTGAATGCCCGGTCTATTTAAGATGCAGATACTAACTGTGAAATTTTATTGATTATAAATAGGTATCAGATATTGGATATAGTTTCGATTTTGACAAAAATAGTTGGATATACAACCATTAACATGAGTGTGGCTTGATGACAAAAGGTTTAACACTTGGTTGTCAAGTATTGAGTTCGAGTATAGGGAGTTCAATTTTTGTAAGAGTCTGTGACAACCGAGAATTTTACCTGCTCTGCTTAAAACCAAATTGGATGATTTGACGGTAGAGTTTTCAAATTTTTTTTTAAAAAAAAAAAAACCATAAATCAACATCATTGCATTCAACTCAACCTTATGGTTATGGTATATTGAAACTAAATCTTAGCCATAACAACTAAATGATGACTAAAATGTCATGGTCACAAAGATTAGGATTAAGATTGGATAGATACAACAACTTTGTTCCTTAATCCTCTAATAATTATTGGTAAAATAATTAGTCATTTGCCTTCTTGAAAGGCATGGAAAGATAAGCACTAGTTGTAAAAATAAGTTGAACACGCGCTCTTGAAAAGCGCGTGATGGAAAACTTTGTCACTCTTACAAGTAGTGCTTTGGTTGGGGGCCAGCATAAATAGACAAAAAAATATTGGGTTATTTAATACACTCACCTTCTCCCATTGCATTGAAAAAAACAGAGAGACTGAGACATGATGATCTTTTTAGCTCAATTTTAGGAGGGAAAAACAAAGTTAGCCAATGTTAAAAAAAAACACAAACCCAGTTCAAGAAATTGAAAAATAAAAATACCCATCAAATTTGTTTTCTAAAAATAAAAATGTTTGCAGCCGAGAATGGACTCAAAGGTGACCCAAGGCTACAAGGCATTTCTAAAGCGATTCGGGTTGTGCCTGATTTTCCAATACCAGGTTTCTGTTTTTCGTGTTTTTGTTTTTCTGTTTTTTTTTTTTTTGTTTTTTTAAGAACTTATTTATTTATTTGGTGGGCTGCTGCAGGGATAATGTTTCAAGATATAACAACGTTGTTGTTGGATCACAAGGCGTTTAAGGACACTGTGGACATATTTGTCGATCGCTACAGAAACATGGGCATTTCTGTAGTTGCTGGTAGTCTTTTTAATATTTATTTTTTTGGTTTCTTAAAATTATTTTTATGTTATATATATATATATATATTGAACTTGTTGGACTCTGATTTTGTAAAGAATTTGTTTCTTGATTTGGAGTCTCTCTCTGTTACTTCTTGTTTCTTCTTTTGTAGCAGAGAAAGAAGATTATATATATATATATATATATATATTAAACTTAAAGGAGAGTTTTTATTCTTATTTACATTTACTGTGCTTTGATTTTTGTCAATCCCTTTCTCTTTAGGAAAAAAAATGCACTTCACTTGCAAACTATTTTGATGTTTTAGTAAAAAAAAATACAATGGCATGCATGTGGCAATATTATATTATTGTACATTTATGATCATCTAGTGAGCAATGTAAGCTAAGTCCAAGGGCAATCCTGAGTTGACCCTGACTTTTGTTACTAGGATAAAAAATATATCACACTTAAATATTGTAATTTCTTTATATTTGAGCTCTAATTTTATCAAAATTTTGTGCCCAGCCAGCCGTCTGTGTGAACTAGCCAGTTGCGTTGCTCGCTAGATCATTCTTTGAGTATTTTCTTATGTTAGGTAATATGAATGTAGGAATTGAAGCTAGAGGATTCATATTTGGTCCCCCAATTGCATTAGCTATTGGTGCAAAGTTTGTGCCTTTGCGAAAACCCAACAAGCTACCAGGTACATTTCCTATATCTTCAATGCAAATTAGCCTTCCCTCTTCACACACTTGAAAAGATTATAAACTAACAACTTAGTGTTGAATCAATGTATAGGTGAAGTAATTTCAGAAGCCTATGTGCTGGAGTATGGAACTGATCGCTTAGAGATGCACGTTGGCGCTGTAAAGCAAGGGGATCGCGTATTGGTCATTGATGATTTGGTAGCTACAGGCGGGACACTTTCCGCAGCAGTGAGACTTCTGGGTAAGTTTTGAATGAATCCATTTCTGATCTGTCATCAAAAATGTATTTTCTTGTCCTATTGAAAAAGAAACACCACTTGATGATGTTGCCCTTTACATTTCTGGTTTTAAAAGAGCGTATGGAGGCAGAAGTTGCTGAATGTGCTTGTGTTGTTGGGTTGCCTGAGGTGAGGGTAAGCTTGGTACCCTCTCTATTTTGTAACCATCATCATCATCATCATCATTACATCTCTACAAATTGTCTTTTAAGTTTAGAAGCTAACTGCAGTGCAGTTTTGATAAAGAGTTCATTCTGGCAGGGGCAACGCAGACTTCATGGAAAGCCTCTTTATATTCTTGTCGAGCCGCGTCTTTCGGTTGACTGTTAATAAGGTACTAATACTAACTATACTTACATAGTTGTGATACATAATTTCGATATCGTTGTTTATCGAATAGGCAATATTAATATGAAACTTTTTTTTTTTTGTGTGTGGAAGATTTTATGTGACTTGGAGCAAATGATGATGCTTCAGCGTTTGATGAATATCTACCAAGTTATGGGTCATTTTGATTACCAAGCGCAAGCCTTATTTTATGTAATTCTTTTTTTCTTGTGAAATCTGTCTTCATTCTAGGCTGTGTCATGTGCCCATTAATGGATTTAAACAAAGCTCTAATGGAAAAAAAAAATTGATGTTTTTTTGTTTGTTTTTCAATATTGGCAATGCCCCACCATAGATTATCCTGTCTTTCAACAATCCATTCACTGTAATCAATTTACTAAAATCTCCTTAATCAAACTGAGTGCCCTTAGCGTACTCATTAATAATTTATTTAAGGAAAGTTTATTTTTATGGGAAATGGAAAAACTGTCAAAATATTAATGATTTAAGAAGTATTCGTTAGCATTTCCCAAATATAAATATAAAAATAGGATACCGACGTCATATCCGAAATTGTTTTCGAGATGCGAATCCATGATCAAGTGAATCAATTATTGTGTCCAAATGGTCACATACATTGTTATAGTACTTCAACACGTGATTTATATGGACAACACTTGTTTCCATTCATTTCAATATGCTCCAATATCATGAGGCTTTTTTAAAACAAATGTGACAGTAGCAAAAGCTCAAGAAACTTACTTACCTGCATGTATGTAACTAAACTCAAACAAATGTGTACACTTTTCATTGATGGTTTTTCCTTTTCTATCTTTTTACTAAATTATTTGTTAAAAGTTTATGAACATAAGAAATACAACAACAGAGTAAAAGGCAAATTCTTTTCTCTGAAAACTTGTATGGAACCACCGAAATTCTAGCAAATGAAGGATATCCTGAGGGGGCAGCATCATCATACTTCGAAAAAAAAAAAAAGCTATAATTTTTAACCCATTTTCATCTTTTTGATTAATCGGTGACTGAATCCTTTCTTAAAGTAGCAGCTTCATCTTTCCTAAATGGGAGAGTATGGCGTAAAACAGAATTCACCTGTTTCCTCAGTTTTGCATTGTCGATTAAGATCTCTGCTATTACTTTCCTCAATTCGTCATCCGTTCTTGTACCAACATTGGCTTCATTAATTTTTTGAACACCAGAGGCAGCAGCTGCAGCTTCATTATCTTCAGCTAATTGTTGGGCCTGATCAATATTTGGGAAAAATGAAATCAGTCATGGTGAAAAGGAGATAATAGGAACAATTAAAGGGGAAACGGTTAAATGCAACTTTGGTGCAACTAACGCCCGTCTATAAGGAAGGGTGTAAAAGAACAAGGGCAAGCACAAGAGCGTCACAAGATTCAAGAGACTCGTAACTGAATGGATTTCTCAAACTTAGGCTAAAATGACCATAAGTTCTTAAAATTTGTTTAAATTTTCTCGTCCTTCCCAATTCTATCTTATTCCGTGATCAATCATGCGCATTGGCTTCACCCCAATTTACTGGAGTGGAGCTTTGTCTTTTGACAGTTTTGTTGAGATCACGATGTTGACAAGTATGGAACCTATCATTCATAAGATTCGTAAGCCTAGACATGCTGAGACAATCTCCTGTGAGGCAGTGGGTAACCGGGGAAGGAACAAAACCAAGGACCTGAGTTGTGCTAGCTTAAAAATCTCACAAAATGCACCTACAATACCAGTGCTATGAGAAGAGTAGCCAAGTTTGGAAGGTGACAAATAATAAATTGGTGGAAAATTGTACTAAGTACCTCGGTCGTCAGCATAGCAATCTGGTCATCTGAAGCAGTCAACATAGCTAAAGCATCAGCAACTGAAGAAGATTCCATTATAAAATTGTCTTTTTCTTCAGCAAGCAGATTAATATTGCACACTTGAAACCGGTTGAGAAGAATCCTGCATTCATGTAGCAGCTTTTCTCTAGCTTTTTTCATCTGGTCATTAATTTGCCTTTCTCGTTGAAGAAGTTCCTGTACAAATTTACCAAATTTGAGAATCTTGTGATATTTCTCAATCTGCTATTTTGATTGAAAAGTAAAAATGAAATCATGAAGTAACATCGAAAGAATTGCAAAAGGGTACTGCATTCAAACAATAATCAAGAGATTTATATGATTTTAGGATGAAAATGGTTCCCAAGAACACGGCTAACAAAATGGAAAAAAAAAAAATTAAAGGAAGACCCGATACAACTTTAACATATCTAGAATGCTCAAGAATATAGCTTCACATGGTAAGAATCATATTTGCAAAAAGAAAACGGACATAAAACAATTAAACAAATAATCAAGCAGAGTAGCAAAATACCTCAGTTTCAGATCTCTCATTCAGCATTTGACTAAGCTCCAGCTTCAGTTCTTTTTGTGAACTTCTTAGAGATTTAACCTCTTTAACAAGAACTTTGATATCTGCTTTAGACTTTGCCTCTAGCTCTTCATATCGCTTTGACAAATTGTCAAGTTGCTCTTTAGTAGCATCCAACTCCTGCAACACGTCTTTATCTTGGCCAGTGGATTCTTCCGTCGACTCTGCATGTGGCTTTCCATCCTGCAACGGCTTCCCACATCATTATTTAAATTACAATTCCTTATAAGAAAAGACATACATTCAGCTTTTCTTTTCTTATTTAATGGGAGTAGGAATAGCGTTAGTTATGTGTGTTGCTGCCAACCCAAACAAACAAATGAAACTGTCATGCATACTAATTTCTGTGGCAAATGATAACATGGAACAATTTATGGAGCAAAAATCGAGATCCATCATAAAAGAATATGAAACCTTAAATACCATTAATCTGGATAGTAAAAGAGTAGAGTAAGAGTAAAATGATTACTGTATGAATTCTCATGTTTCTGTTTGAGAATGGTGAATAATAAAATATCTCATGTGCATGAAAATAAGTTACGTGTTCTCGTTTGGATATTTCTTTCATTAAAAACAATATTTAATGGATGTCTGATTGTCGGAAACATTCATGGAATGCCTCACTCATCTCCCCGTCTCTCATTCTTTGCTAGTAAACATCCTCTATAAGTACAATTTCCAGAAGAAATATGCTGGAGGCAGTTTTAGACAGAAGGGGGTGTAAAGAAATAATACGATTTTATATTTGTGAATATTTAGAATTATAAGAGATATGCTTTTATATAAGCATTACATCAAATTAAATATAGAAACTAAATATACTAATAATCATTAGGTTTACATAATCATATCTCAATGATTATGTAACATTATCTTAGAGATATATAGAAATCATAATCATATCTTGGATGATTATGATTATGATTTTAACAATATCTTAGGGATCCTAATAATATCTTAAGGATTCTAACAATATCTTAGGGATTCTAACACTCCCCCTCAAGTTGGAGCATACATATCATATGCACAAAGCTTGTTACAGATGAAACCAGTACAGGAACCACAGAGAGACTAGGGTGTTTTAACACTGCTGAAGAATGCACATCAGGAACATATATGGTGACTTGGATGTTTTAACGCCGTTGGAGAGAATACACAACGGGAACAAATGCAGAGGTTTGGATGGTTTAACATTGTTGGAAAATGCACAGCGGGAAAAATTTAAACTATTACATAATAACTCAAAATATATAAAAAAAACTTGCCAAATCACCCCATGACAAAACCCCGAAAAAATAGTCAGATGTGAAATTTGATGCGAACAAGGGACAAATAACCGATAAGAACTGAGCATTTTGTCATAATTGGTATTGTCAAGATTGTCGAAGAAGATGCGGCGCGTGAGGTTCACACGCATATAGCAGCGTATGTTCCCCACGCGCCGGCTTGAACAATAACTCTAAAAGAGAGAAACTAGAACCCAAAGAAAGATTGACGCTGATACCATGTAAAGAAATAATACGATTTTATATTTCTGAATACTTGAAATTATAAGAGATATGCTTTTATATAGGCATTACATCAAATTAAATATAGAAACTAAATATACTAATAATCATTAAGATTAAAAAATCATTAAGATTACATAATCATATCTCAATGATTATGTAACATTATCTTAGAGATATATAGAATCATAATCATATCTTGGATGATTATGATTATGATTCTAACAATATCTTAGAGATTCTAACAAGGGGAAAAAGACAAACAACTAGTAAACAAAATACCTGTTTTGACTTCAACGTCCACTCCATTTCCAAGGATTTCCGCCGAAGTTCCTCCATGTCCCATTGCATTTGTGTAAGCCTTTCCCTCTCACTCAAAATTGCTTGCTGTAAGGTTTCCTTACTTTTCTGTTTAGTAGTTTCAAGTTCCACTTCCAAATCCTTAACCTGAAGAAATACAATCGGTTATATCCACACTGTTAAAAGTAAACCTAAAACATTATTTAAGTCTATCGGTAGGCTGTTGTAGCAATAAAAATATGTCAATTAACTGGGGCAAACTATGAACTGTATATTAAATATAATTTTTCTTAATGTAAAAATAAAATTGCTTATGCACTAGCAAAAACTATGAACTGTCGATTAAATAGAATTGTTCTTAATGTAAAAATAAAATTGCTTATGCACTAGCAAAGGTCCAAGATTTGACATATTTCATGCAATCCAATATCTCAAGACCAAGCAAAATAACAAAAATATGGAAGAATAATACCAAGTTCACTCTTTCCAACATTCATTTAGGAGATCTAAAATCTAGATTAAAACCAACCAAGTCACTCAAGCAGTTATGCAAGTACGCTGGTGGAAAAAGAAAAAAAAATCTGAATCTGTGTGCGGTAAATTGGTGTAAGGGAGAGCAATTGAGTTTAAAAATTTCTTCTGATGGGCTGACTTCATTATTTGGAGCTCAAAAATACGGATAAAGGAATATACAAGCATATAGAACATACACTTTAGCTCATGTTACATTTAACAATATGAATATATAATCAAGACAGAATCAAAACATAGTCTACTCAAGAGATCACAATCGATCAACAAAACTCACTCATATCTAGAAAAGCATATTGCTTTGATACCTTTGTCATAAGATAATCTTTCACGGCCATTTCTTGATTTAATCTTGTTATAAGATCCTCCATGTCCGTTTTGGAAGTTAATAATCTCCGCTCCATAGTTAAAAGAACCCTACTCAGTTTATGGCGCTGATCCAATGGAATAACTAGTTCTCCGTCTCCTGAAAACTGCAAGTCTGAGTTGCCAAGACTTTGGCTACTGCTTGAAACCTCAGCACATCTATGAAGGTCAGGAGAGCAATCAGAAGATGAATTTTGAATGCCTGAGTTTAATATTTCGCTACCTCTTAGAGAACTTGTGTCACTTCGAACACTCTCATTCGACAGCTTTCGTGTATGACCAATCACCTTACCAGGCTCTGGCTCAGAGAAAAGGTCTATCCCATCTCCAGTAAGATTTAAAGCTTTTGAAGCATTTCCATTGCACACATTCTTCCCTGTAGCATTGTTGGCATGTTGTCGGGTATGTGCTTTATGCCTAGGAAAACCTTCAAGCTGCTCCAAAATAGTCTGTCCCATGAACAATCCTTCATCAATGTTGGACATTCCGTACTTCACTAGGTTTTCTATAGGGCTTGTCAAATCTTCATCCAGTGTAAGATCCTCAACGCCAATTTCAGAACCGTTATCCATTCCTAATTTTGAAGTTCCAACCTCAGATGTCTCATAAGCAGTATCACTACCATAATCTGAAGTGATTGATGAACTGCCAGTTAGAGCTAAGCCTGAGTTGGGAGGCATTTGAAGGTAAGAAATAGTGCTATTGCTGGAAGGATTTGCTTCTGTGTTTTGGTTTACATCTTGAAATGCTGAAAGGAATTATAAAAAAATGTCAAAACTCCAAAATAATGATACGGACAATTTCATCACACAGGAGAGGAAAAATAACATATGTTTACAAAAATTACATTGAACCAATTACAAATCCACTTTCAAACAAAAGGAAGAACAAACACAACGCAAGAAAAATTTCTTAAATTACACTTAATGCATTAAAACGGTACATACACGACCTCACAGCAGCTTCTAATTCAAGAAAAGATGCCACATCAATGCTTCTTGATAGGTCAATGTCAGAGAGTAGCTTGGTCATCCACTCCTCCAAAGAGCACCTTCTCTGTAACAAAACAAAGCCTTTTGAGACCACTAGTCAAAATATAAGAGATTGGACACGAAATAATTATTTCCAAATGAATATAAACCTATTTTGTGTATCTTGAAGAAGACAACTATACCCCCATAGATCACCAAAAAGAAAAAATTATAAAAAAATAAAATTAAAGAATAAAAAAAGAGCATAGACACATCCGGTGGACTATAATACAACTATGATTAGTGGACGTCAACAAGAGTGTCATGTTCTTAACACAAAAACTATATTTGTTTATTGATAAATCTATGAAACAACTATGACACGGCAAATTTCTTGACAATAATGCAAAGCATTTCATAACCCTATATATTTTTACTGCTTACATGGAAGCGACCACCTCCATAATTATATATGCAACTACTAGGAATGGATGACATGCCTACTGTGTAAACCAAAAAAGAGTATGGTACGCATTTCCTACCTCTTCCAACAGTTCCCTGCTTTTCATACGCAACAATCCCTTGGGAGGAGCTGGTGGGATATTTTTTTTGGGAAATGACTTTTTAATCTGCAAGAGAACCAATAACAATAACAGTGATGTGCATTTTAATGTGTAAACAATATAAATTTCCATTAAATGATTAAACAGGTAAGTTGTTATGTTCTAGGACATTTCCTACAGGATGAGATAAAACCAGAAGTCCTGGCATATCCAGAGGTGAAAAAAATTGGAAGACTTACATCAGTAAATAACTTCAGAAAATGATTAAATCTTCTCAATACTCCTTGTGTACTTGTGATCCCCTCTGGCGATTGTAAACCAACCTGAACCCTGTAAAACTGCCCCTTACAAATGTTAAATGTGTAACTGTAAAGTTGGAAAGGTGTCTGAAAAAAATATGAGCATCCACATAATTGTTTTAAAAAAAAAGATGTATAGCCATCTCACCTCTACCAAGTATATTTAAAAAGTTGAAAATGTAAGCAACAATTGACAAAATCGCAGGAAAATGTGTAGAGAAACAAACTAAACGAGTTTGGGCAGAGAAATTAATTGCCAATTTATTTGATTGCCTTTTTATGCTACAGACAGATTCAAATCTTGTACAACCGAAAGACAGTGCCGATAAGCAAAACAAATTCAACCATTTGAATTTTGAAATCAAAATAAAAAAGAACAGAATATCATTCAACCTCATAAGACGAAATAAAAACATCTAACTCTCAGTAAAGACAAAAACAGAAGAATCATTCAATTTGAGTACCACTATGGGATCTGAATCTCTGGATTTTGGTAAGACAACCCAGGAAGGTATCGTGACACAGTAACTCCATCCTGTGCGAGGATCATGTGGCCAAACAGTGTCCCTCCCATTCTGCATAAAGAAACAAATTTATTAACAAACATAGGGCATTTCTTTTCCAACTACATTTATTAACGTCTACGCTTCTGGATTATGACGTAATCATCACAACAATATCAAAATCAGTCCAGAATACTTATTGTGAGACCAGTAAAAAGTTTATACTGCATACTAATTCAGCATTACATTTTGAAAAGGAAACTCCTTTAACTTCAATAATTTTTCTTAATATTCTTAAATCTCATCTTCCAGAATCGAATTCAATCGATGAAGAATTTACACATTTATTATAAACTGTGTTAACAGAAAATAAATTTCTCCCAAGGACGAATGGGCCGAACGTATCAAATGACGAAAAAGCATGATATATCTAAGGACGAAAAAGCATGGCGTCTTTATGGATGACAATAAGAAGGATTCAGCCCAGAAAGACTCAACTCAAGACGATTCCAGAAAAGAGCAAAGAACGATGAGAGATGAATAGCGAAGGTACCATTGCTAACTATAAGTAGACACTCTTACAGTTATTGCATAGACTGGCAAGAACCCCCACGATCCAGCAGTTGCGCACATGATCCGGCAGTTACATGTGAACAAGGAACGTGGGGGCTTAATGAGCTGAGGGCGGCGAAACCGTTCGAGCGTTTGGCGGAGCCATGCACTATAAAAGGCTCAAGTATAGCAAGAAATTAAAAAAAAAAAAAAAAAAAAGAGAGAAAAAAGACTCGAAATGAGCAAGTAGTTTAATTTCTTAGTTTTGTGATCTTTAGAACTGTAATCTGTGTGCTTGTGCCCCTTGGAGGGAGGTTTGAACCTTACACGCGTATTAACTTAGAATTATGCAAACAAACTGTAATGCTAAATTCTTTTGCCAATAAACTGAATCAAACATTCTCATTTAATCGATCATGATTATGGAAATTAACAACGCAATATTAATTAAACAATGATAGAGAAACACCTGAAACACAAAATTATTGATCAATCATTAATTACATAGAAGCTCACATTTTAACTGAAATTAATCAAAAAAGCCAAACGAACAAACTAAAAATTAATCAAAAATTGAGAAGCAACAAAAGAAGTCGATGAAACGCACCCATTTTCGAGGCGCAGGGCTCCAATCCATGCCCAAAGGAAGCGGCGAAGTGCCGTCGTGTCTGTGCTTCGGTGGACTCCGTCTCTGATTCATCGTCGTCTCTATTCTAGACTGTCACTGTGTCACTTTAAAATTTCTAATAATTGAGCTCAATTTAATCCCTATAATTGATTTAATAACTGAAACTGAGAATCGATTAGCGAATCTTTCTGCGATCGGATCGGACGAGCAAAGACTAAAAAGGTCCGAATATTTCATTTCATTTTATGAACCAAGTCAGTTGCTAATTGCTAAACGACGCCGCCGCGCTTGAGCAAGTGAATATTAAACGTCTGCCGAGACGGTGACGTCACCATCTGCTTCGCTTCGGTGTTGTCTCCTTTGGTCTATTCCTCTTCACAAATTTTTTTTTGGTGGCTCTCTCCGGCTAATTTTCACCTTTTTTTTAATCTTTAATTTGTTTGTTGAAATTTAATTTTTTTCTTAAAAAAAAAAAGGGATTTACCTAACTGTCTTCTTCAGGAATTTGCATTGAGGTTCACGGCGAGGATGAGAAGAAAGGTAATTTGGATCCCTTCCGTTTTGGCGTTAGTGTGAATTGCCTTTATTAAATGGGCCTATACTTGGGCCTTTATTAAATGGGCCTAGACTCGCGCATTTGTTAATTGATCCTAGACTTGGGCCTTAAGATATGATCTGTCCATTTTTCTAAATACACTCCCGTTTATTTCTTTATTCACACTTTAATGTAATATGTTAAAATTTTTAACACGTGTAACTAATTATATATATAGTGTATATCAAATAAAACTTTTTTCCCATTAAGTGGGTCGATTATATAAATCTTTTCAAAATTTGCCCATTTTACGATTCTGACAATATGCAGAATTATTCTAACTTATTTTATATTAGACATGTCAAAGTTAGAGTTATTATGATACAATTCAATCAAACACCATTAATACTAAACATATATAAAATAAAGTAATATATCAAAACAATAAAACAATTAACAAAGATTTTCTTGACGGAGTGGAAAATTCTTATAGAGTAAAAAACTTCAGGTATAGGCTACCACGTGAATCCACTATAATAGAGAAAACTTACAATGATCGTATAAGACATTAAGCAACAACTTTGCCGATTCAAATACCTCTAAATTATAATAACTCGAAAAACATCTCGAGCCTACACCAAACAGCCTTCTTATAAACTCCGAGTGAATCAACCCTACGAACTCGCAATGCCGGAATTCCAACTACCAATCTCCTCCTTATAACTCTGAAGGCTTAGAGTATTGGGTAAGGCTATGTTTTGTGTTGATGATTTATCAAAAACAATCTTACCAAAATAAAGAAGACAGAGGAATCAATAAAATCTTCAAGGTGGATTATCAATAAGGAGGAAACAAATAGGTAAAACTCTAAGAATTGTGTTTCCAACAAAACAACCAACCGAATGTAAAGTAGCTAAGACTTTATTTAAATAGGTAGCATTTTTCTAGTCTTGAAAAATCTTAAAAACGTGTCCAAAATAATTAAATCTCGCAGTCTCGTTCGAACGGCCTGACGAACGCATAATGAACTTGAGCTTTCTGGAAGATTTCGTTCACACGGGATGAAAAACGCATCATGCACGGGAAGCCTATGCCCAATTTCGTTTGAACGGGAGTACAAATGCGACACCAACGAACCTCGTTTGAATGTAAGAATGAATGAAACATGAACGAGCTTTTGATATCTTCATGCAGAGTATTCAAAATACTTGTCAAATTATTCTGAGATCTTCAAGACTCATTACAACTCAATTAAACTTATTTTGTTACGAAAATTGCCAACACACATAGATCCAACACTCATGATAGCAAAAACCAAACACTTAAAAAATATAATCAAGAACCTGTATAAATTTTGATAATCAAATCAAAAGAAGAATAATTATTACCAAAGAAAGCTAGCTGCGTTTCTCTGTCCAAATCAGAGAGATTGATCATCAAACCCTCTTGGCAATTTTCCACAACTAACTTGTGTATAAAATTTCTACTCCATGTGGGAGCCATACATGCAAAGTCATTTGAAAATATTGTGATTAAACACACACGAATAGAGGTTCATATGCAGAGTATTTGGTTGAATGTCGCCTCTCTCTGTCAGACCTTATCTGTGGAACTGTTGGTGTAGCTTCTGGTACTAGTGGTTGATCATGAAAGTGCAACACATCTCTGCAACCTCGACTGCCATACCACAGCTCCTCCTGAGAGAGTAAGTGCGAGTTCTTTAGTTCCGGAAGAACATTCCGCCTGCGACATATCGATGTGAGGTATCAGAAAAGCCATTGATTTGAGACACAGTTCAAGAAAGTTATGGAAGATCACAAGGAGGACCGTCTCATAGAATTCAAAATTAATTATCTCAAACCCTAATCTTTCTCATATTTGTTTTCATTTCGGAGAGATACAAGAGAAGATATATGGGAATTTAGATAGGTTATAAGATAATGGTGAAATGAAAAAGTATCATTTATAGGAAGAGTCTTAAGTAAGATTGCTATTAATTAAGAATATGATAATAATAAGTAAATATTGATAATTTATAGATCAAATTTCAAACCCAGTAAAGATCTTTCAGAAATTAAGTTACAATTAAGTAAGTTCGTATCAACTGAGGATCTTGATTTGCTGGAACCCACCACTTGTTACAAATATATACCCGTCCTTATACCATCTGCATTAACTTCATAATTAATTTTATCCATAGTATATAGATAATTAAAATGCAATAAAACTTATGGTAAAAAAAAAAAGATAATTAAATAGGCCACTCATAGTTGGAAATGACAAAAAATTCCGAATCTCAATTGAGATTTGAGATCTTATACTTTTCGAGATATGAGATTCGAATGATTTTTTGTCCCGATTAAAATTTTTAGTTTGAATTTGAAACAAAAAATTATCCCAACTCAAAAATTATTATAAGATTTGAAATTATTTTTGAATCCACAATTAGAAGAGGACTAATTTGCTCGGCCCCAACTGCCAACTCTATTCATACTCATTGGCCATGTGGTAAAACGTAAAAACTCTACGCTCTCTTTTATATACTTGACTTTATTTGCATAAATTTTGTAGCTATGTTTATTGGTAGACTCTGAACTATACAGTAATTATATGAATTTAGACTCTTTCAAGTATTTTGTGATGATACAATTTAATTTAGACTTTCAATAAACTCTTTTTTTTTTTTTTTGGACAGGAAAAAGGAAAATATCATAGCAAACCAGTTAAGGTACAAGCAATAATAGATGAGATGTCCACCTTCCAAAAACCCTTAATTGGGTAGTTACAAGCCAATTTGGCTAAAGCATGAGCCGCCTCATTGCAAGCTCTAGGATTAAACTGAATTACAACATTGTTCACAGTTTTCATTATATCGCATATCTCATTAACAATCCATTGAATCTCTTTTTTGCTTTGGATATTACCTTTGATGAGCTCCACCACCGTCATCGCATCTGATTCGATGATAAGAGGTGTGAATCCTGCTTGTTTTCCTAAGGATAGACCGAGCTTGATAGCTTGAGCCTCCGCCCTTTCCATATCATCAAAAAGAACATTGTTTTCGACAGCCACTCCATCCACTTTTCCAAAAGAATCTCTGAACACAGCTCCGAGTCCAACTTTCTCTCCATCAGAATTTAAACCTGCGTCCACATTAACCTTGATGTAGCCCTGAGGGGGGGAAGCCACTGGATCTTCGCAATATTGGGTATCCCATAATCCAATACCGTGAATTGATCCTCGCAGCCTGCAGGCCATTCAGCAATAATTTCTGCCCTAGCAATTGTTTGTTGTGTGTCCAAAGCATTTTCTTTGAAGATCTCATTGTTTCTATCCCCCCAGATAGCCAACATCAGTGAAACAACTAGTTTTACCTCATGATTGGCGAGCATTTCGAAACAGAACTGCATAAATTTTTTGAAGGATGATCCCTGAAAATCTCTAACCAGATGCTTGAAACCAGTCAACTTCCAGCAGTCACTGGAAAATTTGCAAAAAAGTAGTACATGAGCTATGGTTTCCTTTTCCTTCCCACATCTAGCACATATATCATGATCAAGGATCTTCTTTGAAAAAAGCTTGTCTGCTGTTGGAAGCAAGTCAGACATACATCTCCAAAGAGATTTTAATAATTATGTATATTTAAAAATACATACATGTCCATAAAAAATATAGAAAATCTCTATAAAATAAATAATTTTACGTGTCTTTTAGTACTTTTGTGTTAAATTTTGTGGATCTATCATTTTTATAAATATATACACACAGACACAAAAAAGAAGAGAGAATTCAATAAGAAAGTTATTATTTTAATAAAATAAGGACTAAATTACAAGATAAGAAAAACACACTCTCTAATACTATCTTTTATCCTATAATATTTGGTATTTGGTAGTAAAGGACTAAGTGAGTCCTCATTCCACATGTGGGAATTAGAATGAAGTGGGATTACCCAAGTAAAGGCTACGTGCAAATGTTCATGAAATGTCAATTCGGTTTAAGAGTACTATTTAATTAACGTTTTTAACATATATTAAGAAGAGATTTTCAAGTATTTTAATAAAACTTGTCATCTGGATTCGTGTTCTAGAAGAGATAAGTGGTTAAAATATATTTATATTTGTCCACCCCTTGTATTATAAAAAAAAATATATTATTATTATTATTATTAAGAGATTTTAAATATTTTTACTTTTGAGAAAAATACTATTAACAAATTTAAATACTCCCAAACATAGTACTCTTGATGACATATATGAGAGTAATTAACTGATAAAGACAATGAAATTTTATATATATATATATATGGAGTCTTATGAAATCCTTCTAATTGAGAAACAATTAAGATTTTAATTAAGTAACAACATTAATTAATACACATGACAACAAGCATAGGCAAACAGTATTACCTAGTTATTTTCAAATAAAAATCACAGTAGCATAATATAATAGTAATAATTAATGAGAACATAATACATATATATAGAAATCGCCAGTAGCTTCTTCTCTCTCTCTAGATCTCTTTCTTTTTTTTTTTAAACTCAAGTATTCATCAGTTTTCGTAGCACTCGAACTCACAACTTCAAAGGACATGAGACCACCGGACTATTAGCCCTAGTCGCAATCGCCTGCGGCTTCTTCTTAATTATGCACATTTGTAGCCCGGAGGAATAGGCCTTTTGCAAAGACTAAGGAGTAGCTCAAGATCAATTGGCCAGTTCAAATCAACTCCAAGAACATTGGCTTTCAGGGCAATGCAAATACACCATGCAACTTCCAATTCACCCAAGCCACCTAGTATAGGACAGCACTGGCTGTATGCTGGGCTTCCTATTACAACATTAGCTCCAAGAAGCCCTGCACAAACTCCAAGCTTCGATGTGTTAATGGGACAAGATTCCGTAGCCGCCGGCGGAGGCGTGGCAGCAGCCGGCAACGGTGGCGGCTTGGGTGGTGCAGATGTGACATAAGCACTTGACAATGTTGAAGAGGATAGCAGGAGAGAAAGCACAAAAATGGAAGCATTATTGATGACCTTGTTGTTGGAAGCCATTGATTATAGCGAATTGTGTGGCTTGACGCTAATGAAGGGTTACTTGCCTCTATTTTAAGGGATAAATTTCTGAGGTGGATGTTGGGAGTTTGAGTGAGTGGAAGAGCTAAGGGCAGAATTGTGATAATGTACTTACTTGGATTATTTGTTTGCTTCCTTTTCATTGTTGCAGAAAAATATTTCCAAAATTATATGACCATGGGAGGCCAAATGGTTTTATATCTGTTGACGGTGGATTTTGGTCTCAGGGTAATATTGGAATATTACTCCCGAGAAAACCCTCCCTCAATAGTGAATTTGTTTGGTTATGGGGAACCAAAGGCAAATTTAGCGAAAAGCAGATAAACACACCAAACAACAAGGGGATTTAACGTGGTTCGGTGGATTTGGATCCGACCTACGTCCACGGATACAAAAAGGATGGTACTTTTATTACTTAAACACTCTTCTCGGATCTCTACAAGTCAGAGCTTGAAGATTCAGATCACTACTTTTTACCTCTCCCCTTTATGCACACTCTACCCTTCTATTTATAATAGTGTAGAAATCATATTCCTATTTGTACAAGAATTTCCTAGTTGAAACAATTTCGTTTCCTATAAGGATTCCTAGTCAAAACTGTTCCCTTTTCCCATAAGGATTCCTTTTACTTCATTTATCCTATTAGGATATTAACTCACCAGTTTTCCTCATGAAAATAAGATAACTTGTCATTTTATCCACGAGGATAGGGTGTTATCTTCAGGAGCACGCCTCGCTATATGGTCGGTCTTCATGAGGTCGGTCACAATAGTTTTTTGTACTGAGAGTGCTGCTGTCGACCTGATAATTGCCCGGTCATCCAATCTTTAAGTGGTCGGGTTAACGATCTTAAGTGCTCGGCCCCTGACTCATGTGGTCGGGTCGGTATTAATGATCCGGACCAATAAGGGAATTACCCTTTTACCCATGTCGTGCTGCTTAAATGACATAGTGCCCGGAAAACACCATCAACATCTATCCCATAGTTCTCGGTTCCAACGAGTATACAAGTTGGTGCCGGAAACGATAAAAAGATGGTGTGCTGATCGCCTTGCTGGTGGTCGCTCCAGAAATCACAGAGAAAAACGCATTGGCTGCAAATCTGGTCATTCCTGCCACCTTCATGTGCTCAGTCAACGAGGATCCCGATATCTTCCCGTGGAGAAAATGTTTTGCCCTTATGCTGATGACGATCGACTCGGTGGGACGTAACCCGACCCCGAGCTGAGAAGAGCATTTGGCTCTGGGGGAATGTCCCCTCCCCAGACCAATAGAGGGCCGACCATGGGGGAGATGCTCCGATCCCATGCCGATGATAAGTCTCTCGGTAACGTATCCCGACCCCGAGCTGAAGAAAGACTTAGCTCTGGGGGAATGTTACATCCCCAGTCCAAAGAAGCCGACTCGGTGGGACATAACCCGACCCCGAGCTGAAAGAAAGACTTGGCTCTGGGGGAATGTTACATCCCCAGTCCAAAGAAGCCGACTCGGTGGGACGTAACCCGACCCTGAGCTAAAAGAAAGACTTGGATCTGGGGGAATGTTACATCCCCAGTCCAAAGAAGCCGACTCGGTGGGACGTAACCTGACCCCGAGCTAAAAGAAAGACTTGGCTCTGGGGGAATATTACATCCCCAGTCCAAAGAAGCCGACTCGGTGGGACGTAACCCGACCCCGAGCTAAAAGAAAGACTTGGCTCTGGGGGAATATTACATCCCCAGTCCAAAGAAGCCGACTCGGTGGGACGTAACCCGACCCCGAGCTGAAAGAAAGACTTGGCTCTGGGGGAATATTACATCCCCAGTCCAAAGAAGCCGACTCGGTGGGACGTAACCCGACCCCGAGCTGAAAGAAAGACTTGGCTCTGGGGGAATATTACATCCCCAGTCCAAAGAAGCCGACTCGGTGGGACGTAATCCGACCCTGAGCTGAAAGAAAGACTGGCTCTTGGGGAATATTACATCCCCAGTCCAAATAAGCCGACTCGGTGGGACGTAACCCGACCCCGAGCTGAATAAACCATAAGGCATCGATGGAATAAAATCCAGATCCGAGCCGATTAACCAAGCGGTCTCGGCGGAACGAAATCCAGCCCCGAGCCGAATAAACAAGTGGCCTCGGCGGAACGAAATCCAGCCCCGAGCCGAATAAACAAGTGGCCTCGGCGGAACGAAATCCAGCCCCGAGCCGAATAAACATCGGCCTCGGCGGTACAAGAGCAGACCCGAGCCAGGAAGAAACATCGATCTCGGCGGTACAAGAGCAGACCCGAGTCGGAAAGAAACATCGGTCTCGGCGGTACAAGAGCAGACCCGAGCCGGAAATAAACATTGGTCTCGGCGGTACAAGAGCAGACCCGAGCCAGGATGAAACATCGATCTCGGCGGTACAAGAGCAGACCCGAGCCGGAAAGAGACATCGGTCTCGGCGGTACAAGAGCAGACCCGAGCCGGAAAGAAAACATCGGTCTCGGCGGTACAAGAGCAGACCCGAGCCGGAAAGAGACATCGGTCTCGGCGGTACAAGAGCAGACCCGAGCCGGAAAGAAAACATCGGTCTCGGCGGTACAATAGCAGACCCGAGCCAGAAAAAGGCATCGGTCTCGGCGGTACAAGAGCAGACCTGAGCCGTAAAACATATATCAACAAAATGGACTCGGCGGTACAAGAGCAGACCCGAGCCGTAAAACAAATATCAAAACTATTGTGTGGACCACAACAAACAAGCATAAATAAATGTCAGCCTAAGACAGAAGAGGTCTTACTCACATTTTTGGGATCCGTTGTCTTTCTTGCAACTCTACAAAGGTCACTACAAGTAAGACTCTTCTTAATACATCCTCTCTGCATCTCAGCATTCCATGCATCCGACCGGATGACTTCCGCTATCAACTTTGGTCGACCTCAAAAACAGAATGGTCTATGTACTCACTGAGATAGCCTTCTTTCACCAAGTCTTCCACCTGCTCCCGCAGGTCTCTGCACCCATTCGTGGCATGTCCCCTTACGTTATGGTAGATACAGTAAGCCCTACTATTTCCCTCCTCAATCGGGAACCTTCTCAAATTAGGCTCGGCCAACAGACATTTGTCCTGGATTTCCCGAATTATCTGGGTCATAGGTTTGTTCAGGGGGGTGTATATTGTCCTTCCCGCGACACGGTTGACTTGGACATGTGACTTCATCTCTTGAACATTACTACTCGGAGGTGTCGGTCTGAGTTTCTTCTGCTCTGGGACCGATCTCCTCAAATTTCTGATCGAATCCCACTGATTGTCTGACCTGAGTATCTTAGCCTTTCGGGTGCCTACTCCCCGGACAATCTTTTTTCCTCCTCTATTAAGATAAACTTCCTGGCCAACTCCAGGGCAGTGGCATAATCCGATATGTCTTGAATCCTCAGGTGAGTCCACAACTTCCCGACCTTCAGACCTCCCTTGAGACTTTCTAGCGCTTCCGATGACTCGTACGCTCCGACCTCGAGCACCAAATTGTGGTACCTTTCAATAAAATTCCTCAGAGGCTCATCATCCCCATGCTTCATCAGTCTCAATTCTCCCACCATTTTCTTTGGGACGCATGCCCCTTTGAAGTGTCGTACGAATGACTTCCTCAGTTGTGCGAAGTTGCTGATGCTCCTTGGGGGGGGGGCTTCTATACCATAGAATGGCCGGTCCGGCCAGAGTTAGGGGAACACTTTGCAGATGGCGTCCCCTACTACTCTCTGGACTTCCATCAACAAGACAAAGCTTTCGATGTGTGATTTCGGGTCAGAGTGGCCTTTGTAGGGTGCCATGGTCGGCATGCTGAATCGCTTTGGGAATCTTGCCGACCTTATTTTTTCCGCGAGGGGAGATTCATCTTTGCCGTCCTGGACATCCCCTCTGTTTGCATTGGGATATACTCCCCATTTGATCAGCTCCTCCCGTAACCAAGATTTCATGTTGCTATCTTTGGTTCCACTCTGCCTCCTGCGGTCTTCTTTCTTTCTGTTATCCCGGGGGAGGTGCTTCTCGTGGCCGGTATCTTCTCGTACTTCTTCGTCATATTCTTTCTCCTTTCGCCGGGTGTTGCGAAGGCTATCATAGGAGGGGTCTGGTGACGATTTGTCACTCTCTTCCTCCCATGTGTCCTCGGTCCGGGAATCTCCCTGGACCACTACAGATCTTACCCTGTAAGGGTCTCTCCTCCGGGTCTGTCGTCCTCACTTATATCGACAATCCTCTTTCCTTCTGCTATGTCGTTCCTTCGTCGGCTAGTCCCGGCCTCGAATTTTCCATTGTGTGCTCCTTCTATCCTTTCCAACCGGTCTACTATGGTTTTTAGCAGAGTTTGGCTTTCCTCCCTTTCCTTCCTAAGTTTCTCCTCAATCTTCTCCATCCAATCTGCAGCCGAGCTCCCTGATGGTTGGTGACTTCCGTCTTCCGCCATTGTCTCACTACGCGAGTTGCTTTTTGTTGAGTTCCCCACAGACGGCGCCAACTGTTGACGGTGGATTTTGGTCTCAGGGTAATATTGGAATATTACTCCCGAGAAAACCCTCCCTCAATAGTGAATTTGTTTGGTTATGGGGAACCAAAGGCAAATTTAGCGAAAAGCAGATAAACACACCAAACAACAAGGGGATTTAACGTGGTTCGGTGGATTTGGATCCGACCTACGTCCACGGATACAAAAAGGATGGTACTTTTATTACTTAAACACTCTTCTCGGATCTCTACAAGTCAGAGCTTGAAGATTCAGATCACTACTTTTTACCTCTCCCCTTTATGCACACTCTACCCTTCTATTTATAATAGTGTAGAAATCATATTCCTATTTGTACAAGAATTTCCTAGTTGAAACAATTTCGTTTCCTATAAGGATTCCTAGTCAAAACTGTTCTCTTTTCCCATAAGGATTCCTTTTACTTCATTTATCCTATTAGGATATTAACTCACCAGTTTTCCTCATGAAAATATGATAACTTGTCATTTTATCCACGAGGATAGGGTGTTATCTTCAGGAGCACGCCTCGCTATATGGTCGGTCTTCATGAGGTCGGTCACAATAGTTTTTTGTACTGAGAGTGCTGCTGTCGACCTGATAATTGCTCGGTCATCCAATCTTTAAGTGGTCGGGTTAACGATCTTAAGTGCTCGGCCCCTGACTCATGTGGTAGGGTCGGTATTAATGATCCGGACCAATAAGGGAATTACCCTTTTACCCCTGTCGTGCTGCTTAAATGACATAGTGCCCGGAAAACACCATCAACAATATCAACAAAATTTTATTTTGTTTTTAGTCTAAGTAAGGTTTAGTAATGTAGACGATGGTTTTCACTCAAGGCCTACAATCGAGATTTCGTGAAGGGGCACTGGCGATCCTGCAAAACAAAGGAAGTAGGATGAACGGAGAAGGTCTACCCACCGGTGTGGTGGATGCCGTAGGCACTCCGACGCCCAAGTCAGTTAATGATCAAAGGCAGTGGTAGATAGGAGGTCAAGGTTAGATGCTACCTTGGACTCCGTTGAATGCCGTGAGGGCGGTAGGCTGGGGGTGCTGGGAGTTATAGAGTGAGTAAAATTATGCTAGGAGTCAGAGAGCTAGAGATCTCCCGAAAATGGCCATTTCTTCTGGAGCATCGTCTCCCTTTTATACATCTCCCCAGTAACGTAAGTCTTTACTCCCTTTTAATTACTCGTCCGTTGAAATCTCTTTACTTGGAGCTTTAATGCCACTATCTGCCCGTTGTAGGCTGGTTCGGACGAATCATTATGTGAGGTTTAATAGCTCGGGCGTTACGTGGGTTGGCCGTTTGTATGGCCATTCAGTTATGGGCGCCGGTGTCCATTGGGCTTGGGCTTATGTTATGTCTCTGGGGTTTGATTAGGAGATTTCTGGGGTGCGTCTAGTATTGGGCCCAAAGCTGAATAATGAAACTACCCCTGGACCAAATTTGGCCCATACAAGTAATATTCTTTAGATTATAATGGAGTAATCTTATTGTGTGTGTATATATATGATTTTTATTATTATTATTATTATTATTATTATTATTATTATTGTATTACAAAGGAGAATGAAACTCGAACGCTCCTATCATTTATATATAGACTAATTTTCGCTTGACACATATCATTATTTACTAAGTTTTGAAGGAGATGAGAACAAAGTTCGAAAGCTGTGAGAACAAGATCAAGTATAATAAAATTAAGTCTGAAGGCTAATAATTACATGAATTTTTTATTTACTCATGACTCATGTCACCCTGAGGAATCGAACCCAAGACATGTTTTATAGAGTATGTATATCTTTATCAAATGATCTAATATTTGTTGAGAAAAATTCAGTAAATCACATAATGTAGATATTATGTGAATAATTGATCAGTATTTCATTCCATAATGTATTTCAATACTTGATCAAATTTAAATTATTCACATAATGTATTTCAAATTTAAATAATAATGTATTTCAATACATTATGTGATTTTAAATTTGAATAATTCAGTATTTCATATATTCCAGTAAATCAAGTAATGATGAACATCTATTAATTCCGTTGAAGCTTGTCTTTTATACCGATATTAGGCACTTTTGATTAAGTATTGATTTCTCTAATTTAGTATCAGAGTCAGATATCTTTGTGTTCAAATCTCTACGTGCTTGTTTGTTTTAATTAATTTTGATTTGTATCATTTCCGCTTTATCCCATATCTCATATTCTTATTTTTGTTTTGAAATATTGGAGAAATCTCACGTCATCTATATGAATGCATGAGTAAATCGATGCTGCCTATACTCTTATAAAAATATTATTCAAAGTTTGAACTTGAGACTTTAAAGATAAAATTCTAAAACTCAAATCGTTACTCTCGAATTCTCATACCTATCCTAATTTGGTCAAGTCTTTATTGGATCTATATATTATGTTTCACGTGAGGTAGTCTTTTAAGAAAATCTTTTTAATAATACTAAAGTTGGGTCATTCACATTTCTCATGAGTGTGATATGTTAATTACTACTTATTTTTAATACTAATGTTGATATTTTACCTATCAAACTTAAGCTTTTGGGATAAAATAATTATCCAAAAACCAAACAACCATCAAATAATACACAAAACATCATAAAAAGAAGATATCATAGAACAAATTATATTAGAGAAAATCTTTATGAAGATGATTAGAGCCGATCATGAGATAGTTCACACAAGTGGTTGGTTGAGATCTCAAAATTTGACTTAAATTTAGAATAAAAATTTAAGACCATTTATGCTTTATTATTTATTTTGTTGCCCAAAAATTTATAGATGAGAGTCACAGTTTAGGAACTCGTCTATAACACTCTAAAACTCAAGACCATCCCTGAGAATATGATGCAATAACCTGAAAAGTATACAAAATATATAAATTAAAATCCTTATTGTAACTCAAACAGGTACAAGATCAGGAGGTTTCACTTACTCTTAAGTCTTAACTGCTATTTTAGATTTTGAATGAGTTTGTGTTAAAAGCCAAAAAATCTTTTGAGTGAGTTTGCTCAAGTTAAACCATTTAAAACTAATTTTTTTTTTTTTCAAATATGCCTAAATTAGTAAAACTTGTCATGATCATTTTATAGTACATATCAGAATTCAAATTCAAATTCGACGTTAAAGGATAAATTTTTAACGTCAAAAGTGGAATTTCAACGCTAAAAAATTATTATCTGTGTTGAAGTAGTTCTCGACGCTAAGTACCTATATTTTTAACGTCAAAAATATTAAAGGATTTATTAACGTCGAAAACGAATTTGGACTCTAAAGGTATTTTTTTTTGCAACAATTGAGAGATGAGGTTTCAGAAATCACATGCACATGACATTATCGGATCATTACATGTAGCTAATCCTGGACCAGTTGGTGCTTTTTTGATGACAAGGACTTGTCTAGTTTAACATTCTCACTGCTATTGGTTTAAAAATATAAAATTTATAAAATTTCCTGTAGTTGACTTTTTGTTTAATATTATTAAATTTGAAGTTTCAACAATAAAACCTAAAATATGTAAAAATTAATAATAATAATAATTTATTTTTTTAATAAAAATTAAAGAAACGTTGTATCAAACAGCGTTGCATGAAAAAAAAAAAGTTGTTGATGGTGTTTTCAGGCACTATAACATTTAAGACAGCACGACGAGGACAGAAGGGTAATTTCCTGGCTGGTTGAGATCATCAGAACCGACCCGACCACAACATGTGAAGACCGACCACTTTGTATGGGCCAAATTTGGGCCAAGGGTAAAATCGTCTTTACAGTTCAAAACCCTACAGTAAGTAAGGCCCAAGAGTGTAAAATCAAACCCATAAAACCTAGCATTATTGAATTATAATCACGCCACATGCTTACGGATAACTCATCAACCACTCTTCCCTCATTTTGTCTAGCGTAAAGCATAAATTCACATGCTAAGATTCTTCATTATCGAAAGATAGTATTGAACATGTTGTGGGTCCTATCATCAGAGACTTCAGCACATTGTAGATCCCACCATCACGTGTACAACTTATATTCCAACTGTAAAGTGACTTCCTTCAATCTATAAAAGGGAAGAGATTCTCAACTCTCGGCAGGGCTCTCTTACTAGCTTACGCTCTCTGACACAAGCTCTCTGAGCCCCCCACTCCCACAGACACATATCACCGCCTTCACGGCCACCCAGAGAGGTCAAGGTAATAACAAACCTTACTTTCACATTTTACTTATTCACTGCTCATTTCATACTACTGACTTGAGCGTCGGAGTGCCCCCGGCACCCACCACACCGGTGGGCAGTCTGCTCCCGCTCACTCTACCTTTGTCTTGCAGGATCGCTAATGCCCCCAACCTACAAATTCTGATTGTGGACCTCGGCCGAATTCCAGCATCCACAATTTGGCGCCCACCGTGGGGCCTTAGCGATTCATAGCAAGCAAAGACCACTCTGTCGACAATCCTTACAAACAAACACCAGATCTTGTAGTGGCATAATCAGCCACTCTACAAAACAGTTACGATCAATGGAAGATTAAAACTGATCCATGTAAAACTCTAGTACTAATCTCCAATAGTATCTGGAACATAATTCATTCTTCGGCCACTCAAAGGCGTGAGGCTACAACTCTTTTCAACTATCTTATCAACCCAATTTCTTAGAAGCATTCAAGAATATGGAAAGTGAAAATCCAACATCAGACGACTATCCATTTAATCAACAAAGAAGCCATCATATTTATCCAGCCGACCAATCACGGCAAGTCACATCTTCCATGTGAAAGGAAATGTTGGAGTAATTCACTCCAGTCTACCTGAAGTCGAACTATCAATAAAGAAAAGCTCAATCGGGATAACATCAACACTCTTTCCCTATAAAGCATCAACTCCATACTACATGGATGGATTATCACTACCTCATGACAACATGGGAAAATTATCATTGATGGAATGTCATCCATTCCAGCCGACGTGAAAGATGACATGAGTGGATAATTATCTTCTTCAGACGACAGGGATAAATCGTAATCTTCTTCATACGACATGAAAGGTGTGTCGTCCGCTTCAGACGATGCTAATAAGATTGTCATCCCATTCAGAGGACGTGGAAGGATTGCCATCTGCTCCTGTCAACATGAAAAGTTCTTCATCTCCTCCAGACAACGTGAAAGGTTTGTTTTCTTATCCAGTCTACATGAAATGATTTTCATCTATTCTCAATATGAAATGTATGGATACCATTAACTTCAAACTACATAGGAAATCATTCATCATGTCTAGTAAAATGATTATTCTCATAGAAATTCATCAAGTCCGATAGAAAGAAGACTTTCTTGAACCTTCATTAGGTCCAGTCCACCCTAGCCTCATAGATTCTAATCAGATCCAGTAGAGTGGACTCTTATTCACCTCCATCAGGTTCAGTAGACAATAGGTTTATGGACACTTCTTGGGCCTAGTCTACCGTGGTTCTATTGACCTTCACCTGGTCTAAAGACTGGATATGATAATTTTTAAAAAAAAAATAGAACCTCACAAGCGACAAAGAATTGAGATAAAGTGAGCTCAACTATCCTAAGTTGAAAAGTTGAGTTAAATAAAGAAACTCAATTACCCGCAGTACCAAAAAAAAAAAAAAAACCCACACTACATATGCAGGATGAATGGCCCTAACATGAAATAAAGCGGTACACTCACCCAAGCTCCATGCACAGCCCATGTTGTAGACCCCAGAAAATAAATAGGAGAACATAAAAATAAACCTCTGGCATAAAACCATGGATGGAGAAAAAATGGTGACATTTTGTGCATTGGTAGTATACTCATCAAGGCACTACACTTTATTATTTGGCATGTTGTGCATTAGAATTTCATTATTTGGCATTTAGTGCATTGAATTCTTGGTATTATATTTCATCAACAAATATGGGCCCTACACTTTATGGTTTGGCATGTTGTGCATTGGAATTTTGTTAATGTATTCCTTCAACAAACGTAGACTTCATTGCTTGGCATTAGGTGCATTGAATTCTTGATATTATATTTCATCAACAAACATAAATAGGTCCCACACTTTATTGTTTGGCATGTTGTGCATTGGAGTCTTGTTAGTGTAATTATCAACAAACGTAGGCCCTATTGGATACAATCATATATCTCCATATTTCCCATTCGACAAAAAACCATATGCAGCCCCACTCGACCAAAAATATATATACACACACAATGGAGTGACTCACTCGAAAAAATTACAACTGCCATATAAGAGACAGCTTGTAAAAGTTACATGTCAAGTCAATCTCACGAATCACTTTGAAGGGTCTACAAAGCCCACATCACTTATAAGCACAACAAGGCCATTCAATACACCATACGACGTTATGCCAAGCGACAGGCACAAAGGAGATATTGTGAAAATTTGGACTTTGTCAACATCTAGCCCAAATAAAGCATAAGAAAATCCATTGAAGCATGGGGTCAAAGCCTCACAAAATCAGCATATTCACCACATAGATTAGCACACCCGAACCTAAATTCATTTTCATACGACTCCCACATCGATTGTTTTGGAATGAATGAGCCTACCAAGCACAAAAAGTCAAATACCTCCTGCCACCACACAAAAGCCAGCCATCATTCGACAATTGTAAGACTGCCATACTTCACTCTACACACATCAATATGCCAAACCAAGAAGCCCACCAACCCAACTAGCCACAAAAAAAAACAACAATAACACGACAAGTGAAAGCTCAAAATCCATTCGACTAAACTACATACAAAAAACAAGAGCCCACTTGCCAGATGACAACAACCCACATGCAATGCAGATGTATGAAGCCAGCCCACATGCGCAAGCCATGATCAGTCCATCCAAATGAGCGAGCTGGTCAAAGCGCAGATGGCCCAATGGCCCATTCGCCAAGAAGACAAAATAATAGCATGAGTTACGTGAAGTTGGCCCACTTGTTAAAAACCCGGTCATTGTATTCAAGCTTGACTAGTGCATGGGACACCTAGCACAAAGCTGCCAAAGTCGTGTGGTCCCTAATTAAATAAGGAGCCATGTGCTGGTAATTTGTCAAAAGCCACTCGACACGGTGTATATGAAACAAATAAGGATTGGCACTAGGAGAATGTGCCACTCTACAGAACATAATTGAAGGATTGGCACTAGGAGAATGTGCCACTCTACAGAACATAATTGAAGGCTTGCCACTAGAGGAATGTGCCACTCGACACAACACGGGCTTGAGGGAAAGATTCCATTTGATACAACAAATCCAATGATAATCGAATATGCAAACAGTATTGATACAAAGGCATAGAATGGAAGGCCCATGATTTTCCAAGCGACAGACAACGGCCCATTAACTATCATACGATTGCCTATAGTGGTAGACCACTCACGTATGAGGCCATAATGTGCAGATCAGCCCACTCACGTCCATCGACACTACAAGCATATTTAAATATCACTTTTGTAGCATGAAATCAGAGCTAATTAACAAAACTACATGCTACAAAACTCAAGCTTTGTAAATTCAATTTTAGCACACTGCCAGGAGGCTCCATACGACACTACACAAACGAAGCTCAAAAATTAAAAAGATGATCCATACTACATTACATGAAGGCTCAAAAGACATTGAAGGATAGTCACCCTCTCGAGACAACATAGATGAAATTTCATCTCCAAATCACATGAAAGGTTAGACATCATTTTCATGCTACGTTGATTTAATATTGCCAACTTCATACTACATATGGAATTTTCTATCATGAATAGTAGAATGAAGAACTCCCTAGGACCTCCTTTTGGTCCATTCGACCAACCTTTATTAGGTTAGGTAGTATGGAAATTCTATATGACTTTCATCAAAGTTAATTCTATTGTAGTAATCATCGAGCTTGGTCAGGTCTTGTATAATTAGTAATGCCTTGATAGGCATCCATCTCTTCCATACTACATATGAACATAATCGTCTCCACACTACGTATGGAGATTATCATCAGGTTCATTCGACAGTACTCTCATAACCTTCATCAGGTCAGGTAGAATGAAAATTTTCATGGACCTCCTTTAGGTCCAATCGACCAGCCTTTTCAAGTTAGGTAGTATGAAATTCTCTTGAACTTCTATCAGGTTCAGTCAACCAATCTTTATCAAGTTTAGTAGAGTGGTGATTCTCATAAACATGCATTAGTTTCATACGACCGTGTCTCATGGACCTTTGTCAGTTCCATTCGACAATAGTATCATGAATAGGTAGAATGAAGATTCACTTGGACTTACATCAAGTTCAGTCGACCATAGCTTCTTGGACCTTCATCAGGTCTAGTAGAATGAAGATTCTCATAGATAATCATCAGGTTCATTCGACCGTAGCTTCGTGGACCTTCCTCAACTCCATTCGACAAGTCCAGTCGACAGTAGTCTCACAGAAGAGAGAAGAGTAATGACTTCAAGTTCATTCAATTGTAGCATCGTAGACATTCTTCAGGTCTAGTATAATGAGTAATGACTTCCTTGGAATTCCATCAAGTCCGTTCGATGAGTCCAGTCAACGGTAGTATCGTAGAAATGTCAAGAGTGATGACCTTGATAGATATTTTTCAAAGTCTTTTCTACCTTTGTCTCTTGGACCTTTATCAAGTCTATGATAGTGAGTAATGACCTCCTTGGACTTCTATCAAGTCCATTCGTCCGTAGTCTCGTAGAATGGAGGTGACAGTGATGGCTTTAATCAAGTTTATCTCCATATTCTATTGGACCTTCATTAGGCCCATTCGACAAACTTCATTCGACAGTTGACCGGCGTAAACACACACGTATAACGCAAGCGCACGTATCGTTCAAGTAGTATAAAAATATCGATCCCACGAGGACTTAATATCTAAACTATTAATTTTATGAGGTCAAATGATTACTAATATCTAACAAGTTGATTGATTGATTTGAAATGGTGACGATTCTAAATTTAAAAGCAAGTAAATAAAATTGTCGAAAATAGGTTTAAGAAAATTCAATATTAAAAACTATCTAGGGTTGTGATTTCTTCCAATATCATTTTAAAGATGAAGTGGTTATCTTAAAGTTGGGTAATATATTGATTTATTAACCTGGAACACTAAATTATGTGTAAGCCTCTGTCGATGGTCAGACACAAATACCCAGTTTAACCCAATTGAACCATATGTCTATGTCAACCAAATATCTGGATTCATTAAGTTTAAGTTCCAATTATGGCTACCCCCGCCCAACAGGTATATTCCTATCCTGTAAGGAAATCTATTAAAGGGTTATCTATCCTCAAGGAAGATCGTGGGCTATTGAGTCTAAGGCTGAAACCTAAAATCCCTATGTCTAGTTCATTTTAGATTTACCAGATCAATTTTATTAATGGCCAGTTAATGAAAAAGCATTAAGTTTAAGACACAATAAATAAATCTTTATATTACCCAAGCTATAATCTAACCCTTATAAAACGGTGATATTGGATTTCATCACAACCCCAGATAACTAATTTAGTTACCACACATAACTAGGGCTAATAAAAACTTAAAAGTAAAAGACATAAAATGAAAATGCTTGAAAGTAATTGCGGTAAAGTAAAAGCTGAAAAGTAAATTACAATAAAATAAAATGCTAAGGTAAAAGGAATTACTTTTACTACTACTAATTTAGATATCTCCCATAAAATAATATATAAACTTGTGATATTATTTTACCAACCGACCAATCTGGCGGTATCCTGAATAAGTCAAATTAAGTCCAACCAGCCATATAGGCGGTACCAAAATAAATTACCAACCGACCAATCTAGCGGTATCCTTGATTAGTCAGGTTTAAACCAGATTAAATTGAATTGCCAACCGACCAATATAGCGGTATCCTTTATTAATCAGTATTTTAAATAGTGAATATATTATTTTTAAGGGAGATTAATCTAATAGTAATAGTAAAAGAATTACCTTTCACCCTAGCTTGGGAAATTACCTCGTCATTACTGAAAAGTAAAAACTGAAAAATTAAAGAAAGAAAAGTATTGTGAGTAAAAGTAAATTGCGGAAAGTAAAAACTGAAAAGTAAATAAAAGAAAGTGCGAAACTGAAAATTAATTACTGAAAACTAAAAATAAACAAACTAGATACAATCTTCTTATTTATTCATTAAGAATTTCAAGAAGAAAGTATGAATTTTACAAATGAAATGGCTTGGTATTTATAGGCAAAATTTTGCCAACATCAAATCATCCATCAAATTCTCCACCAAATCCATTATTAATTTCTCCACTATTACTAACCACCAATCCATAATTGATCCACTAATTGCTTATCTTGTTTGGTGTTGATTTGATAATTTTTATTAATTATTAATTAATTAATATTTTGCTTTGAAAATGATTGATAATGACTTTTAATAATTACACTCCACACACTTCTGGATGGTTCATCGATTTCGGTCATGCAATCATCAATTCGAAAATATTTTCTCTTTCAAAGTTGTAGATCTTTGAGTCTTCTTTAATCTGGAACTTGAATCAGCTCAATTCGATATCTGAGTAAAAAGTTATGCCCAAAATACGACAGATGCGCAAAACTGGAATTTCCAAAACTGCACTTCGTCAAAAACGCCCTTTCAAATTTCCAATCTTCAAAATTAATATATCAAGTCCAATAATAGCCCTTATTTGATCCACATTTCGTCCTAAATGATTTCATTAAGACCCGATATTATTTTATCTGCAAAATAAACTAAAACACATCAAAACGTTCATCAAACCGAGAAACTAAACAAAATATTAAGTAAAAGGGGCGGTAAATATTGATATATTTTCCGCTCATCAACAGTAGTATTGTAGAAGTATGAAGAGTGATAACCTTGACAGATATTCTCCAAGTTCATTCTACCATAGTCTCATGACCTTCATCAGGTCTAGGAGAGTGAGTGATGAATTCTTTGGACTTTCATAAAGTCCATTCGACCGTAGTCTCAAATCCTCATCAAGAGAATAAGTAATTTCATTCTTTGGACTTTCATCAAGTCCATTCGACAAGTCCATTCGACAGTAGCTCGTGACCTTCATCAGGTCTTGTAGTATGAAGATTCTCATAGATAATCATTAGGTTCATCCAACTGTACCTTATGGACCTTCATCAGGTCCATTTGATAGTCCATTCGACAGTAGTATCATGGACCTTCATCAGAACTAGTAGTATGAGAAGGAAAGACTCTCATAGACCTTCTTCAGGTCTAGTAGAGTAAAGATCCTCATTGAATCATGTTAGATCCTGTAGAGTGAGGAATGAAGACCCTCATAGATCTTCATTATGCATGGAGTGTGTAGATTCCCATGTACTTACATCAGGTATAATGGAGTGTGTAGACTCCCACGTACCTTCATCGGGTATAGTGGAGTGTGAATATTTTCTTGGACCTTCATTGGGTCATGTGGAGTATAGACTCTGATGTACCTTCTTCAAGTATAGTAGAATGAAAATTTCTCTTGGACCTTTATCGGGTCGGGAGGAGTAGACTCTCATGTACCTTCATTAGGTATAGTGGAGTATGTAGACTTTCTTGAACCTTCATCTGGTTCATTCAACTAGGGATATCCCCCATGGCTCATAAAGAGTCAATTGATTATCCTGATCTTCATCTGGATTAGTCGACTGGGGACATCCCTCATGGCTCATAAAGAGTCAATTGATTATCCTGATCATCACCTGAATCAGTCGACTGGGGACATCCCACATGGCTCATAAAGAGTCAATTAATTATCTTGATCATCATCTGAATCAGTCGACTGGGGACATCCCCCATGGCTCATAAAGAGTCAATTGATTACCCTGATCTTCATCTGGATCAGTCGACTGGGGACATCCCCCATGGCTCATAAAGAGTCAATTGATTATCCTGATCTTCATCTGGATCAGTCGACTGGGGACATCCCCCATGGCTCATAAAGAGTCAATTGATTATCCTGATCTTCATCTGGATCAGTCGACTGGGGACATCCCCCATGGCTCATAAAGAGTCAATTGATTATCCTGATCTTCATATGGATCAGTCGACTGGGGACATCCCCCATGGCTCATAAAGAGTCAATTGATTATCCTGATCTTCATATGGATCAGTCGACTGGGGACATCCCTCATTGGCTCATGTAGAGTCAAGTTGAAGACCTGACCTTCATCTGGTCCAGTCGACTGGGGACATCCCCCATAGACTCATGTAGAGTCAATTGATTATCCTGATCATCATCTGAATCAGTCGACTGGGGACATCCCCCATAGACTCATGTAGAGTCAATTGATTATCCTGATCTTCATCTGGATCAGTTGACTGGGGAAATCCCCTATGGCTCATAACGAGTCAAGTTCAGCACATGACCTTCATCTGGTCTAGATCCTCTGGTCATTGACCGTAGTATAAAGATTTTCCTGAACTTTCATCTGGTTCAGTCGACCGGAGACTTCCCCATGGCTAAATGTCAAGCCAACTTGAAGACTTAAACTACTCTTAGTCCAAAAGACATTGAATTCTCTCTATCGTATGTAACATGAACTATGCATTCTCAACTGGCACTCTTACATCTTGTTTCGTTCGACACGTATAAAATACTATCTAAATCAAGAACTTCTTGACTTAGAGAGTAGGGGACAAACGTATGGGCCAAATTTGGGCCAAGGGTAAAATCGTCTTTACAGTTCAAAACCCTACAGTAAGTAAGGCCCAAGAGTGTAAAATCAAACCCATAAAACCTAGCATTATTGAATTATAATCACGCCACATGCTTACGGATAACTCATCAACCACTCTTCCCTCATTTTGTCTAGCGTAAAGCATAAATTCACATGCTAAGATTCTTCATTATCGAAAGATAGTATTGAACATGTTGTGGGTCATATCATCAAAGACTTCAGCACATTGTAGATCCCACCATCACTTGTACAACTTATATTCCAACTGTAAAGTGACTTCCTTCAATCTATAAAAGGGAAGAGATTCTCAACTCTCGGCAGGGCTCTCTTACTAGCTTACGCTCTCTGACACAAGCTCTCTGAGCCCCACACTCCCACAACACATATCATATCACCGCACCACCTCACGCCGCCCACCCAGAGAGTCAAGGTAATAACAACCTTACTTTCACATTTTACTTATTCACTGCTCATTTCATACTACTGACTTGAGCGTCGGAGTGCCCCCGGCACCCAACCACACCGGTGGGCAGTCTGCTCCCGCTCACTATACCTTTGTCTTGCAGGATCGCTAATGCCCCCAACCTACAAATTCTGATTGTGGACCTCGGCCGAATTCCAGCATCCACACACTTTGGTTTGTATGACCGAGCACTTCAAGGTCTGCAGGAACATTCTCAGCATAAAAGACTGTCATGACCGACCACATAAAAACCGACCAGACGGTGAGACGCGTTAAAGATGACGACACTCTATTCTAACGGATAAGATAAGCGAGTTATCCTACTTTCACAAGGAGATGGAGTCCGAATCCGAAAAGGAAGAAGAAAAGAGAAGGGAACATCGGGCTAGGAATCCCTGCAAGAAGAAGAGACTAAGTTCAACTAGGATTTCTTATGCAAATAGGAGTCTGATTTCTGTATTACTATAAATAGGAGAGCATAGTATGTGTAAAAGGCATCCTAAAAATCATAAGATCACCAAAAAACGAGTGATCTGAATCTTCAAGCTCTGACTTGTAGAGATCTGAGAAGAGTGTTTGAGTAATAAAAGTACTATCCTTTTTTGTCCGTGGACGTAGGTCGGATCCAAATCCACCGAACCACGTTAAATCCCCTTGTTGTTTGGTGTTTATCTATTTTTCGCTAAATTTGCCTTTGGTTCCCCATAACCAAACAAATTCACTATTGAGGGAGAATTTTCTCGGGAGTGATATTCCGATATTACCCTGAGACCAAAATCAGCCGTCAACAGTTGGCGCCGTCTGTGGGGAACTCAACAAAAAGCAACTCGCGTAGTGAGACAATGGCGGAAGACGGAAGCCACCAACCATCAGGGAGCTCGGCTGCAGATTGGATGGAGAAGATTGAGGAGAACCTTAGGAAAAAGGGAGGAAAGCCAAACTCTGCTAAAAACCATAGTAGACCGGTTGGAAAGGATAGAAGGAGCACCAATGGAAAATTCGAGGCCGGGACTAGCCGACGAAGGAACGACATAGCAGAAGGAAAGAGAATTTTCGATATAAGTGAGGACGACAGACCCCGGAGGAGAGACCCTTATAGGGTGAGATCTGTAGTGGTCCAGGGAGATTCCCGGACCGAGGACACATGGGAGGAAGAGAGTAACAAATCGTCACAGACCCCTCCTATGATAGCCTTCGCAACACCTTGGCGAAAGAAGAAAGAATATGACGAAGAAGTACGAGAAGATACCGGCCACGAGAAGCACCTCCCCCGGGATAACAGAAAGAAAGAAGACCGCATGAGGCCATGTGGAACCAAAGATAGCAACATAAAATCTTGGTTACGGGATGAGCTGATCAAATGAGGAGTATATCCCAATGCAAACAAAGGGGATGTCCAGGACGGCAAAGATGAATCTCCCCTCGCGGAAAAAATAAGGACGGCAAGATCCCCAAGCGATTCAGCATGCCGACCATGGCACCCTACAAAGGCCACTCTGACCCGAAATCACACATCGAAAGTTTTGCCTTGTTGTTGGAAGTCCAGGGAGTAGTAGTAGGAGATGCCATCTGCAAAGTATTCCCTTTAACTTTAAGTGGACCCGCCATCCTATGGTACAGAAGCTTGGCTCCGGGGAGCATCAGAGGCTTCACACAACTTAAGAAGTCGTTCATTCGACACTTTAAAGGGGCTAGCGTTCCAAAAAAAGACGATTGGAGAATTAAGACTTATGAAGCAAGGAGACGATGAACCTCTGAAAAACTTTATTGAAAGATACCACAACATGGTACTGGAAGTCGGAGGATATGAGTCCCTAGAAGCCCTAGAAAGCTTAAAGGGAGCCCTAAAGGTCGGGAGGTTATGGACTCATCTGAGAATCCAAGACACCCCGGACTACGCCACCGCTCTGGAGGTGGCCCGAAAATTCGTTTTGTTGGAGAACGAGGAGAAAGTATCCCGAAAATGGAACACTATCAGAGAAAGAACCGCAAGGGAGGGTGCCCCCCGCCGAGCAGAAAGAGAATCCAGAAGACCACTCCCGAAACACAAAGAATCAAGCCACGCACCGGGACAATCAAGAGAGAATGGCGGGACCAAGTCCACGATCCCCAAGTAACAATTGTCATGGGTCAGGGCAGGGGAGATGCAGGGTAGGAAAGAACCCACAGGAAAATGAGATGGAATAGGAAATCTTTAGGATCAACCAAAGCAAAGGCGATTCCCTCCGGACAAAAGAAACCCAAAGGCTTATTGTGTACACCACAACTCCAAAGGACATACAACAGACGGATGTAAAGATCTGCGAGAGCAAATGGAGGATCTAGCGCGCGAAACGGGCATCTCAACAAATACATTGACCATGAGGTCATGACGGCCAGACGAAGAGCATGTGGTCGCCAAATCAATATCATCGCAGGAGGAAGAACACTGGCCGGAAACTCTAACCGGTCAAGGAAAGATTACAGCAGAACCCGAGGACCAGATGTCTTAGAAACAGAGCAGGGCACAGGGCAACCGGAAGGCCGGTCGGTACCAATAATGTTCACTGATGAGGATACCCGAGGAGTAAGTTTCCCTCATGACGATGCATTGATAATCAAGGCAGTCATCAGCGGGTCGGAAGTAGACATAATCCTAGTGGACCCGTGGAGCGCAGTTGATATAATTTCCAGAGAAGCGCTGGACAACCTAGGGGTAGAATATGCGACCCTTACCAACGATAGCACTCCCTTATACGATTTCAGAGGAGCAGCCGTTATCCCACTAGGAAGAATACAGTTGGCAATAACTGTCGGGACACATCCCCGGACCCGGACGATCATGACAGACTTCACTGTGGTAGACTGCATGAGCAGTTACCAGGCCATCGTCGGGCGACCCTTCATGATGAAAACGAAAGCCGCGATGTCCTGCTACCACCTAAAACTGAAATTCCCCACTCGGGAAGGGATTGGAATTGTGTGTGGAAGCCAGAAAACAGCTCGCAGCTGCTTCGCAACTCTCTCACGAGAAACTCTATGCATCACAGAAGACAGTCGAAAACGACAAAGGAACCAGAGGGAAAAAGAAGAAGACAGAGGCCCAGGCGCCTGGCCAAACAAAAGTGCTCGACTCGCTGCAGCTGAGGAAACCGAAGAGATAGAACTTTAAGGGACAAGAATTCAAATACAGAGCCTCTCTCAAAATGACCCACAGAGAGTTGTAAGTAGGGCAGTATGTCCCCAAGTATCAATAAAAACTTTTTTTATCCGCTCTTCTAAAAAAAAAAAGTTTGCAAAAGAACTCTGGGGACATACTCAAAGCAACAATCCAAAACATAAGGAGAAATTCGCCCTTAATATTTCAAACAGCTCGGGTTCGGGTATATCCACACCGAGTCAGCCCTTCGGACTGGGGACGTAACATTCCCTCAGGTCCAAGTGCCTTTCTCAGCTCGGGGTCGGGCACGTCCCCACCGGTCAGCCCTACGGACTGGGGACGTAACATTCCCCCAGGTCCAAGTGCCTTCTTCAGCTCGGGGTCGGGTACATCCCACCGAGTCAGCCCTTCGGACTGGGGACGTAACATTCCCCCAGGTCCAAGTGCCTTCTTCAGCTCGGGGTCGGGTACATCCCACCGAGTCAGCCCTACGGACTGGGGACGTAACATTCCCCCAGGTCCAAGTGCCTTCTTCAGCTCGGGGTCGGGTACATCCCCCGAGTCAGCTCTGCGGACTGGGGACGTAACATTCCCCCAGGTCCAAGTGCCTTTTTCAGCTCGGGGTCGGGTTACGTCCCACCGAGTCATAATCATTAGTCTGGGGACGGGACATTCCCCCAGAACCATCTCTCTCAGCTCGGGGTCCTTAGGGACATACTCGACGCATAGGATCCGTGAGAAGCATAGCACGGGGAGGGATGATACCCCTGTGGCGATTGCTTACTCCAGTGTTACCGAACATAAGGAGGAATATGCCATTAATGTGTCGAACACTCTTTGATCCTCACTTACGCGATGTAATGGATCCGTGGGAAATCATAGCACGGGGAGTGACGAGGCCCCCGTGACGATTGCTAGCTCCAGTGATACCGAACTGAGGAGGGATATGCCCTTAGCGTCCCAGACACTCTTTGATCCATTCATCACTCGGATCCGTGAGAGGCACAGCACGGGGATGCGTTGAGCCCCTTGTAGCGTGTGCCTACTCCAGCGTGGTAAGGAGGAGCCCTCATGAAATACACAGGCTCCCCTGTGGACCGACGTGTAGAGGATGTGCCCTTACCAATCAAACGCCTTTTTGATCCGAATCCTAGTTCGCCGGGACGCTGAATTGAAAGATTCAGAATTGTGTTTTGGAGACCTCGGGCAGGACGCTGTTTTGAGGCATCCATGTTGTTGTTATGCTTACAAAAAACATTTTCGGGATAGGTGCTAAGTCACCCCCACCTTTCAATTTTATTTAATCTTGTTTTCGTTTTTCACCGATCTGGCAGAGGGACGCCCATACCAGATTCGGTAGGGCTTCGCAAAAGGTTGATTCACTTCCCTTCTGTACAAGTCCCAAAAATTATTCGGCTCGGGGCTGGATTCGTTCCGTCGAGGCCACTTGGATTATTTGGCTCGGGGCTGGATTCGTTCCGCCGAGGCCACTTGGATTACCTGGCTCGGGGCTGGATTCATTCCGCCGAAGCCACTTATTTATTCGGCCCGGGGCTGGATTCGTTCCGCCGAGGTAACTTGGTTTCTCTCAGCTCGGGGTCGGGTTACGTCCCACCGAGTTGGTTCCTTTAGACTGGAGAGGTAACATTCCCCCAGGTCCAAGTCTTTCTCTCAGCTCGGGGTCGGGTTACGTCCCACCGAGTCGGTTCCTTTGAACTGGGGAGGTAACATTCCCCCAGGTCCAAGTCTTTCACATAGCTCGGGGTCGGGTTACGTCCCACCGAGTCAAACTCTTTCGGTTTGGGGAGGTAACATGCCCCCAGAAACCAAACGTCTCACTCAGCTCGGGGTCGGGTTACGTCCCACCGAGTCAAACTCTTTCGGTTTGGGGAGGTAACATGCCCCCAGAACCCAAGTCTTTCACTCAGCTCGGGGTCGGGTTACGTCCCACCGAGTCAAACTCCTTCGATTTGGGGAGGAAACATTCCCCCAGAATCGAAGTCCGTTACCCAGCTCGGGGTCAGGTTATACCCCTCCGGTTCATGATGACCCCTGAAGGGTCTCATATTGTTCGGACAAAAAAAAATGGAGAGAGACACGAAATAAAATACATATATATGTATGTCAAAGTACAACTTAAAGTTTTATTACAAAAATATGTAAGTGTACATAGGGCCCCGGTCGGGTTACCCTTTCTCATTCAGCCCGCACAGGGGCATGAGCTTCTTCCTCAACTGGCTCAGACAACGGAAGGATTGGCTCGATCTCGGGAGAAGGAACAGCTGCTTCATCCTCGGCTGCACGAGAGACCTCTACTTCAGGGACGAGGAGGGAGGGATCTCAAGGCAGTCCTCGCCGGAGGCTGGAATATCAGATCGTCCTTCTTGGGAAACTCCAGAAGCCGGGACGACCGAAATCGGATCAGGATTCATAACCTCCTCGGCAGGTGGAGGGAGCCATTTCTGGAGCTCCTCCTCGGAGATATCCCCTTTGCAGAAACTGATGGCCGCGTATATAGGATCCATGTTCAGACTCGGCAACACCATCGGTATCAGTTCGGCGCAGTCACCAACTCCCTCTAGGCGGATAGCCTCCTTATCGGCCTCAAGGTCGGCCTCTCTTTCCTCAAGCTCGGTTTCTTTCCTCACAAGATCATCCTGAGCCCGCGCCATTTGCTCTTCATTGGCCTTCAACTTGGTTTCAGCACTGGCCACCTTGGCCTTCAAAACACCAATTTCAGATTGGGCGGTCTTCAAATCCTCCCGAGCGTTGTCAGCAAGCTTTCGCTCCAACGCAGCCGCAGCCTTAAGAGCCTTGTTAACTTTGAAGTTCTCGATGGCAGTCAACTCAAGGTTTTGAATCACCCCCTCCCGGTCGGCCAGCTTGGTTTCCGTCTCTGTAAGACGATTCTGAAGTCTCTGGGCCTGACCGCCATCGGACAATAGGCTCAAAAGAAGGTCTTTGTTCTTCGCCATAAGGTAAGTGGCCTGCACAAAAACAAAGAAGGTCATGATACGATATGAAGAAAACCGAGAACCGAAGTCAGAAAAGAAAAAGAGAATAGAACTACCTTTGCCATCTGAGAGCTCATCTCGGTGATCACAACCTCGGGCGAGATATCCTCATACCTCGAGACCTCCTCAGGAGGAATCACCTCGGCCAATTCATTGAAGGCCGGCACTAAATGGGAAGTGGCCTCCCAGATGTTTTCTCCCAGGTCATCCACCCCGAGGGTTACAGAACCCTTTCGCTTTTTTGAGGAGCCTACGGATGATTTTTTGCCCCGGCGAGCGTCTTTCTTCTTGCCCGGGACAGGATCTTCCTCCTCCTCTTAGACCAGCTCGGTCTCCTCGGCCCCAAATTGACGCCTCATTTTCCTCAAGGGCTTCGGCAGACTGGTGAGACGAGCAGACCCCGATGATTGTGCACCAGGAGAAGATAGATCACGAGCAGCCGGCTGAACTCTCCCTTGAGACGCCCTCTCAGCCCCTGCAGAATCAGGTTGTGCCCGGGAAGTTCCCGTTTCAGCATGACCGGCTTTCTTCATAGTACCGGCCAACTTCTCAAGAAACTTAGGCCTCTTCGACATGCCTACAAAAAAGGGGAAAAATGGAGTCAGAACCCGAGCATATAAAGCACATGATAAAAACAGCCGGCGGACACCTACCTATCCGACCCGAGACTTCCGGAGGGACGGTCCGAGTAAGGCCTGACTCAACAAAGGCCGCATCATTGACCAGTTTCCTCCAGTGGGCAGCATACCCCCGAGCCCAGCCTACCCGCCTCCGAACCTGACGAGAAACATTTGGAGCATCTCGCCAACAAGCTGGGAGGAACCAGAGAAGTCAGAAACCTAAGAAACTAAGAACGGGAATAAAGAAAGAAAAAAGAGGTGTTAAACTCCTAACCTCCAGCCCTGAAGATATCCGGAACCGAGACGTCCTCCTCAAACGATCTCAGGACCCGACCCCAATCCCCAGTAGCCCAGAACCAAAGGTCTTTGAAGTTCTTGTTGGAGTCGGGGAGTTTCTGGACAAGGTTGGACGAGCTATCGTAAGCAGAGAGGTAATACCAACCGTAGTGAGTCTTTGGGTTAGACTTCAAACGGTATAACCTATTCACCTCTTCCAAGCAAAGTACACCTAAACCTGCCCGGTGCCAGACCACATATATGCCGGCCAGAATCCTCCAGCTATTCAAGCTCAATTGGCAAGGGGCAATCTCCATCTCGGCCAGCATCCAAGCAAAATAACGTTGCATCGGCAGCCGTAGCCCACACTCAAAAAAGACAGGATGAAGTGCCACCGAGCCCTCATCAGGCTGACTAGCACGATCCATCGGGCCTGGAACTTCAAGGGCAATATCTATTGGGATGTCGTATCGTTGCCTCAACAGCTCCAGATCATCCTCAGTTATTTTAGAGGGGCGGTTCATGTCCAGAGCCGACGACCCAAGTTCATCGGGCTCTGGGTCCTTCCGAGGAACCCTCTGATGGTAGGAGTCTTGTTCGATCTCGGAGGGAGTAGGGGTAGTGTCAAGGTCTTCTACACTAGGTGCCCCATAGCCCGAGGAGAGCTCCTCAGCAGGGGGAGTTGAGATTTAACAGGCTTTTCAGGGGAGGAACCGCTGGCAGACATCCCTAAACACCCAGAAAAACAGAGAGGAAGGAAGGGGAAGTCAGTCTATGGCAAAAAGAAACTACCCACGGTCTCCATGTTAACTAAAGCAGGTGGTCTCTAAAAGTGCCCTATAGCAAACCAGCAAACCATAAATCTTTTCCTAGCAAACACAGATTCGTAAAACACAAAAAAAGGCAGAAGTCGTTCAGAAGACTTACTTGTTCTTCTCAGAAAAGGCAGAAGGTTGTTCAGTGCGGGTGTGCCCGTGCCTTATTTTCACAACACGGAGGAAGAAAAAGACCACGGTTGAACTTCGAAAGCGCGGAGTCGGGCAAATCACAGAGATATTTGCAGAAAAGAAGAAGAAGAAATTGCCGAAAAAGATTGAACCGTGAAAGCCTCGTCCTCTTATAGTCATGGCAAAGACGCTCGTGAAGCCCGGATGAACGCCAAGTGTCGACTGCAAAGGGGTCCCCCAAGTTCAAACAGACGGCTGAGATCAGCCCACTGTGAAGACGCCTCTGCACGGTCGATTTGTCCCCTCTTTTGGCGGGAACCCGGCGGATGTTTGACAAGTGTCAAAATTAGAAGAAACCCTAAAGATGATTTGATAGGCATTTAAACGGACGTGACTGATTGCGTGTCTCGAGACGAAACGCTTAAAAAGAGGCGACAAAAACCAAGACCGACCTCCAACAGAGCAAGTCAAGAAACACATTCTTTTGTATAGTTCCCGGCACCAACTTGCACGCTTGTTGGAACCGAGAATTGGGGACAGATGTTGATGGTGTTTTCAGGCACTATAACATTTAAGACAGCACGACGAGGACAGAAGGGTAATTCCTGGCTGGTTGAGATCATCAGAACCGACCCGACACCACAACATGTGAAGACCGACCACTTTGGTTTGTATGACCGAGCACTTCAAGGTCGGCAGGAACATTCTCAGCATAAAATACTGTCATGACCGACCACATAAAAACCGACCAGACGGTGAGACGCGTTAAAGATGACGACACTCTATTCTAACGGATAAGATAAGCGAGTTATCCTACTTTCAACAAGGAGATGGAGTCAGAATCCGAAAAAAGGAAGAAGAAAAGAGAAGGGAACATCGGGCTAGGAATCCTTGCAAGAAGAGAGAGACTAAGTTCAACTAGGATTTCTTATGCAAATAGGAGTCTGATTTCTGTATTACTATAAATAGGAGAGCATAGTATGTGTAAAAGGCATCCTAAAAATCATAAGATCACCAAAAAAAAACGAGTGATCTGAATCTTCAAGCTCTGACTTGTAGAGATCTGAGAAGAGTGTTAAGTAATAAAAGTACTATCCTTTTTGTGTCCGTGGACGTAGGTCGGATCCAAATCCACCGAACCACGTTAAATCCCCTTGTTGTTTGGTGTGTTTATCTGTTTTTCGCTAAATTTGCCTTTGGTTCCCCATAACCAAACAAATTCACTATTGATGGAGGATTTTCTCGGGAGTGATATTCCGATATTACCCTGAGACCAAAATCAGCCGTCAACAAAGGTTTTTGGATGATAAAAAGAAAAGAAAGAGATAATAATTATAATAAGTAACATGTACTGGTCAATTTGGTGAAATGGAACCTACCTTAAAGCCAGAATGCATGCTTCAGATTTATTATTTAATGGTCCTAAAAGGTGGGGGATATGTTTTGTTTTTTTTTTTTTTTGTTTTTTTTTTAAATGAGAAAAAGAAAATATATTTTTTTGGAAATGTTGCAAAACCACGCCGTTAAATCACCCGACTCGAGCTTAAGGGTCAGTTTGATATAGCTTTTCGAATATAATTTTTTTAAGTAGAACTGTTATTAGTAGAGCTTTTGATTAAAAAAATTTAAGTGTTTGATTGTGAATGGGAGTTTTTATTAAAAATTATAAAATTACTTTATTAGATAAGTTTTTTTAAGTCGTGTTATTAAATAATGTTAAATTAAATAAGTGTATTATAGATAATATAATTCTTGAAAAAAGCTTTTCAAGCTCTACTATGAAAAGCATAAATTTTGATCTTTTACTAGTGGAGGCAAATTAGCTTTTTTAATCTTCAAAAGCTCTACTTAAAATGCAACCAAACACCACACAAAATTTCGGTTTCATCCTGTATCCTATATTGATTTTAAAATGGATGAAAAACTCAAACCGAACTATTCGGGATTCGGGATTTTTAGATAAAAATAATATTAGGATAAAAATATCATAAATCTCATACCATTCAGTATTAGGATTTGGGATTCTGGTAAGCCCTTATCCACACTGTTATCCATATATCAGTAGAAGGTTCCACGACTACCACAACTAGAGGTGACAATTTGTGTTAGAATTCGTTTATTCATTCGATTCGCTTTAAAGATGATATGAGTTTGATTTTTTTTTTCCCGTTTAGTAAATGAATCAACTCGATTCGATTCGTTTATTAAATGAATCGAATACGAATTTAAATTCTGATATGTATAGTATATTCGTTTATGAATTTCTTTTTGCTTGTTTCATTATTTATCACATAAAAAAATTGGCTAAAATTGATGAGTCTTTTTTAGTAAATCCATTAATTGTGTAATACATACATATACGTTTTGGAATAATTAATATAAATAAATTAAGGTAATTTATGTCATTAAATTATTTCATGACTAAACGAATATTCGTTTATTAAACAAATCAAATACGAATCATGATATTATATATGATTCATTTAGTAAATGAATCGAATACGAATCCATCACATTTTTATTCAATTTATTTATAATTTGACATAAATTTGATTCATAAATTTATTTTACTATCTCTAATCACAACTCCCACTTCCTCGGGTGGAACTTCGGATTGAGGAGTTACTTTGAATGCGAGGAACCATATCCTATGTGTTTTTCATCAGTCATAATGCGAGGAACCATCTCCCATATAAAGTAAATGGGCTCCAGCTTGGCTACCTTGGGCCCGACCGTTAAAAGACCCACCAAAAAAACCCATAGCCCACTATAAAACAACTATAAAGCATTCAAACTTTACAACTCGAAGGATATCAAGACTTAATAATGTCTCTCAATTTTTTTTTTTTTGTTGTTGTTGTAGATATAAGCTAATTATTAAAAAATAAAAATAAATAAATGAACAAAAATACCTTCATGATCGGCAAAATGGAGACCTCCTTCAGGAAAAATAAATAAAATAAATGGAGTTATCATATGTCAAATGAGGAAGATGAATTTCAAAATTGATACGGACAGAAATTTTAAAAGAAAACTTAAATTTTACGAAGCTTGAATTAATGATTTTAGATAAAATACTATAATGGCAAAAAATCCATGCTCACATAACACATTACTCTGTATATTTCTCCTTTCCCTTAGATTAAAAATTGAAATGGTCAAACACGTGACACATTCATGAGTTGTGAAATATTAATTTAACTAACAAAAATAAATAATAAATAGTAAAAAAAAATGAAAAAATGGGGATGCTTCTGTTTGTCTATGAATAAAAAAAAAACCATAAAAACAAACACTTACATCTACGTGCGGTGTAAGTTCATAATTCAAATCCTCGCCCTTTTCTTCTCAATAATTTAATTAACTGGCCTTTCCGCCAAAAAGGCCCAAAAAAAAAAACTCATCATCACTTATTTAACAATTTCAACTCTCCTTGAAATTGATCGGCGATTAAATTGTACGGATGGCGATACTTTATTCGTTAGTGGCTCGAGGATCGGTGGTGTTGGCGGAGTACAGCGCCACGGCCACGAACGCCAGCGCGATTGCGAGACAAATTCTTGATAAGATCCCGGGGAATAATGACAGCCACGTGTCGTATTCTCAAGATCGTTTTATCTTCCACGTTAAGCGCACCGATGGCCTCACCGTTCTCTGTATGGCCGACGATACCGCCGGAAGTAAGCCACTCACCTGTTCGATTTATTTCTTTTTTTGTTCGTTTCACTTTATTGATATTGTTGATGAAATTCTAGGACGGACACTTTGTTTTGCCTTTGAAGTCCGGACCATGTCCTTAAAATTATTTATTTTGATTTTGATTTAACTTTTTTTTATATATTTTTAAAATCAATTATTTATTTTCATATTCACATATGTATATTATAAATTTATTTCAAATAATCAATTATAAAAATATACTTATATTTAATGAATTAATATTTCTTTAGCATGTCCATGTCTTAAAATGACTTATTCCGTATCTGTGTCAATATCAATATCCATATCCGTGCAATCTAATTGATGATTGTCAATTTTGATTTTTGAATTGTTACCGTGTTATTATTAATTTGCGAGTCCACGTCGATACTTAGTTGTTTTCGAGCTTTAATTATTATTGCATGAGACTCAGCTGTTGTTGATTATGAAATTACTTACTTGCAATTCAAATTTGAAGATCTTAGCAATGTCAGTGGAGAAAATCTTTTTAAGTACTGTGTATTTAATAAAAAAAAAAAATTGTAACAAAGTGAACAGTTTTTCTTTTCTTCTGTGGGTAGATATGTTGGAATAAGAATTGTTATAAATATTTTTGAAGTGGCAATAAGAATATGTTTGGGTAGCGGTATTTTAGCTTTAATCCACAGCGGCTGTGGAATAAAATCAGTAGCTGTAAAGTAGAGTGTGTGCTTGGTAAAATTGTGCAGATGTGCTTTTAGAATTACAAACATTTTCTAAGTCAAGTTGTTTGTGAATGTTTGAAATTTCGGGCATTAGAAGAATTCTTTCTCTTACTGCTTATTTATAATATTTTGTGTGGTTTTTTGATCGATGTTTGTATGTTTTATTTATGTTTAGGGAGGATTCCTTTTTCATTTCTTGAAGACATTCATCAGAGATTTGTGAGGACTTATGGCCGTGCAGTTCTTTCGGCACAAGCTTATGGCATGAATGATGAATTTTCAAGGGTCTTGAGCCAGCAAATGGAGTATTACTCAAATGACCCAAATGCTGATAGGATAAATAGAATCAAGGGTGAAATGAGCCAGGTAGGTCTAGCTTTACTTTTAGTTTCAATCCTTAATGGTGTTGAATGATAAATTATCTGATTAGTGCCATGGTTGATTGAAACTGTGTGATAAATTGAGAGGAATTCTCTGCTTGATATTGGATGATAATCTCGGTTATACCCTACTCGTATATAAAAGATAAATTATGAATTATCCATATACTTTCATCCATGTAAACAGCTTCTAGAGTGTAAAATTTAATTTGCCTTAAATTAGAACTGCTGTTGTCCTGCCTGAATCTTTTATATTTCACTGGCTGTAATGATGCAGATATGTCAATTGTGTACTTTGATAGGTACGAAATGTCATGATAGAGAATATTGACAAGGTCTTAGAAAGAGGTGATCGCTTGGAATTGTTGGTCGATAAAACTGCTAATATGCAAGGAAACACATTCCGCTTCAGAAAGCAGGCTCGGCGTTTCAGAAGCACAGTATGGTGGAGAAACGTCAAGCTCACGTATGTTCTTACTATTTGCATAAAGAGTAATCTGGGAAGTATTTAACCATATACTAACTTCCTTTCCTTCTCGCAGGGTTGCTCTGATTATCCTCATCCTGGTGATTGTTTATGTTGTCCTGGCTTTTGTTTGCCACGGGCTTACTCTACCTACGTGCCTCAAGTGAGGATCAGTGTTTACTGAGATTTATATTGTGCTCTTTTTCTTCGTTTGTTTCCCCCCTTCTTTATTGGTGTATGGGATTTTGCGGTTTCAGCCTTCTCTGCTGTAATTTGAGGTTTTCATGTGAGTGTGAATGTGAATCAAGAGTATTCAAAACTCTCTCTTTGTGAATGCTTGTGTTACTGTCTCGTATGGAGATACAAACAAGATATTGTATCGCTCGACGAGTTTATATTTATCAAAGACTAATTTTTCAGTGTAAAACCTTCCTCCCCGTTGGTTCCATTTATGTTTCCCTGTGGTCAATGTGATATTCTTATTGTATGTCAGTTTTGTAATGACCAATTGACAATAGAGGTGGCCACCGTTCGGTTCGGTTCCAGAACCAAATCGAACCGTTTGATTCTACTGTTCCAGTTTTTTGGAACTGCAGAACCGAACCGAACTGAAAAATTCGATTCGGTTCTCTATTTTTTAAGGGAATTTTTTTTAAAAAAAATGGACTCAGTTCCGGTTTAGAACCGTAACCGAACCGTTTGGGGGTTCGGTTCGGTTTCGGTTCTGGAACCAGAACCGGATGGAACCGTAACCTTACGGTTCCCTCCGGTTCGGTTTCGATTCCTAACCGGAACCGTGGCCGGGTCTAATTGACAATGTAGAGCCATTTGACATCAATCATACAATCATATTCAAGCACTTTCTATCTATAGTCTTTGTATATGCGTGTCTATAAAAGAGAGAATAAATGATGGTCCAATGCACGAGACTTCTGAGACTATAAAATGATTAGTATATACATCAAATGTACAAAAGAAGAAAGCCATGTAACTGTAACTCACCTTGTTAAGACAATGGAACATCTTTTAACTTTGTTACACTGTGTTTTCCTCTACAAGATTGAATCTATTCAACAATTCCTCCAATTCACGCAATGCAACCTTATAATGCTCTTGAGATTGCGCCGCTTCTTCCAAAACTGGAATGGCGCGTTTACATAGATGATGATACCAGTGAATTGGGTTATACACATCAGCACTGTTGAAGCTTTGATCAACAAGACCCCTGCGTTTAAAATCCTTACACCAGCGAGGAAGGATGTATCGAGACGGGATTTCCTCGACACCATTATAGTTGAGAACATTCAGTGCATGCCTGCACAAATAGCCTTTGTAGTTGAACAAACTGCATATGCATCGGATATCAACCTGACTTGTCTCATACAAAACTTCATAATTCCTCACCTCCTTCTCATTCCCTTCAACTTCAACTCGTTCCTTTACTAGATATGTTATTATTGGCCCATTAGCAGTCACCTGTCTCGTGTTAAAGCAAGAGTACATTCCCTCAACTTCGGATTGAAACCTCTTGAAAATTTCTTTTGTATACACTTTTGAGAGCTGCACCTCGAAACTACATCTTGTTTTCAATTCAAAGCATGAATTTCTTGACTCCAGATCAGCCATGGCTTCTTTCATATGCTTCCTGTGTAGAGCAAGATCGTACTTGTCAACAAATTCCTTAAAAGATGTATGTTTATGTACATAGCCATCGAAAAATGCATTGAAGCTCTCATTTTCTTGGACAGGGATCATTCCTGCAAAAAATATGTCTTTCAAGTAAACTGGAACCCATCGTTGCCTGTCTCCATACAGAGTTTGAAGCCATCTATTGTCTCCTAGTCCATGCCGCTTTACCATATCAATCCAAGCAGTTTCAAACTCAACCATCTTCAAAGAACTATAGACAGCATTCTTCAATTGCCATTTGATTGCTTCATATCCCTTCAGTCCTCCCAACTTCTCTGGCACTCTCTCCATTATATACCAAGTGCCATAACAATGACGAGATTTTGGGAAAACCTCAGAGACCGCACTTTGCAAGGGTTTACTCTGGTCGGTGATAATAACTTCCGGAGGCCGGCCTAGAATGCAATTAAGCCATGCCCTGAGGATCCATACATAATTCTCTATTGACTCGTGCCCAAGGAAGGCACAGCCTAACAACACCTGTTGTCCATGGTGGTTCACACCAATGAATGAAATCAGTGGGATTTCATATTTGTTAGTGAGGCAAGTTGTGTCAATTGCAACTGTGTCATTAAAAAGTTCGCAAGCAACCCTGGATTTGGAATCAGCCCAAAACACGTTTCTCAAGCGGCCGTCATCATCAATGTCCACCAAGTAAAAGAAGTTAGTGTTTGTCAACTTCATCCGACAAAAATAGTTATATACTGCTTGTGTATCTCCTTCTTTAAGTTCCAAATGTTTAGAGTGATCAACGGGAATCAAACCCTCTCTTTGGTCAACATTAGAAAATCCATTAAACCCATCATCCACAACAGCAGTTCGATACAAATTAATGGTATGTACTTCAGTAACAGGCTCTGGTGGCGGTTCTGCTCTTCTTGCAGCAAGAATTATTCTTTTATGGGACTTATAAAACCGTTTACTTTGCGGACTAACAGCATGGTTGTGTTCAAGCTCAACTTCAACTATTCTCCACCTTTTGGAGTCCATGAGTCTAATGACTATCATTGCAGGACAACCAGTTCTAGTCTCTGGCCTCGGATTGTTTGCTTCACTCTTTTTCTTGAAACCTGCACTGCTGCAGCTAAGTTTTGCTCTATAACGCTCTTTTCTCTTTGATCTAAACCATGAATTGCTTACCCTGATGCCAAAACCTCGTTCCTTTCCATATGCATTATAAAAATCATAAGCTTCATCAAAAGAATCAAATTCCAAACCCACAGTAGGTTGAGGGGGATCCTTCTTCAAATGCCTTTCACTAGCACCATAATCATGCTCCACTCCACAGTCTCCATCACCCTCATATTCATCACCTTCATCAAACACTGGCTCACTATTGAGACAAACTTCTTCCATCTGAAACAGAGAATGGAAGAAATATTCAAATTGCAAAACATAAGAAGATAGCTTCTCGATAAAAACTAACTATTATGCAAAAATTAAGAAGTTTGACAGGACAAAGACAAGTTCTTTACATAGTGTTTCATTGGATGATGACCAGACTACATCAGCTGCAAAAAGAAGTCCAATTCAACCAAATTCTTTTTTTACCAGACTGCAGATGCAAATCTTAAATTGTACCACAAGACCCTCTAAAGCTCTTGTACGAAATTGTATAACAAGGAGTACAGAAACAAGTCTACGCATGTGAGTGCTAATTTTGCTAAAAAGTTTTACAGTTCTTGATGAAAATCTGAAAGTCTGAAAGTTGTCAACTTGATCTAACAAGACTGAACACTTCTAAATCAGCAAATTCAGCAGGCACATCAGCTGCCCTCTACGTTATCATTAGTGTCTCCCGCATGCTTATTTGCATCATATGTAAATCTTCGCAATAAGTGCACGAAAAATGTATAAATTGCAAAGATTTATGTTACTATTCAACATAATCTCATAAATAAGTACTTTCTAATCTTTCATTCACTAGCTTACGATGCTATTTTACATATAAGACAACACCAACTATGACGACAAGCGAATCAATTCAATTAAGCTATAAATCTTTCATTGAAATAAAAATCTCAAGTCATCTTTCCAGTTACAATCCAGTACTAAAGCACATATCATAAATGTAACTCGATCGCCACTGTTGAACATGATGAACAAAATTCACCTTGTTAGCTTCTTCATCAAGTTAAACACTTGGCAAGTTCAAAAATTCCACAACACCAACACTAACAGCCTAGTCCAGCAACCAAAGCAAAGCCAGATCATAAATGCATTCATATAATTCATCACCAAAACAAGAAACTAAAATTATACAATTCATTCCATAATCTATTCTCAATAATTGAATTTAATTTAGAGGCTTTTGATGGAAACCCTAAGATAAAATTAAATTAGTGTACAAAATTTTGAAAATTGACAGTAATGAAAAGTTAAAATTTTGGATGATCTTACAGTGATTTACTGAGCCGGTGTTCGGAATCGGAGGCGAGATGGAAATTGAGAGAGAGTAAGTCTGAGTCAGCACTCCGAGTTGTCGTTGGAGGAGGAAAGTGCGAGTTACACGGGGGATTACTGATCGCGAATGTTTCTTTTGAGCTTTCGACTTGCTGTGCTGACACGTGTGGTTTGAGCGAGTAACACGAGAGTCCTGTGCTTTCTATTGGTGCGTTATAATGATAAAAAAATTTAAAAAAAAATCAATTTATTGTGACCAATTCCTTGAAAAAAATAAACTCCGAAGTTATAAGTATTTCTAATTTTTAAAGATTATTCATATTTAGTCTAAAGTATAATGATTTTAATCATTTTTTTATCTCTATTTTATCCATTTTCATTTCAACGTTAATTTTTTTTTAAAATTAATTAATTTTTTTAAACATTGTTCACACGTGAACAATGAATTTTTGGTACTGTTTATGAATTTTTTTGTTCTTCAAATATATCTGTAGGTTTTTATAGGTTTTCAGATGTTCAAATATATTTTTAGATATGTAAAATGATATTGTAATTGAAAAATGATCATTGTAATTGAAAAATATGAATGAGATTTGTGTAAATGACTGATATTATGACTGACTAGTAGGGGTGGGCGCGGTTCGATTTGGTTCGGTTTTTGCTAAAAACCGAACCAAATCATATTTTACGGTTCGGATTTTTTTACCTCTCAAACCAAACCATTAAATAACGGTTTGGTTCGGATTGAAAATTTTTTAAACCAGCGGTTTACGGATTGGTTCGGTTCGGTTTACGGATTATTATATTTAAAACAAATGTCATCCACTTAAGTGAAGACAAAAAAAAAATAGTCTATCCAACAAATAGTATGAAGTGCTATGGTGTAAGCTGTAACTCTAGGGAACACATGCACTCCATTAAGGATTGAAAAACGAGGCACAATTAATTCTTGTATTTTTTAAAAATTACCTTGAATAATGATGCTACCATCATTCTAATTAAGAGACAAATCCAACATCTTACTTTCAAGAATAATTATGCTACCATAAAACAAAAAAATTTAAGAATAAAAGTATTAACAAATAAATTGAAGAATAAAAGTATTAACAAATAAATATATAAAAAAAAAATTTAAGAATAAAAATATTAACATACTAATAAAAAGAAAACATAGAATAAAATTAAAATACAAATACAAATTTTTTTTATAAAAATATATAATTTTTTAAATTATAACGGTTCGGTTTAACAGGTGCGGTTCAGATTAGCTCCTGAACCGAACTGTAAACCGTTTGGGGTGGGCCAATCCGAACCGCCAACCGAACCGTTAGAAAAAAAACCGTAAATTCGGTTCGGTTTGGTTCGGTTTGCGGTTTGCGGTTTGGTCGGTTTTTTTGCCCACCCCTATGACTGAGTTATATGTGTGACTGTGATTGTGAATTGTGAATTGTGAATTGTGAATATGACCTTAAATCGTGCTTGTGAAAATGACCTAAAAAGTAATTGTGAGAGTGGCTATTGCCACATAGCGATTTTGGAACCGATTTTGACATTATGTAAGTCCTTATTTGAGAGAGGTTCCTTAATAAAAATTGTATGTATAACTATTAATTGTATGTATATCTTACATATTATATTTTGGAGTATGGATGAACGAGATATGAATATTTGAAAATGACTCATATGTCACTTTTAATTGTAATGGTCATTTTTTTACATTTTATCAGTCGAAACACATCGATTATGATACTTATTTTTAAAATTTATGATTTATAAATTAATATTAATAATTTTTTTTGTTAAAATTCTATATTTTCGGATATATTTAGTCTATAAATTTAAAGCCAAATTTTAGCTCCCCACACTAGCCTGCATTTTTCATTATTTTTGTTTTTTGAATGACAAATTTGTTATTATTCCATTTATTAGGCATATTTATATATTTGACATATAAGTAGAATAAATGAGAAAAATATTAATTTTTTTATAATTTTAATTTTAATTTTTTTACTTGGATTGAATTAGAAAAGGTCTTATGATTTTGGACTTATCAGGAAATCTCTAAAAAAAATAAAAAAAAAAATAAAGTGTGAGTGTTTAGGGATGGGCAAAAAAATCGAACTGAATAATTCGATTTAGCTAGGTTAATCAGTATGAATCGATTAAAATATTAAGCAAATCAAAAGGGTTAAATCGTTTTGGTTATGATTCGAACCAAATCGGTAAAACTGATCGGTTTGTTTATACATTAATATAAATAATAATTCACATTTTCATTTTCACACTTCATCTTGTACCATTCAAACTTAAGACTTCAGTGTTATCTCAAATTCTCATTCACAAAATTAAATTCCATCGGCATCAAGATCAAGTCTCAACTCTATAAAATCAAGCTCTCAATTTTTATATGCACTTCATGAATAATCATTTTTTATTTTCTCAAATCCTCCACTAATTTATAGAATTAAACTTGATTGATATTTTGTTTCTATGTAATAAACAGAATCGATATTATTTTTAGGTTTTGCTGATTTTGTTTCTGAATGTAGGAGGTGTTGGCAATATTAATTATTATACGATAATTGCCGTGTTGAAAAAGAAGTTTATATGTTTGTCCATATATTATTGATTTTGAGCTTAATTATGCCATGATACATGTACATGTGTCTGTATATGTGCCATGATGTAATGTCCCAATAATATAATAAAATTGACATATATTGGGTTGAAGTGACTTAATAGTGTAGGGTTAAAAATTTTATTCTGAGGTACTGAGTTCGAATCCAGAGAGTACGTTTCTTGTAAGTGTCTGGGACATTCGGTAATTTTACCTACTCCGCTTAAGTCCGAAATGAATAATTTGGGGTGAGGTTTCCAACGATTAAAAAAAAAAAAATACTCATATTACTAGTTTTTCTCAGACAAAAACTATGGACCGATGTTGTGGTGATATTATCTTAAAGTTTGGTTCATTTGAAATTCTGCACGACATCACATTTGGTGGAAAAATATAAATAAATTAAATCAATCAACTTATTGATTGCATAATTATAAGAGGAAATTTTTTGTGACAGTCTTACTTTAAGTAATTGTATATTTTAATTTTTTTTTCAAAATATACAATTATTTAAAGTAGAAATGTTATTAAAATATCATTAAAAAATATGCCCTAAAAATATCTAAAATTTTTGAGATTAATAAACCATCGAATGATAACAAACTTTTTTTTTTTTAAAGTTTCGTAAGAAACTTTTATGATATTATCTTTTTTGCTTCTTAAATTTATTATTTTCCCCGATGATTATGTATTTTAAAATTATGTATATATATTTTTCTATGAATTTATGATAGATTACAGGAACAGAATAAGATCGTGTACAAATTTGGTCTTGAGTTTTTGTTTAACGATCAAGTTCTCTAGTTCAACCTAGCAATTTGGTCCAAATATTTTTTATTTGGTTAGCAAAAAATATTTTTCAAAATTGGGTAAATTTTGAGAATAAAAAATTAATGGGTCAAATTTGTAAATTTTTACGGAGTCCCCAAGCCCCATCCCTTGTGGGACCATGCACACGTGCAATGTATCAATTTTTATCAACCAAAACTATTGTTTTCTGAAGTGGCTCCGGGATTAAGGGTGGCAGAAAAGCCCCGGTTCGGTTCGGTTCGATTTGGTCCCGTCCGGTCTGGACTGGTTCCGGATCAGACCCTATAAGGGTAAGTCCGACTCGAGTTCGGGTCCGAGCCGGACTATTATTTTTTGTCTAAGCCCGGCCCGGCTCGGGCCAAAATAAAAAAAACATATAGTGTGAATGTATTTTGTATTTGTATGTTTTTAATTTTTTAATTTTTAAAAAAACGGGTCGGATAAAGCCCGGGCCCGAGTCAGTCCGGCCCGAAAGACACCCAAACCGGGCTTTTCCCAGGCCCGAGCTTTTTTGCTTTGCCAGGCTCGGTCCGGGCTTATCAAAGCCCGGGCCAAGTCCGGCCATTGCCATTAGGGATGGCAATTTCCGGATCGGACCCGGGTCCGGCGGACCCGGGTCCGGATCCGGAAGAGATTTCACTTCCCCGGGGTCCGGTTCCGGACCCGGGTAAATATTCCCGGGTCCGGACCCGGGTCTACCCGGGTCCGGATCCGGGTAGACCCGGACCGGACCCGGGATTTTTAATTTTTTTTTTTTTAAATTCTTTTAATTTTTGTGATTTTTTTATTTTAATTATTTATTTTATTTCAATTTTTTTATATTTTTATTACTATTTATATTCATCTTTGTATTTTATTATTTTTTTCAATTCTTAATTTTTCATTATTATATTATTTTTATATAATATGCCCATATATATTATATTTTTTTATTAAAATCTAATTTATTTTTTAATTTTTTAATTTCTTTTTTTTAATTTTCCGGCCCGGGTCTACCCGGTCCGGACCGGCGATCCCGGGTCCGGACCCGGGATCACCCGGGTCTTTAATTTAAGACCCGGGTCCGGTTTTTTTGATTCCGGACCCGGGTCTACCCGGACCCGGGTCGTCGGGTCATGCGGACCCGGCCGGGTCCGGGTATTTTTGCCATCTCTAATTGCCATGCATATCGGGGATGGAACCAGTGATATAAAATGTTATAAATTATTGATTTGATCTGTTGAATCGTGTCCAAAAATAAATAAAATCGATTATATAGTAAGTAATTGAAAATTAAAAAAATTAAAAATTGAAAGGTTTTTATCAAGCTTTGACCGAATTTTTATTTTTATCCGAACCGAATTGGCGGTCAATTTCCGATTCGATCGATCGAACATGCTAATCCAGTTCCGAAAATAGTGACCAAAACCATCGGCCTCCTGGCGTAACATAATCTAAACCTCGTGGCTCGTTGTACTGTATCAGAACCTTCAACCCTCTCAACGAAATTGCAATATGTCATACCAAATATTTAATGAAAAGATCCGTAAAAGTTTGGGACGCAATGCCCAATATTTTTGTATATTTTTTATTTAACCGAATATATTTGAAAAAAATATAAACGATAAAAGGAGAATAAATTTATTCTCAAATATTATATATAATATAGTACAAACATCATTTTTATTTAAAAATAGTTAAAGAGACATTTTTTTTTTTTTTTTTTTTTTGGAAACGATGGAAACCCACCCCCCACCAAACCACCCTTATGGGCCGCGGCGCAGGTAAAACCACCGGCTATCCCAGGCTCTTACAAGAAGTGCACCCCTGGATTCGAACCCAGAACCTCATGTGAGATTCTGGACCATACAACCCCCACCAAAAATAAATAAAATCGACTTATATAGTAAGTAATTGAAAATTAAAAAATTTAAATTTGATAATTAAGATGACCCAACTATTAATCATATCATAATCACAAATTTATCAACATGATTAAATTTTTAAATCAACGTACAACTTTAAATAGTTTTTTTAATATTATTATTAAATAAAGCTACATGTATATTTTAAAATTGTTAAGATATACCAACATATTATAGGGAAATATAATTACGATCCACTAACTAATCGTGTTATCAGATCAATGTTCAAAAATTTACATAATTAGCGGATTATATCATTATACATACTATATATATATATATATATATATATATATAAGAATGGTGTTGGAGGAAGAGAGTGTATCAAACGACTCTCTTTATGTGGCTTAATTGACGGCCCATATCATTTCATTCATTGGTAATTGGAGGAAAGAGAGTGAATTGATTGATGAAAATGGTCAAAAATTTTCATTAAAAAATAGAAAGTTAAAATAAAATCATTTAATTCTGTAACACCGTGCCGTAGGCATGGACATCATTTAATTAAAAATAAAATCATTTATTATGTAACATCGTGCCGTAGGCACGGGCCAAATACTGTAATACCGTGCCGTAGGCACGGGCAAAAACTAGTATATATATATAATATATATATTATATATATATATATATATATATATTAAGGGTTATTTACGTTTTACTACTAAGTTATGATAAAATAACATTGGATACTATGAATATTAACATATTATATTTTACTACTAAACTTATATAAAATTTACATTTTACTATTTTTCCATCCAAACCGTTAGTTGACCGTCAGTTGACCATGACATCATGCTGACATCGTAAGGATAAAATAGTCTTAACCCACAAATTATTATAAATTATAAATATTCTAAAAAAATTAAGGCTAATTTTGTCATTACGAAAGGAAGAACAAAAATAAAAACTAAAAAGATATTGACAATACGATTAATCATTGTCTTTATTGTTCCCCTTCACTGCCAAGAATATAATTAAATTTCATTGCCAAGAATATAATTAAACAAAGAATTAATGATACTTGAGTACATCTTTTTTATTGTTATGCTTTAAAATATTTTGGATATTATGAGAATGTTAATTATTAAATTATTTTGGTAAATTAATTTCTTTATTTTGTTGGGTTTTATAGACAGTTAAGAGACTAAAGTATTTTTATAAATGTTATTGTTGATTGCATCTCTTTTATTGTTATATATAAGATTTAAATATGTTTTTAAAGGGTATAATTGTAATTTTCCCTTTTATTTTATTTTGAGGATAAAACAATCTTTTTAAATGTCAATTGACGGTCAACTAACGGTTTAGATGGAAAAGTAGTAAAATATTAAATTTTATATAAGTTTAGTAGTAAAGTGTAATATGTTAATATTCATAATACCCAATTGTTATTTTATCATAATTTTAATAGTAAAACGTAAATAACTCTTTTTTTAAATTGAAGGAAGATCCAAGTCTATTCCTTAAATAATATACATTCATCCCATCAAAATCTCCAATTAAACGTATCTCTTAAGACATAAATCTGTGACCTATTATTTACACCGTAAAAATTAAACAAACTAAACTATCATTTAGATATCTACTACAGTACTACTGATATGTTTTGCTAATGTCCAATTGTCCATGAAGAATTAAAAGGTAAAATATGAATTTTAAGTTTTAAAGTTGGATTTTCAAATCAATGTGTACTTTACAGAGACAAATTACAAAATCATGTCTTTATCTGTGATGTGTTAAAACTGCAGGAATCAAATGTTATTATCCAAAATAACGGCGCCAGTTAACTAACATGCGCACCTCATTGGTCCAGGCCTCCTTTCCTCCTCCTCCTCCTGTTTCTCTCTCTAGAGAGCTCTCTTTATTCTCCATCTTTCTCTCTCTTCAAAACCAGAGAGAAAACAAGAAATGAAAACTTCATCCGATGCAGTCTCATCATCATCATCAACAACAGCAGCAGCAGAATCGTCACCAGCTTTATCAGACCAATCACAGCCCGCCACCTCATCCGAAAAACCTCAATCAGCATCATTTCCAGCTACGGCTACTGACGGAGTCGAGGACTTATCCTTGGGCCCGCATGAAGGCAGCGGCGGGGCCCAAGAAACCGTGACTGTCGATCGCGGCGGAGAGTACTCCGCCGTTTGCCGATGGACGGTCCATAATTTTCCGCGAATTAGAGCTAGGGCACTATGGAGCAAGTACTTCGAAGTAGGCGGATACGATTGCTGTCTATTAGTTTATCCAAAAGGAGACTCGCAAGCTTTGCCTGGTTACGTCTCTATATATTTACAAATTATGGACCCTCGCGGCACCTCGTCTTCGAAATGGGACTGTTTCGCGAGTTATCGGTTAGCTATCGTCAATTTATCGGACGAGTCGAAAACGATACATCGCGTTTCGTGGCACCGATTCTCTAGCAAAAAGAAATCACACGGTTGGTGCGATTTCACACCTTCCTCTACAGTATTTGATCCCAAATTAGGTTACTTATTCAATAACGACGCCGTTTTAATTACTGCTGATATTTTAATTCTAAATGAATCTGTTAGTTTTATGCGTGATAATAATGAGTTACAATCTCCTTCGATGATATCATCCTCGCTGGTGGCGGGACCAGTATCTGATGTGTTGAGTGGGAAATTTACTTGGAAAGTGCATAATTTTAGTTTGTTTAAGGAAATGATTAAGACGCAGAAGATAATGAGCCCTATTTTTCCAGCTGGCGAGTGTAATTTGAGGATCAGTGTTTTATCAGAGCTCGGTTAATGGCCTGGAGTATTTATCAATGTGTTTGGAGAGTAAGGATATGGAGAAGACAGCAGTGTCGGATAGGAGTTGTTGGTGTTTGTTTAGAATGTCGTTGTTGAATCAAAAGCCGGGGTCTAATCACATGCATAGGGACTCATACGGGAGGTTTGCTGCGGATAATAAGAGTGGGGACAATACGAGTTTAGGGTGGAATGATTATATGAAGATGGTGGATTTTGTTGGGACCGACTCAGGGTTTTTGGTGGATGATACTGCAGTGTTTAGTATATCTTTTCATGTGATCAAGGAGATAAGTAGCTTCTCCAAGAATGGTGGGTTAATTGGGTGGAGGGGTGGGAATGTGCCTAGGAAGTCCGATGGGCATATGGGGAAGTTTACATGGAGGATTGAGAATTTCACGAGGTTGAAGGATCTGTTGAAGAAGAGGAAGATTACAGGGCTTTGCATCAAGAGCAGGAGGTTTCATATTGGGAACCGGGATTGTCGTCTTATTGTTTATCCCAGAGGTATGAAGGATTAACTTTATAATTTATTGGTTGTTATCGTTGATATCTTTATCTTTTATCGTCTATTAGTTTCAATTGGCTGCTATGGTTGATTTATTCTATATTTTGTGACATGTTTTAATATGTGGATTAATAAGGAGCGGATGTTCCTTTATTATTTTTATTGACGAGGGATGACCCTTTCTCTTTAACTTGTCTGAGCCAGGTTCATAGCTGCTTAGGATAGTGGTTGGTGAAATTTTTTTCTTATGATACATGGTGTTGGAGCAGTGTAACATGCATTTGGCTCATCATTTGTACACTGATTTTTGCGCTTTGAAATTATTTGAGCTTGGATGACCCTTGCTCATGTTGTTCCTATTAAAGTGTAAGTAATGCCTTTATTAATATGCTAGCATAGTATCTGACTATTTGGTTCTTACCAATACTGTATATTCATGGCTTTCAAATTAATTAAATTTGTTGCTTGGCTTCTTTTAGGAAGTGGTATAACCACAATGAACTCTGGCTTTTCATTAACACCTTGATTGTTCGACTTGATATTGTATGACTTTCATAATTCGAACTTGCAAGACTGAACTGATGTACGTTTCCCTCATGATTGATGGCATCAGGGCAGTCTCAGCCACCATGTCACCTTTCGGTGTTTCTCGAAGTGATGGATTCAAGAAATATTTCTACTGATTGGAGCTGTTTTGTGAGTCATCGGTTGTCAGTTGTGAACCAAAAAATGGAGGAGAAATCCATTACAAAGGAATCTCAGAATCGCTATTCCAAAGCTGCAAAGGATTGGGGTTGGCGTGAATTTGTGACTCTTACCAGTCTATTTGATCAAGATTCCGGGTTTCTTGTCCAAGACACGGTTGTATTCTCGGCAGAGGTTCTCATCTTGAAAGAGACATCAATAAAGCAGGATTTTACTGATCAGGATACTGAGTCATCCAATGCTAGTTCCCAAATGGACAAGGTTGGGAAAATAAGTTCGTTTACTTGGAAGGTGGAGAACTTCTTTTCCTTCAAAGAAATAATGGAAACACGAAAACTTTTTAGCAAATTCTTTCAGGCTGGTAGATGTGAGCTTCGTATTGGTGGGTGCTTATGTCTTCAATCAAAAAGCAGTTGTAGTTGTTTGCCTTTATTTGACTGACATTTAACTGCTTAATTATGCAGGTGTGTACGAGTCCTTTGACACTATCTGTATATATTTAGAGAGTGATCAATCAGTTGGTAGTGATCCAGATAAAAACTTTTGGGTCAGATACAGAATGGCTGTGGTGAATCAAAAGAACCCTGCCAAGACTGTGTGGAAGGAATCTTCTATATGTACAAAGACATGGAATAATTCTGTTTTACAATTCATGAAGGTGTCCGACATGTTAGAAGCAGATGCTGGTTTTCTCATGCGTGACACTGTTGTTTTTGTTTGTGAAATATTAGATTGCTGCCCTTGGTTTGAGTTTTCAGACCTAGAGGTTAGTATTTCTGGACCTGACAAGCCTAATTGTCTTCTACCAGTCATTAAGTACAATTTTTGTCTATTCACTGGTTGGTGTATTAGGACCTATTAGTGTTAGTAAGTTCTTTGTTGGATTCTTGAAATAACTAATTATTCGAGAAGCTGATGCAATATTGACGGGAGATGGAGATGGGCTTAAAAATTTTCACAGGACAACTTTTAACCATTACATATATTGTTCCATCTGCAATATGGACTTGGATGTGTACTAAATGGAATTGAAAGGGTATAACTACGATCATATCATTAATAACCTCAATTGTATGCCAATAAGCTAATATTTCATGGAAGATTGTAATAGTAGGACTTTGCTGGAGCATTTCTGGATCTGTCCGGTAGCACAAGGGTTTCACCAACATCAAGTTTTAGCCCATTGCTTGTTTGTTTCATAATAGGTTTAGTTAGTTGTTTAACAGGGCTAGTACCTATTGTTGTTGTGTCTACCCATGGTTTCAAACTTTTATGGTGACATTCTGCTTCATGCCCAGGGCTTAATAACCAACTTCTGAAATTCAATGACCTTGTTTGCATCTCGGAAATGGGCTATTAGTTGTTCAATCTCGATAACCAATCACAAAGTAAATGTACTGTGACCTAAAAAGCAATTTTAATTCATAATACATGTACTTTGTGATTAGTTTTAGTCACCCTTCTGTCGCCCTTTAGTTCGTTTATCATTTTTCGAGGTTTTACTGCAAATTTACATGGGTGTGCAACTGGAAACATTTTCTTCCTGTATAATATATTTCATTCTGGTTTATGCTCTTCAACACATTTATATGCCAATTAGATGTGGCATTTGATCTCGTCTTGCCTTTTATCTGTCAAGATTACATATGACACTGTTCATCCATGGTTTTGCTTCTGCCAGGTTTTGGCTTCTGAAGATGATCAGGATGCTTTGACAACCGATCCTGATGAACTCATTGATTCTGAAGACAGTGAAGGAATAAGTAGAGATGAAGAAGACATTGTCAGAAATCTTCTTTCGAGAGCTGGATTTCATCTCACATATGGAGATAATCCTTCACAGCCACAGGTCACTCTAAGAGAAAAGCTTCTGATGGATGCTGGTGCAATTGCTGGTTTTCTGACGGGCCTTCGTGTTTATCTCGATGACCCAGCTAAAGCAAAGTGCTTGCTTCTACCAACAAAGCTCTCTGATGGTCATGATGGAAAGAAGTTCACAAAGACTGATGAATCTTCTCCCAGTGTGATGAATTTGTTGATGGGAGTTAAGGTTTTGCAGCAGGCAATCATTGATCTACTTTTGGATATAATGGTTGAATGTTGCCAACCTTCAGAAGGTAGTTCTCATGAAGATTCTTCTGATGCAAATTCAAAACCTCCTTTTTATGCCAGTGGAGGTGCCAGACCCTTAGAAGCAGACAGGGAAAATGGAGTGACAGAGTCTTCTCAATTTCCTCTACACGAGAGATTGGATTCTGGGGCAGATGATAGTAGCACTTCGTCTGCTTTACAGAGTTCTGATGTGAATGGAATTGATATACCTGAGAAAGCACTTCCAGGGAAGCCTATTTGTCCACCAGAAACATCGGCTGGAGGTTTTTTGGAAAGTGGTTCTTTTCGTTCTAAGGTATGAGCTTGGATGGTAGAAATCATAATCTTCCTGGCTTCTTGTGTTTTAACTTCTTGATCAAATTGATTTCCAGACCAAGTGGCCTGAGCAATCTGAGGAGCTTTTAGGATTGATTGTTAACTCACTCAGAGCTTTAGATGGAGCTGTTCCGCAAGGATGTCCTGAGCCAAGACGACGCCCACAGTCTGCACAGAAGATTTCTCTTGTATTAGATAAAGCTCCTAAGCATCTGCAACCAGACCTGGTTGCTTTGGTACCTAAATTGGTGGAACATTCTGAGCACCCACTGGCTGCAGATGCACTTATTGAACGGCTTCAAAAGCCAGATGCTGAGCCTGCAATACGGATGCCTGTAAGATAGCTTTGGAGAGAGAGTCAGTATTTTAATTTTAATGGGACTGATTGGGGCTGTTTTAGGGGTTATAGTGACAAAATACTAGCTGGATTATTTATGTCTGTTTTGAATGGACTCTAGTTTGAAGATTTTCATTTTTTTTTTCAAATTCAACATCTGTTTCTTCCATTGCTGAATTATTATGCTTTTGTTTCGCAGGTGTTCGGTGCTCTTAGTCAACTTGACTGTGGCAGTGAAGTGTGGGAACGTGTTTTATTAAAATCTTTGGAGCTTTTGACTGACTCAAATGGTGAACCATTGGCAGCAACCATAGATTTTATATTTAATGTTGCATCCCAGTGTCAACATCTTCCTGAAGCAGTATGTATTTCTCATATCATAATTATCATTGTAGTTTCTTTTGTTTTTCTTGAACACTTGTAACCTTTTTTCTTATCTGCAGGTCAGATCATTTCGTGTTAGGCTTAAAAATTTGGGTGCAGAGGTGTCTCCTTGTGTCCTTGATTTCTTAAGTAAAATTGTAAATAGTTGGAGAGATGTTGCTGAAACCATACTTAGAGATATTGATCGTGATGATGATTTTGGCGACAATTGCTCAATGTTGCCTAGTGGGCTGTTCTTGTTTGGTGAAAATGTGCCTACTGATGATAGGTTGCATGTGGTAGATGAGCAGGCTTTTCGTTCTAGTTGTCATTTTTCTGATATTTACATCCTGATTGAGATGTTTTCTATACCTTGCATTGCTGCCGAAGCTGCTCAAACCTTCGAGAGAGCAGTAGCTCGTGGAACCATTGTAGCTCAATCTGTAGCCTTGGTCTTGGAAAGGCGCCTTGCTCAGAGGCAGAACTTTAATGCTGGATTTGCTGCAGAAAATTTTCAGCCTGCCGATGTTGTGGTAGAGGGGGAAGCCACTGAACAGTTAAGAGTTCAAAGTGATGACTTTACTTGTGTCCTCGGTCTTGCCGAGACTCTGGCCCTCTCTAGAGACCTTCATGTGAGGGGGTTTGTGAAGATACTGTATACGATACTATTCAAATTGCATCCTGATGAGTCCTATCGAGGTAGGATGCTGAAGAGATTGGTTGACCGTACTACCAGCACTACAGACAGTAGTCGTGGAGTCGATTTAGACTTGGAAATTTTGGTTATTCTGCTATGTGAGGAGCAAGAAATTGTTGGACCTGTTCTGAGCATGATGCGGGAGGTTGCTGAACTTGCAAATGTTGATCAGGCAGCTCTTTGGCACCAATTATCTGCCAGTCAGGATGAAATTATTCGCTTGCGTGATGAGAGGATTGCTGAAATATCAAATTTGGTTAGAGAAAAATCTGGTATTTCACAAAAATTGAGTGAATCTGAGGCTGCAAACAATCGTTTCAAGGTACTCCATATAATTGACTGATGTTAACATCTGGAGAATCACTATTACATCTGAATTATCTGGGATTATTTAAATTGACACCATCTATGATTTGACAGTCTGAAATGAAGGCTGAGATGGATCGTTTTGCTCGGGAAAAAAAGGAGCTATCGGAACAAATGCAAGAAGTTGAAAGTCAGCTTGAGTGGCTTCGTTCAGAGCGGGATGATGAAATTGCAAAACTCACTGCTGGGAAAAATGTTATTCAGGACCGTCTTCACGATGCAGAGACACAACTCTCCCAGTTGAAGTCCCGGAAACGTGATGAATTGAAGGTAGTGCACTCGCTTTTTAGTTTTTAATTTTCTTTTCAATTTCTATTCACCTTTCTGTAAACCGGCAGTGATACTTGTTAAAATTAGCTGATCGTGGTACTGCTCAGCATCCTGGAAAGCAATTGTTCTTCAATTTTTCTTTTATACAGTATTTTCACATTTACCATTTGTTCACATGAAATGACAGTTTAACTGGGTAGGTGATATTCATCTGCTGGTAAATCGGCTTTTGTCTGTTTCCTTTTTTCTGACTAAAATTGTGAATGCAACAGAGAGTAGTGAAAGAGAAAAATGCACTTGCTGAAAGATTAAAGAGTGCTGAAGCTGCTAGAAAACGATTTGATGAAGAACTGAAACGGTATGCAACGGAGAATGTGACTCGGGAAGAAATTTGTCAGTCACTTCAGTATGAAGTTAGAAGATTGACACAAACAGTTGGGCAAACCGAAGGAGAAAAGCGGGAAAAGGAAGAGCAGGTTGCTCGATGTGAAGCATATATTGACGGCATGGAACCAAAATTGCAGGCCTGCCAGGTTTCTGCCACAACATAGCTTATGACATTTTTTTCATATCTTTCATCCTCATTTACATTGCTTTAATAAGAAACAGTGGATATTATCCTTATCCACATTTATTGAACTTCTACACCTTACTGTTCTTTCTTGTTCACACTGATTTTTAGCGATTTTTTTTCTTTCCATTTGTTGTCTTTTTCAGCAATATATTCACTCCCTGGAGGCTCAACTTCAAGAAGAAATGTCACGGCATGCCCCACTATATGGTGCTGGTTTAGAAGCTCTATCGATGAAGGAGTTGGAGACCTTGGCACGTATTCACGAGGAAGGGCTTAGACAAATCCACACACTCCAACAATGTAAAGGTAGCCCTGCTGCTAGTCCTCTTATGAGCCCTCACACTCTTCCACATAATCACGGGATTTACCCAACTGCACCTCCCCCATTGGCCGTTGGATTTCCCCCATCGCTCATCCCAAATGGCGTTGGGATCCATAGTAACGGACACGTTAATGGTTCCGTTGGAACCTGGTTCAATCATACTTAAAACCGGAAAGGTAATTGGTTCATGCAATTTGCAGAGTTACATCTTGATACAAAGGGATGTGCTTTTTGAATTACTTGGCATTTTTAACTGGTAGGACTGTTGGCACATGATGTAGGGGAAATAAATAATAGATGTCTGGGAGTGTATCCAATGGAACTGACAGTCACAAAATGCCCATAATTGCTTCTTTCTTTCATAAAGTTAATTAGTCTTTGATAAGCTTTGTTCCCTTCACTACAAAAATTAGCGTCGAAATTTTTCGACGCTAAAGGTTATTAGCGTCGAAAATTTTCGACGCTAATTTTCGACGTTAAAACTTGGACGAGAAAGACAATTAGCGTCGAATTAAAAAATTTCGACGCTAAAGTACAATATTTTGCGTCAAAAATATTTCGACGTTAAAACATGTATTTGGCGACGAATAATTTCGACTCCAAAAAGTTGACCTTTAGCGTCGAAATATTCGACGCTAAATGTGATATAATATTAAAAAATATATATCATTTTATTACCTTTAGCGTCGAATATTTCGACGCTAAAAGGTATAAGAATATTATTATTACAAATTAATCTCAAACTAATTTCATTACAAAAGTAATTAAATTTGTTATAAAAATTATTACAAATTTGTTACTAAAAATTTATAATAATGACATTTTTATTGATATAAAACTAAAATTACAAAATTTATCACAATAACAAAATATAAAATGATATTTTTATTGATATAAAACTAAAATTACAAAATTTATCACAACAAAAAATATAAAATGATAAAATACAATGATAAAATACAATTTTCCATCTTCACTTTCATTTTCTTCATTATCATCATTTTCACCATTTCTTCATCTTCATATTCCCCTACAAAAATAAATAAATAAATATTAGATGTGAATATAAAATACAAAACAAACAAACAAACAAAACATTTAAGGAAAAATAAATTTAGAGAGGAAATAAGAGTATGAGAGAAAGAAAGTGATAATAGAAGAAATGAAAGAACAAATGAATTTATAGGCAAAAAAAAACTTTTAGCGACGAAAAGGATTTCGTCGCTAAAAATCCTCAAATAGCGGGAATTTTTCCGCCAAAATTTTGATATTTAGCGTCGAAATATTTGACTTTTAGCGTCGAATATTCGTCGCTAAATGTCAAAATTTAAATTTAAATTTATTAGGCGGTAAATTCAAATTTTTTAAGGGGGAATTCGAAAATTTTAAAATTAACCTTTAGCGTCGAAATTTAGATTCGAGACGCTAAAGGTTCATCCTTTAGCGTCGAAATAGAAATTTGACGCTAAAGGTTCATCCTTTAGCGTCGAAATAGAAATTCGACGCTAAATCATCAATCATTTGACGTCAAATAATTATTTCGACACTAAAAGATAAACCTTTAGCGACGAATCTAATTTCGACGCTAAAGAGTTTATTGGTGTCGAAAAAAATTTCGACGCTAAATGTTTGGACGCTAAAGGTCTATTTTGTTGTAGTGCTTTCCTATTATGATGGGTCCTTTTTTTTTTTTTTTTTTTTTGCCACTGTTTTTTGTTTTTTATAATTTTCCCTTCTTATTTCTGGAGACAGTTCCATGGATGGTGGTTGGAGATGGAGATATATCTTATATTTTCTTATAGGGAAATTGTAATTTTTCCGTAAATATCGTAAGTATCGTTTGTCATTAAAATTTTGAAATTGTTTCTTTTTTCACCTTTCCATTTCTATGAAGTGTGAAGGCGCGAAAAAGTAATGAAAAAGATAAATAATTTAATATTATTTTTAAGGGATGAATTTGTCGTCACATATAATGTTATTTTTTTAATTTACGTTTCATCTCCAACCTCCCGATTTGGGCGGCTCATTTTCAATGACTCACTCTTTTTGTTACATTCTTTCATCCTCTTCCATCCCCTACCACCAATCTAAACGATGAATTTTAAATATTTTAAGTTATATTTCATCTCATTTCATCAATTCAAACATAACCTTAGTTTCATCGAGTCCAAACATCATGAGGGTTTTACTAATTTTCCAAAAAGATTTTTCTTTTTTAATGAATGAACTTAGTGACATGAAAATCGTTAATTTTTTTTTTATAAATGATCTCACAACGTACTATTGAAAACAAAAATTGTCATAACAAAGTAAAAAGGAAAAAAAATAAAATGAATGCCACTACAATACCGCTAAAGGTAGAGAGATTTTAAAGTTTTCTTCTCTTGATTTTTTCTATGAGATTTTGTCATAACAATTTCACCACTATTAATAACTTGAGGTCTCTTAATAATGCTTGCAATAAATTGAATTTTTTTCTCAACCTCGATAGTTATATTGAACAAATTACAGTCATATTAAATATTATTACACAAGTCAAATTTATGGTACCATACCATTTATATATCGCGTCATCATACTTACATTGTATCAAAGAATTACGCGTTATCTAGATATTATTTTTCTTTTGACTCGATTTGGTTGGATAATGATGAGGTGATCATCATGGGATCATTTGATATAACAAACACGTTTCTCAAATCTCAATCGTCATGTGTGTGTGTGTATATATATATATATATGTGTGAGCAGGAGATTGACATTTCTGATTCCTTAACCATACGCAATTCCAAGACACTTCTCAATTTATCACGAAAGCGTTTGTGGTATAAATGGATCAATGCATTATTTCGATGTAGATAATTTGGGACTTATCGGATTAAAATGACTTAACTTCTAATGTTGTCCCTCTTCAAAAATATCAAAGTCAATATCCGAATTTCCTCGAGTCTGGATTCGAGATCCTAATATGAATATCATTTAAGGGAAAGAAAATACTGTTTTTGAATATTATGTAGCAACTAATCTTCTTGTTGTTGCATAGACAACTGCTTTTGAAAAGTGAAATTAAAACTTAAAAGGACTAAAATCTTGGCTAACCTTATAATTTAGTCAAAATTTACCCACATGCATTAATGGGAAGTTGCTTAAATTGAGGGAAAAAAATGATGACTAAAAACAAAGGAAAAAAAAAAAACAAATACAAAACGTGGATGATAAATATTATTTGACTTTCTCTATATGCATACATATCCTTAATTTACAAAGACAAAGCTTATATGATTTTTCTTCTAAATAATTTTCTCCTCCACAAGTTTTGTAACATCTATATATTTATAAGCTAACCACACTCTTAATCACAGATCTTAAATTAGTAATTTAATTACTAAAATTATACCCTCTTTCTCTTTCTCTCTTCCACTTCTTTTGAGGGGGAAAAAAAAAACACTGCCCAATCTTTTTTTGATCATCAATTCTTCTTATTCAAGAAAGAAAGAGAGAGACTGAAATCTTCTTTTGACTCATTTCTCTCTCAAGATCTGCTCAATTTGGGCAATAATTGCTCCCTATAGCTCACTTTTTTCATTTATAAATTTGTGTAAGTTATATTCTCCTCTTCTTCCTTTTTCAAATTATATATGGAATCACATATTTGGTTCGATAGGGTAAACTTGACGAGGCTATAATTAAAATCTATAAAATTGAGAATTTTTTTCGGCCTGAGAAATCAGGACCCCTCAGGTTTCAATATAGTTCCGCCCCTGACACGTATGTGTATTTTTACACTAGTGAACACTCAATATCTTGTATTTTTGTATAAATAATTCATTTAAAAAAAAAAAAAAAAAATTCAGCCATGCAATGAGTCTAGGGTTTTAATTCATTTTCTGTTTTGTTGAGTGGTTAAAATTTTATTAGAAATTTCTAAATCTCTTGCGTTTAAATTTTTAGATGTTTTTTTTTTAATTCATCAATAACTGTTCATTTAATTTGCTGCATTTCTTTCAAAAATTATATTTGCAGCATGAAGAAAGTGTGTTGGCCTTATTTTGATCCTGAATTTGATACTCTCCCAGAGAGGATATATGGCCCCATGTAAGTATTTTATTATCTTCTATATCGTGGTCTATGAAATAAATAAATAAAAAATCTTAGAATACTTTCGATGTGTTATTATAATTTACAACCCATTTATTAAATCTTAAAAAAATAAAAAGTCAATAGGTCTGTAGTAAGAATCAAATAGAGGAAGTAGTACAATACACCGGGAGTGTCCAAGACTTTCGTTTACGGTCGGTTAGGGTTCCAAAATTTTACCGAAGATTATGGTTTCAAATATAAAGAAATTTTAATTTTTAAATGTATAATATGATTTTTATATTGTTTATCGGTAAAAACTTTATTTTAAGAACTCGACTATGAGTTTCAAACGAACTCGGTGATTTTGCCTTTTGCAGGTGTAGGGTTTGTATTGACAATGAAAGCATGGAAGATTGTACAGTAGTGAAGGTAGATAGTGTTAACAAGCAAGGCCTCCTCTTGGAAATCGTTCAAGTTTTGACAGACATGAATCTCACTATTTCAAAAGGCTACATTTCCTCCGATGCCGGCTGGTTTATGGACGGTAACCTAATCTCACCATTTGATCTTGTTGGCTTTTTTTTCCCCCTTTTAAAAGTGTAATAATATATGTATATAAAAAAAAATTGGGATACAAAATATATAGCCACTTGATCCCAATACCCACCTCACAAGTTCTTATGAAAACCCTAATTGATTGAGCTTTACCTTTTTGTTTCTGCAGTTTTTAATGTTAAAGATGAGCATGGAAACAAACTTACAGACCAAAAAGTCATCAATTATATCCAACAGGTACTGTAATTTCAAGCTGAAAATGAATTGAAATATAAGAAATTTTAGTATGTTTAGTTAATGAATAATGCTATATATCCTAATTAATATTTATTTGAGTTCTAATAAATGCACGGATTATATCACGAAAGGATACTCTAGTTAGCTTAATTCTTGCAGTTGAAAGTAAGAGATAACGGGTTCAAATTTTAAGGATATGTTTAATTTAAGGTTTTGATGAGATGATGGTGTGATATATAATTAAGGAAGAGATTTATATCTTCCTTTAAAAAAGTTTAATACACCGTAAAATTTAATTATATTTAAATTATTATCCGATAATTATCTATGTCAACGTAAAATCTAAATCCGTAATTTTAATATAGTGCCATTTAACATACTTTGAAATGTGAACTATGTAGGCCATTGGCACAACAGGGGAGATACCTAGCTCAGCTTTGGCGAAGACTTACACCAACAAAGCCGTGTTCGGATCCGAACACCACAGCGAACACACGGCCATCGAAATGACCGGAACCGACCGACCCGGTTTATTTTCCGAAATATCAGCTGCCCTAGCTGACTTACATTGCAACATTGTAGAAGCACATGCGTGGACCCACAATGACCGCCTAGCTTGCGTGGCATACGTGTCCGATCAATCAACAGACACTCCAATCGACGACCCCCGTCGCATCGCCAATATCGAGGAGTACATCACTACGGTGCTCCGCGCCACAGCGGATCTGAGCCCTAGCGAGACACACATCAATCCACTACAGGTTAATAAGACTACTAATGTTGAGAGGAGGTTGCACCAACTGATGCTTTCTGTTAGGGACTTTGATGGGCCCTCGTGTGGGCCCCACATGAGTCGGCGGGCCACAAAAACGGGATTGGGATTGAACGGTGCTGATCATCATTATCATCATCATCATCATAATGAGGAGGGGATCATGAGGAGGAGTACGGACACGGTGGTGTATATTGAGAGCTGTGATGAAAAGGGGTATTCGATCGTAACCGTTGATTGTAAGGATAGGCCGAGGCTTATGTTTGATACGGTGTGTACGCTTACTGACATGCAATATGTCGTATTTCATGCTTCTGTTGGTTGTCATGGAGATTATGCATTTCAGGTACGTATTCTTTGAGGCTTGACAAATTTTACGGTCACGTAAACTTGACTCTAATATTATACAGAAATTTATGAGTCTAACTCAATCACTATAAAAAAAAATCGGAGATTACCGATCGAATATTCGATTGATAATCTAAAAATATTCGATCGATAATTGGTAATCATGATTGCCTATTGAACACCGATCGAAAACCTTTGGTCGCCATTTGACTCATTATTACTTATCGAAATAATATCGGTCGATAACATTACCTATCGAATTACCGACTGATTATATTTTGATCGGTAAATTTACTGACTGAATGAATAAATAATCAAGAATCTCAATTTTTAAATTGAGTTAACCCCACAATTGATTTATACTTTTATGTATGTTTTTTCCCTAAAAATTTAGTTATATTGAAGTGTTGACACATTATTAATATATAATTTTAACTCAATTAGAGTTTTCAATTAATATATATAGGAGTACTTTATACGACACGTAGATGGCTATGCCTTGAACACAGAAGGTGAAAAAGAAAGAGTAATAAAATGCTTAGAGGCTGCAATTGAGCGCCGGGTTTGTGAGGTAAGCATCGATCAACAAAATTTAAATTTCATTTTGTTATTTCAGTGTTTTATATAGAATGAAAATTCTAGTTGTCAAAGATGTATAAATATACTTTGATAGATACGAAATTAAAAAATCAATCATAGTTACCAAAAAGCTAAAAACAAATTAATGAAGTTTTAATTAAGTATCCTACTACACAAGTGTCTATTTACTATTTAGTATCACTTCTTTACTTGTGAAAAGAAATTTTTTAATACCAAAAATTATTTTTAGTTTTTTTTTTTTATAATAATTTAAGTAGAATTTTTGGGATTAAAATGATAACTCAAATTTTATGTTTTTAAGAATAAATAATGGATTTTTTTTAAAACAATTAAATTATTTGAAATATTCTTATTTTATTTTATAAAATTATTTCATTCATTTTATAATATAACTTTCAAAAACTTATATATTAATGTAATTTTTACATTCTTTTAATTAAAAATCACCTGATCCGAGCTCAAGCGGAACATGTGAAAGCCCCGATTGCAAGCCCCCAAGAGACATGGCTTGGTGATATAGGGTTCGGGATCTCATTTTGAGGTCCTGAGTTCAAATTCATGGAGTGCGTTTCATGTAAGAGCCTGAGACAGCCGGAAATTTTAACTGCTCTATTTAAACCTGACATGAGTGATTTGATGACGGAATTTCCAACTATCAAAGAAAGTGTTTATAACAGAACTACACACTTCTAAATACTCTGCCAAAAGAAGTTAAAAAACTTTATTTAAAAAATTATATCAACCATAGCCCTAATCATTTTTTTTATCATACAATTAATTTTACAAATGCTTATGGTTTTAGGGGGTGAGGCTAGAGTTACGTGCAGCCAACAGAGTGGGGTTGCTCTCCGATATAACTCGAGTTCTAAGAGAGAATGGGCTCGCCGTTGTTCGAGCCGACGTGGCAACTCAGGGAGAGAAATCAGTGAATGCATTTTATTTAAGAGACATTTCGGGTAATGAAGTGGACATGGATTTTGTTAAATCAATGAAGAAAGAAATGGGTTGTCCAATTGATCTCGTAGTTAAAAATTATAGCAGATCAAGCACTTCACCAGATCATCATCAAAGGCCATTTTGTTTCTCTTTAGGAAACTTGCTTCGTTCCCAACTTGAACGTCTCTCTCACTCACAACTTTGATATATCCCCATATATATATGATCAAGTGATCACTAGTATTGATTCATGATAAGTGATACATTTACTTATATTTCTACCGAAAATAACTACATCTTTTCCACTGTAGTTACATTAATCGCTACAGTGATCACTGTAGCTACAGTGAGAGGAGTATAGTTAATTATTTTATGTAAGAATTTAAATATGTTTATCATTTTTGTTTTAAAAACGGGAAGACGTCGTGCATGAGAGTTCCTGTCATTGCGCAGTTTGGGAAGGATAGATATAAGTAGTTTTATCGCTACAATACGTAGAGAATCTATTTATAATTCGAATTCTTGACAACAGGTCATGCTCGCTCTTATATTGTAAAAACATAATATATGTTATTGTACTTCTTAGGTGAGTTTAATTTAGTTACTAGGATTTTGTTTTAGTTGTAAATAAGAAAGATTCAATAGTTGCTTATGCATTTGAATGCTTTAATTTGATTGCAAATAAAATTAGAGTTTGGATGTGGGATGAAATGGGCTGTGCTAATTTTAAGATTTTTTTTTTCTCACTTGTGCATTTATTTACAACTTTATCTAATAACCACTAATCCTTGTAAAAAGATGATTCACTAATTGAATGATTCAATAACTACTTATGCATTTGAATGCTTTGATTGCATTAAATCTCAATCTTGTTATATTAATGTATAAGTCCTTTCCAAAAAAATAATAATAATTAAACTCACACCCCATGAGAATTCCATATAGAGACTCCAATTTACACCTTCAATTTCATTTGAGGGGGCGAGATCACGAACCCTGATAGCTTGTTAATATACAAGTCTTTTCAAATAAACTCAACGAAATCCCTTTGTTGATTATTTTTTAGAGTAGAAAAATGTATTTTTTTTAAAGTTCGAATCCCCTTTCTTATATATTATACCCTTATCCCACCTAAACCCTAAATTAAAAATATCCAAGTCGAATCGGTGATCTTTTGCTTCTAATATAAGAGTTAAGTCGTCTAAACTATTCTTTAAAGATAGAAAAATGTAATATAATCACACAAATTATGCATAATTAATTCGGTTATATTCAATGCGGTGAGCAATAATATTTACTATTACAATTCACAAATTAATGATGGAGCCTTATGTTAAGCCTCCTTAGCCACACTGAGTGCATCACCATATGCATTAAATCATAGGGCTTAGCCGGCCGATTAATCACAAAATGCCTTTGAACCTCAACAACTTTCTTCTGCTTCTCTAAATATTCTTCCATTGAAATTGATTGTAAAATTTTCTTGATTTCCGATATCCTAGCCACCGGAACATGAACGGAAAATTGCCTCCAATCGAGCACATCACTAAACGGTAGCACATAATGATCGGAGATGATCACCGGAACACAACCTGAGTATATAGACTCAACCACTCTAGGGCTTGCAACTTCATATCCACTAGGGCACAAGCAAAACTTGCTTTGACGCATTAATCGAGTGTAGTTTAGGGTTTTGGGGAGATACTCATGAACTTGAATATCATCATCTTTTTCTTTCCAATACTTAAACAGTAGGTTTCTTACGAATCCATGAGGGCCGCCGGCGAAAAAGGCAAGGATTGAACGGTTTGAAGAGGCTTGAATGAGCTTCGGCGGTCCTAATGTTCTGCGTTTCAGGTAAATTTCCGGCAAGGAGACATCTCTCACAGGCTGGAACCCTTCTGAGGAATTTGCATTACAAAGAACTCTGATGAAATGCTTGTAAAACTCTGGATGAGCAATCGAAACATCTGGCGCCTGTAACATCAAATGAATGAAAATTAGTATATATAATATTGCCACCTTGTCGCCTCTCACCCTTTATTAAAAATCTCCAAGTTTCTGTTGCTGACACTCCAAATTTTACAGTAGAATGAAAACCTGGAAAGCCAGCAAAGAGGTTTTTCGATGGAGAATGGTGGGTGGAAGCCATGTAACCATGTACAAGTACTGCTCGAAATTTGTTTCTGAATTGGTGTCCGAACACGTCAAATTTAAAACGACATCGTTTTGAATTTAGCCTATTCGGCCATCAAATTCGGGTACAAAATTAGCTTATATATACCCAATCATGGCAAGAAACGAAAAAATGGTCAGCTCCATTGGTTCTATTCCAAAAAGGGTATCTACTAGAGATAAGGTCAATGTAGTCCTTGGCGATATTTTGGAGCTTGCTGCGAGAGTAATCAGTGTAAGGTCTGTAGACGTATTGAATGATATTGACGATGCTGACAGGGATGAAATATGAAACGGCGTCGTCGGGGCGGCGAGCAGCAAAAGGACTTTTGTCACTCTCCAATTCATCAATGAACTGGCCCTCGATGGAATATATGTCATTCATTGGCCCTTTATGAAAGATGGGTTGCTCTCCTTCTTTGTATGCCCACACTCTAAATCGCTTCTGCATTTCTCTGTGACTCCTGTTTCATTTTTTTTTCCAAATGTAAATTAAGTTATTTATAGGTACAATTAATTAACGGTAATGATATACTTACTCACGTTTTTTCCGAATTTTATCTCAATTTCTTACTGTAGCTACAGTGAGTTACAATAAGAGAGTTGAAATAAAATTAAGTAAAAGTATGAGTAAGTTTATCGTTTTTGATTAATTAATGCATGGGCATGCAAAGCTTTATATTTGATGCAAAAAAAAAAAACAAAACAAAACAAGGAGAATAATTAAAGAGATAGTGATATGTGCATATTAATTAATGTCTTTTTTTTAATCTAAAGATTGTGATGGTTTAGCTAGGGTTACATAATTAAAGTCATGGCATTTCAAACTAGTACAAGATTTTAGAAAAATGCTACTGGGAAAATAAGCGAAATCTCATAATATTTAGTGAAATTTAATTAATCTCCCCCCATGATTTTAAAATAAAGTGAAACCATTTCATATTTAAAAATTCCGAATTTTAATCTAAAATTCACAAATCTCAATTGAAATTTAAATCCTTAGATATTCGTTTCGTGATTCGGGATAATTTTTCATCTCGATTCAAAAAATCGACCAAGATCCGAGATTATTTTTTGATCTCAAATCACAATTAGGATGGTGGACGAGACAGGTTTAAAACGAGACGTCTCGGTTGTAGAAGTTTTAAAAAATTATAGAAGTTTCACTTAGTTTTACGAAACTTTATTTGAGTTTATGGTTTAAGATTTAAGATTTTATTTAGAGAAAGTAGCATTTATCAAAACTTTATTTTATCATACCCCATCTTGACCTTAGTCAATCTAGACCGTCTAATTAGTGGTAGCTTCAAGTGATATAGGCTTGTTTTGTAACTCAATCGACAATCTATTATTTCATCAACATCAATTCTATAGTTTGTTGGAGACACTGATTATATAATTTGCAAGACATTTAATTTATTGACAACAATGCTGACTTAATTTAACTAAAAACAAATTCTACAAGTAATCATAATTTGAAGGGAAAAAAAAATCCCTATTTCCTCGATAACATTATATAATTAAATCGTATCTCATTTATTTGAAGATTTTTCACTTGAATTCCGAATTTCACTAAAACACAACTTCATTTTCAGGATTTTTTTTTTCCCTATCCTTATCATATACTGAAGTGAATCAAAACTAAGCTTAATTGAGTCAACACATAACAAGAAAACAAAAAGGAAAAGGAGAAATTTATTCTTAACTGATGAAATGCATTAGGGTTTATGTAAATGGATCCTCTTGGAACAAAATCCTTCTCCAGCTTGTTTGATAAGTTAGTATGTGATCGAGACGCTTGTTGAATAACTGCTCTTGATCTTGCCAACCCATTTTGCATTCTCTCAAATGGGTCCTTTTTTTTCACCTAATAAGAAAAAAATAATAATAAATATAAAGAAAATTAAAACAATAAATTAAGACATAAAAAACAAAGTAGTAATTAGGGTTTCAGTGCTTGCTCTGCTAAAATTCTTGTAAGCAATTTGAGGTTGACTTGGGAAATAAGAAAGAGGGGATTGTGTGTTTTGTTGTGAGATGAAGATCATATTGGTGTTATTATTAAGTGAGTGATCAGAATAAGAACAAGGGAAGAAATTGAAATGTTGGTTGATGAAAGAGAAAATGAGAATGAGAATGATTATTGGGTAGATTAAATTTGGGGAAGAAAATGTGAACTCAGCCATTGTTGCTGTGTTTTTTTTTCTTATTTTTTTATCTTAAGAGTTTAAATTTGAAGAGAGGGTATTTAAATTTTATGATCATTGTAAATATATATATATAATATATATATATATATATATATATATATATATATATATATATATGTGACTCAAGAGAGATGATATAAGTTGGATTAATATGGGACTCTTTTAGTTTCCCCTTCCTGTACTATTTGGATTCGGTGGTGTGTGCTACATATGTGGTTTTATCATACATCCTTGTTTGATTTTTGCACGTCATCAAGTTGGTATCATGTTAATGGGACTCATATTAATTTGGGATTAGGGTTTATTTGATAACCACGTTGGTAAGATTTAGTTCATTTATAAGTTTATGTATTTTGTTCTCATAATTTTCGGAACGGTTTTATATCAGCCTTCCGACCTTATTTTCATTCCCTTTATGACTTGATCAATAATGATCTACCAAGCGAAAGTTAATTTATATAAATATCATAGGGACATTCAAAAAGAGATGAACCGAATCTAATTTTACTTGTCCCAAAATTTTACGTCATCCGTATAATAATTCAATAATTTATTGACACGCGTGATAAAATATTAAAAAACAACTAAAAATATGAATATTAAATCATATATATTATTTACTAATTTGTTGATAATATCACGTCACCCGTATCTCCAAATTCAAGTATTGTTTATTAATATTTTCAATATATTAGAAAAATCAAATTTCTTAAATTTTAAATTGATACTCTTATTGTGTTGTGTTGTGTTGTTTCAGAGACCCGAACTTAAATTTAAAAAAAAAAAAACACTTAAATTATGGTTAGACTTTTCAAAACGGAGCCCATTTACTAATTCTATTAGTCTCCTTGTCATTTTCCATCCTTAAATTATATTGGAGGACTTGGCCATCAATTTAAATAATTCCTTAATTATATAATTGGATTATTATCTTATAACATTAACAAAAATATATACGATTTGAGATGGAGATATCAAAAAAAATTTGAGATAAAGATGAAATGGGGTGTATTATATTGGGATTTTAAAAGACTATTTTATGTTAAATAAATTTTGTGGTATTTAATTAAGATTTTTAAATAATCTAAAAAATCTTGTGATATTCCATTAAGACTATTATGATTTTTTAAAGAGGGTGTCCAAATCTAAGCGTATCCAATCAAGACTTTAAACAAGTAATAAAAAGTCTTATGGTATTGAAAAACTTACTTATTTTGAAGGATTTTTTTTTATATGTGTCATTGTGTGAAATTTTTTTAGTGGAAAATATAAATATCAAATCCTATAAAAAAATCTTACCCTAATCCGTCAGACTTTTGACGTGAGATTTTTTTGGCTGTTAGAGAAGAGAAGATGGACAGACATGTTAGCTCTTCGTGAATAATGTACTTGATTATTAGTAATTTCTTCTTTTTTCATCATGTGTAGTGCAGTTTCTCTTTTCAAGATTGTAATTTATTGAACCCTCATTGTTGGATTTATGAGTGTCGATTTTTGTTGGGTTTGTGTTACATACATACGTAAGAAGCATTAATAGGAACTTGAAAATCTTACACCAACACCATTATTCTTTTGCAGGCTCGTATATATTTTTTTTATATACATATAATTTAAATGGGGGATTCGGAATAATGAAATAACAAAGAAAATGATAAAGAGAAAGAGAACTATGAATCTTGGACCATGGATGATACCAAAAAGTTAGGATGATTTATTAGTATTTTGATCATGTTGGGTTTTGTTGACCTATTTATTGTTTGTGCTATTTTGCTTCTACTTTGGTTGAACTATTGTTATTGTAATTTGGTTAAACTATTTTGATAATTTGGTCAAACTATTTTTGGGTTATAATTTGCTTGAACTATTATTATTGTAATTTTCAACAAAAAAAAAAAGAAAAAAAGAAAGACAGCAGCTTGTGTTAAATAGATGAATAACTATTGGCTCAATTCCATATAATCCTGGTTCTAAAAAAATTACACTTTGATTCATGCTCGTTCAAAAAGAAAATATAGATGTAAATGTTGAGGCATCCTCACCTAACCATGATGAAAATTTAGCATTGATAATTCAGTTGAGGGTAATTTGAACAGGAATAGCCCATGAAAAGAATGTGTCATTGAATTAGATAGATATATATTTCTCATAATCTAATTTAAAGTTAGTTGGTTAGTATCATAAAAGTAATATATATATATATATATATATATATATATATTTCTCATAATCTTATAAATTCTTATGATATAAATCTTTTAAAATCCAATAAGTAAAAAATCATGATTAAAAATCTGTAATAAAATACCATTACATTCTTAAACATTCTTTTAAAATCAACTGAACTTATTAATTTATCCATAAATAATTTTTTAAAATCTCAATTTAAAATGCACTAAAATGGAGGGCCATTCCTCAAAATAGAACAATCAAAGAGGCAAAGACCCAAACGAAAAGAGCAAACATATTACTTTTCTTTAGTTCTTTCTTTTCAGACCAAACTAGTTGCTTCATTAAATTTAATTAATTAATCTCACACTAACAATATTAAACACTATTATTATTATTATTATTAATATTATTATTATTATTATTATTATTACTAGAGTGCTTACTTAAAGCACGCATTCTTCATATTCTACTCATGCAAACACATGCTACAACACAGCAACGTTCATAACTTACCCTTGATTACCAATTTTCCTTACTTTCATAATTTTCCGAGAAAATTAAATTTTCCGGGAAAATGTCACTCTTCTATCCCATGTTTTTTGGATTCTCGTTCGGGATTGGATTGGTCATTGCATTTGCTTGTTATGAGAATGTTCGACCCCAGCGTCGATCTGAAATGGTATTGTTATTATTATTAGTATTACTATTTTAATTATTTGATTTTGTATACAAATCCTTTAGCATCGTAGGATTTATGGTCCTCAAGGGGCGTGAGACTTGATGGCGTAGAGTTCAGTATCTCACATTGAGATACTGAAGGAAGTGCGTTTCTTGTAAAGCTTAGGAAAATCCGAGATTTTACCAACTTCGCTTAAGAGTGTTTTGACGACGAGGTTTCAAACGATTCCAAAAAAAAAAAAAAATTGTAGGGTTTGTGATTCATGCATGGTTATTTAAATGTGACGACTTAGTCTTTTGTTTTTGTTTTTTTGATTTGATTTTACATGTTGATAGGCAAAAATAGTGGCAGCATTTGCCCGGATGACAGTGCTAGATTCGAGAAAAGTTATTCCTCCTGAGTTTTATCTTTCATGGGTCGTTTTTTCACAGAGACAAAAGGTAAATTAAAATAATGATTTCCAATAAAACAGAATAATGTCAAAATTTTATGTAACCGACCTCATTTAATTGGAATTTTTTTTTATTATTTATTTTGTACGAGCTATAGTCACATATTAATTGCTCTTAATCTTTGTACTGATGCTGTTTTTCTATTTTTAAATAATTGCAGTTAAATTGGCTTAATCATCAATTTGACAAACTTTGGCCCTTTATTAATGGAGAAAATCTTTGGTGCAACAGAGGTATCATGTCATTCATGTAACAAGTCAATCATCTATTGTCACGCGTGCTAAAAATTTAAAAAACAACTAAAAAATAGATATTAAATTATACATGTCATTTTCTAATTCGCTGGTGGTACCACGTCATACCTCCGTTACACTAAAGATTTACTCGTGAGGTAATTAATTGTGATTAAGACTTTATTTGATATTGCGGTATATAAAAGTTTATGGATGTTTGGTAAACATCACTAGCCGTCGATTAATAGTTGGTTGTTATCATTTTCACATCTTATTTTTTAGGTAAAAGCCACTAATTGATGATTTGAATTTGGTGTTTAGTTGAGTTTTGTATTGAATTTTTATAAATTATGATTGAAAATTATTATATAATAATTTAAATGTAATTAAATCTTAATCACGCATTACTATTAAAGGAAACGTGGTAAAAGATTATGAAAATTTATTATAATTCAACTAAACACTGAATCGAAATTCCTAAACCAGATTGCAAGTGTTTACCAAACACTTTGGTCGCTTGACTGCCACAAAGATAAAACAAACTAAGCCTAATTCTTGTAATTATATATTGATCAGAGCTGATAAGAAGTAATGATGATCCCATTCTTGAACAATATAGACCAAGTATCATAGCCTCTCTCTCCTTTTCAAAATTGACCCTTGGTACTGTGGCTCCACAATTCACAGGTTAGTTTCATATTTCCATCTTTAAGTCATCAGTTGTGCTTGTAAGAAAACAGACCAGACCAAAACATGTTATAATGAAATATCTGTGATGCATTCTATGGAAAAAGGGAACATACTAATTTGGTTTATTGATTGATGAATGTGTTGTTTAGGAGTTGCCATAGTTGAAAGTGAAAGCGGAGAAGAGGGGATTACAATGGAGTTGGAGATGCAGTGGGATGGTAACTCAAATATTCTACTTTATATTCGAACGAAAGTTGGTGTAGGACTTCCTGTGCAGGTAACTTTTGATTACTGCTCATGCTTTAAAGTAACAATTGATGTTATTGTTCTTTCTGTGTTTGTTTATTTGCAATTTTGCATCATCAGTTGTTTCTGTTTGCTAAAGTGCATTTGCAAGTTGTCAGGTTCTGGGTTCGAGTCCAAGAGTGCATTTATTTGCAAGAACATGGGACAGTCAGGGGTTTTACTTGCTCCGCTTAAGCCTGGGTTGGGTGGTTTGGTGACCGGGTGGTGGTTTGGTGACGGGATTGGTAAGCTTTTTGAGTTGCTGAGCTTTTACTGTCTATTCATTTTCATTATCTTGGTTGGCAATTTCTTCATTTAGGTCAAGAATATTGGATTCATTGGGGTTTTCATGCTTTGGAGCTGTTGCTTATTGATGAAGAGAAAAGGTCAGTTACAATCATCTTCTCATTTTCTAAGTCGTAAAGGTCGGGTCATAGATGAACTTTAATGGGGTTCGAACCTCAGCCCTCTTGTTTCCATTTGCTTAATTGTTCATTTCATTTGATTGTACATACAGAAAGATCTGGATTTCACACTTAAAAGTTGTTGGTGGCGATATATCATCAATCCCAGGGATCTCTGATGCTATTGAGGTTTGAGCAAACTCTCTCTTAGTTCTTCTGTTACCTCTCTAACGAGCAAATGGATTTCTATTTCATACAACTTAATTTGTACAGGAAACAATACGAGATGCTATTGATGATTCAATAACATGGCCTGTTCGGCAATTTATACCTATATTACCTGGGAATTACAGGTATTTCATTTTACTGGAAGTTCTTTGGCTCTCAGCTTCATTATTCAAGCTGCTGTCATTGATGATTGTCGTAATGTTTTTAGTGACTTGGAGTTGAAGCCTTGTGGAACATTAGATGTGAAGCTTGTGCATGCCAAGGAGTTAACAAATAAAGACCTTATTGGGAAATCTGATCCTTTCGTTGTGTTATTTGTGCGTCCACTGTGCGACAGAAAGAAAACCAGCAAAACAATCGTATAAAAACTCGTCTTCTGTGCTTACATTTTCCATTTCCTCAATCTCAGATTGATAATACTCTTTACTGTAATGTACATGCAGGATAATGAACTGAACCGAATCTGGAATGAGCACTTTGAGTTCACAGTTGAGGATGCATCAACCCAACTTTTGACAGTAAGAGTCTTTGATGATGAAGGACCAATGCAAGCCCCTGAAATTATTGGTATTACTCAAGTGCCGCTAAAGGAACTCGAGCCTGGTAAAGCGAAGGATATATGGTTGAAACTGGTCAAGGATGTCGAGGTCCAGAGAGATACCAAAAACAGGGGTCAGGTGAGGATGCCAACTGATTGATTGCAGCATTCGTACTGGCTGTTCATAAAATGGAGAGTAATTGCCGCTAACGTGTGCAATTTTTATTGGCATTAGGTGCATTTGGAGCTGTTATACTGTCCTTATGGCACAGAGAGCAGCCATAAAAACCCTTTCAACTCTGATTTCTCATTGACCAAATTGGAGAAGAGCCTTAAGGCTGAATCGGGTAGAGCTGAAGCTGGTGAACTTGGAAAGACGGAAACTCAAAAGAAAAATGATGTCATAGTGAGGGGAGTATTATCCACTACAGTGATTGCTGCTGAAAACTTGCCAAAAGTACATTTTATGGGTAAGGCAGACCCCTTTGTGTTCTTCAACTGAAGAAAGCTGGAAACAAATCAAAGACTAGGGTGAGTTTCAGATTTCCAGTTATAACAGCAAAGACTTAGTTCATTAAAGTTGCTTTTTAAATTACGATGGTAAAAGACAGGAGGGTTTGAAACTCGTCATCAATTTTCTGCTTCTGTTCTGCTTTCTCAAGTTTCACACGACACCCTGAATCCAGTTTGGAATCAGACGTTTGACTTTGTTGTAGAGGATGGGCAACACGAAATGCTAATTCTGGATGTTTACGACCAACCATGACACTTTTGTGACTCCATTGATGAATTGGACTTCAAATAATTCACCATATGAATCATTCAGGAAAAAATGGGGAAATGCATCATGACACTCACCAGGGTCATGACGGAAGGTGAGATTCAGGACAGTTTTCATATAGACGGCACCAAATCGGGAAAGCTTTTTCTGAACCTCAAGTGGACTCCTCAGCTAATGTTCCGTGATTCTTCTTGATCAGACGAAATCAAATACTTTTTGATGCTAATATCATTTTCATGTCCTCCTCCTGCTAACAACACCAGCTCAGTAAGTTTTACCAGAATGCCAAGCTTAAAAGCAAAAAAATAATACAGTTTAGTAAGTGGTAATGTCCTATATCAGGATTTTAAGCAAAATATCTCAGGCCAGTCTTTATTTTAGATTGCATTATGATTCTTTTCCTATAAAAATCAGAAGAAAAATTTGAGGAAAGAGATATATAGTTGGAAATTTTCTGCATGTAGCCGACCCCACATAGTGGGGAAAATGCTTTATTTGGTCTGGTTGGAATTTTTTGATGAATCAAAGATGGGAGATAAAAAATTTAATCATATTTTGGTCTATGCTGGCGAGATGGAAATAAAAAGATAAGAATTCTTTTAAAGGATTCAGCAAAATAAATAAAACAAGTGGACATTCCATGAAAAAATGAAACTATTTCATTCATGATTATCAAGAATATGTTTCCATCACAACAAAAATGGCAACAACTTATACGCTACTTGATGAGAACCAATAAATAAACTATAAAGGAATTTTAAGACCACCAAATAAAATATATGGTTTATATTTTCTTCTTCAGCTAAATGGTATATCTTAGCCACAGTGTACCCTAAGAGACTTGCAGATATAAGGGAAAGGGTTGGATGAATATAAATCCAACAGTCTTCAACTCTCGGCCTTGAGATGATTCTTCTTGAGTTTTCTCCTCCGCAGATTGCTTGACCTGTACAACATCCCAGTTTGAAAATTTCATGATTGTGCAATAAACAACTGATAATTAGATCATACAGAAAAATATAACTGCACAACTCAATCGCATTTTCCAGTAGATTTAATGCTCGAGTTAGAAACGTTTTTAGTTGTTCGAAACAATTTTTGCATATCAAAACACTTGCAAACCTTTGATAAAACACATAAATGGTTGTTATTAAGTTTTCCAGGGTTTTGTATCCTATCTAACTGGTTATGAGGCTGAGACACGATGCCAAGGTCCTTAAATGAAAGGAGCGCACTGCCGATGAAAATGAAGGAGGAAAGAGACCGCACTTACCAGTACTGGTTGTGGAATACTACAGAATCAGTGGGTATTTTCTTCCCATCGTCATTTCGGTTCCAGTGGTAGAACGCATGGGTTCTGTTCTTGATCTCCAATGTAGAATGTCCATAGCTGGCTTCTCGGAATGCAGAATAATCTGGTTGCGGGTCTAAAAACCTAAAAATGAATTGAAAATATGAGGATATAAATTAATCGTCCAGCAATTGGCTAAGAAACGTATTGGGAAACTTTGATACTTCAGAAAAGCTATTCCACCTCCAACTCAAATTTAAATTGCAGAAGATTCACACAGTAAGATTTGCCTTACCCTCCAGCAAGACCTTCTTGATTTCCTCCATCTCCCACAGTTAAATACACTGGAGCTGATTTATCAGGTACAGGATAACGGTCACCGCTTGTGACATTGTAGTGTATATTTGATATGCGATACTGCATATTAACAAAATTACTCTTTCTGAGATAAAGTTATACTTGATAAGCAAAACAGAATTATGCTATTGCCACTGTTATCTAGAGTCAATATCAAAAGTTCGAGAGTTATTAGAATTTGATAATGACCAATGCCCAACTGAGAAAATATCTATGGACAGATTAACATGCAAATTACCAATCTTTTTTTTTTTCACCCTGACTTGTACTCATTTCATTTATAGAAAAAGAAAAGGAATATATCCTTACTGATCTTTCATAGGCATGAACATGGCCAGCGAAGATGAAGTCGACCCTGGAATGGACAAACCAACTCTCAAAAACAACTCGCATACTTTCACCTTCCATGTAGTGGGCTGCATTACTATTGTAGAGCGGGACATGCATGACAACAATAAGCCAAGGTGTCTTCTCCCTGTCCACTCTTTTTAACTCTTCCCGCAGCCACCACCATTGCGGTGTATATTTCACTGATCAACCCAAAAAAAATGCTCTCTTTCCTTAGATTGATAAAACAAGTAATTTAATATTGACTCAGTGTAAACTGGCCTATATCGATTTCCATAACAATTTAAAGTACAAGACAACAGAGTGAAGTTAAAGGTGGTGAATACTGCATATTGAAATGAGAAATCTTACCATATGGAGAATAGCTGGATAGCACAATGATATGAGCTGATGCCCGTCTAATAGCATACCATAGTGGATTGGTGCTTTTGGAGGCCATATAAGGTGTAGCGATTCTATGTAGATAGGATTTGAAAGGAATAACCTCCCCCTGGAAAATTAAGGTCTGGCATATGAGTTCAATAATCATGAATAAACCATTACATGTTTGATATTATAGAGCATAAAAGGAAAAAAATTATTTTATTCTTTTGCCTAAAAGATGCAACTCACATTCATATTCAAATCACGGTAAACTAAAAGTTAAAAATTTCATGTTGATAACAGAAAAGAAATTCCAGGTACCATGTTTGGCATGAACTCTATCTCATGATTCCCAGCTGACCAAATCCATGGCTGATATGCAGCACTTCGCTCAATAAAGCGGCCCCATGAATCCCATCTAATACCAACATCATTGTACTCATATCTATCAGCATAAGAGAGATCACCAACAAATAAGACAGTCTGTCCCCTGCTCTGTATGTAATGTTCGAGAGTGGAAAGAGAATTATATGTTTGACCCAAATCACCTAAAATATAAAAAACCAATTGAGAATGAGAATAGTTTGTTTGGAGCCTGAAAACAATCTATTTGGAAAGCACATACCATAAATTATTATCCTTTGTTAGCAAATCACATGATTATTTCGGCATTCAGGAAGTTCAATGTCCCATTTGTTAACAAATGAAAATGAAACTTCTCTGCTTTTCAAGAGATTATAAGAGTGAAGACATCTTACCTATAATTCCAAAAGTATAAGGAGCATCTGGATGAATCTTTGGGGGTGTTTGAAACCAAAATTCCCGAGAAGAGTCACCATCACCGATCTTGTAATAATACTTGGTGTCATACTAAAAGACCAGAAATTAATAAGTTTTAGCACAAGATACGAATAAAGACGATAAAAGCAAAAAATTTCATATAAAATATGACTGAAAATTAACCTTCATCGCCAGTAACGAGTAAAATAATTGATGACATAAAAGGGATCTTTCACTTGATATTTACCTCAAGATCATCAACAAGACAGTGATGAATGTAACCCGAATCATATTTGTAAAAACTGTAGTTTGTCACCGTGCCCTCGGCACTAAATTCATATTTCTTTTCCAACTTGCCATATTGTACTCTATTTGAACCCGGTTCATCAGCTGTAACCCATGAGATTATTACAGCCTTTCCATCATAATCTCCTTGAGTGATTCGCACCTACACCACAAATCAAAGAAGCAAATACAATAACAAGAACATAGAGAATTAGAGAGTAATGATCTAGTAGGCAAAGCCACACGATACTGCGACGCGACACCATCTATTTACTACATAGTTTCAACACTATTCACAATACTGGACCCCTTGATGAGAACATAGAAAGCTAAATTACAGGCTAAATTATCAAATTATAAACAATTTTTTAAACTTCCCAGAAACAGAAAAGAGTTTTTAATTCAATCAAATCTCTAATGTCCATTGGAAATCAAAATTAAACTGAAGTGGGTCAAATTTAATGGGGATTTTGCTTACTTGTTGAGGAGCATTGGGACCTTTTGGAATGGCAAAAACTTTATTATCAAGAGGGATATCAACAGAAGGCCATTCAGTACGAATGAAACTACTTGTGATCCTCGCAGTTCCGTTATTCAAACTCAACAGTAACGTCAAATATAGCATGATTTGAAACAACGGCACCAGCTTTGCAAATGATACTGCCATTGCTGCTGCTGTTTTGTTCTAAGGCTCCACAGTCACTTCTGTCAAAAAATTAAAATTAAAATTAAAATTAAAAAAATTAAGAGCGACCCACCAAAATTGAAGCAATGGGTATTGAGTTGAGGTTGATTTTTTACCTTCAGAGGGAGGGGGTTGGTGGGAAGTTCGAGATCGGTCGTTGACGGTTAAAATATCAAGTGGGAAGCGTCAGATAGTAGTGACGTCATCAAGCGTAAGATAGCGGGGACTGGTTCGTTGGATACAGAATCTGAGTTTTTTTGGTACTATACCTGAATGATTTAACATTTATGGAGTTGGGATACGAAATTGAGAATTTTATTAAAATAAATAAATAAACAAAAATAGGATCAATTTGCAAAAACAGCCTTCTTACTATTTTTGTTTTATAATAAAATGAATAATTATTGGACATTTCTAGATGGATATTTTTTTATTGATATTCATACTTCAAGCGGTTATATATTTCGGAGAGATTATAATGTATAACTGTTTGAAACATGAATGTCACTAGAATGTTATAAAAAAATATCCTCCTAAAATTATTGATAAGTATTTCGAACATAAATTTTATTAAAGTAAAAAAATAATAAGTATACTGCTTTTTGTAAATTGATGAAAATTTAAGACCATTTTCATAATTTACCCTACCAAATTGATGTGAACTTATTTTGTTTAACACTTGATAAATTGGGTAAAAAATTTAAATTTAAATAGCTTCATTCCTTATAAAATTATGGAAAACTATCCGTTTTTCCCATGATAAATAACTTAAATATCATTAATCACGAAAATTTTGAACTTGTTTGTGAAAAATGGAACGATTTCATACTCCATACCAACATTATTCTTTCGAAAATTGTTCAAGTAGATGATCTACGATGATTTGGACTACGATGGCAATCGATGGGATGAGCTTGGATTTATCAATCTCCAGTGACGGAGCCATTGAGAGATAAGCGATGACAGTCGCCCTTACTCAATCCTAAAATTTGTTAAAATATAATATAAATTAATGAAAATTATAGTTTATTAATGACATAATTTTATTTTGTATCCGTTAAAATGAATAACATCTACCACTTTTATGAAAAATCAAAATTTTCTCCTATTAAATCAATATTTTAACCACGCTACTATCAAATTAAAGAATCAGAATTAAAAATCGTTATAAATCCCGAATTGATTTTACTATTTATGAAAAATTTATCATATAGTTGAGCCCATATTATAGCCCATGTCCTACTTGGAGGCCCAGCTTTTCTAAATATCTGGAACTTACCAGTGGGTTTTGTCAGAAGAGTACTTGAAGAATCTTGCTCCCATTAATTGTATTTTCATATTTGGTTCTGTGTTTTGCCATGACTGGTAGTTGAATAATTCTTTCATCTCTATTTAGCCTTTTCCATTTACTTGACTTTGAATCAAACCCACAAAAAATGGACCAAGAACATGTATTAAAATTACTAGAAACTTTGAAAAAAGCTTTGAAAGATCTTCAAAACAACTCTATTTTCACATCAAACACTTCATCATATACAAACTTCAAATCAGTTTTAGAGCTTGAGACAAAACCAGACTCTGTTTTGTTCAAAACCCCAGGTCTGTTCAAGCTCTTACAACTTCTCTGTAACCTCAAAACCCTAATAGAAAAGCTTGAAAAGATTCAAGTTCATGGCTTGAAATCACTCATTAGCCGCCAAATCACCCGCTACAAGATTGCCCAAGTTGCGAAATCAATTGGGGCTGAGATTCAAACTTATATTGATAAGGCAAGTGTTGAAAATCTTGTAAAGAAACTTGAGCTTGAAGAATCGGAGGAGGAGGAGGAGGAGGAGGAGGAGAAAGTGGAAGTGTTGAATGAGTTTACAAAGCGTGTGTTGATGGGTTTCGATATTGATTTTCAAGATTTGATTTTGAAGGCGAAGGTATTTTCGATTCTTGAAAATTTGCTATGTGATAGTAACTGTTCAACAAGAATTAGGGAACATGTAGCATTTGCTATTGATGCTTTAGCTAGCTTTAATAGAAATGTGTTTGTGGGACTTGTGCTAATGGGTCAAACAATTCAAGCTTTAGTATCAATGAATTCGAGTAGTTCAATTCGAGTTTTATGTTCACTTATCAACTTAGTTAGAAGTCCTTTGATTGATGAAATTCACGCAAGAGGAGAAATCCCAAAACTCATTGAGCTTTTGAGCTCGGAAGAATTGCCAATTCAAGTTGCAACATTAGATTGTGTTTGTCAAATTGCATATTTTGCGAGAAGGGAAGTGATTGAAGCAATGTTGCAAGAAGGGTTGATTAGTAAGTTAATGGAGTTGCAAAGATCGAAACATGGTGACAATTTGATCAAAACTGATCAATGTGCTGATGGTGATTGTGATAATGAAGTGATCTGTGATTGCGAAGAAGCTGCAAGTTTGCCATTTGCAAACTGTGTTGCGAGATTTGCAGTGCAAGTAGAAGTGGGAGAAGGGTTGAATTTGAAAGAGAAACAAGAAGTGAAATTGGAAATACTAAAGAGAGTGACAGAGGCATCTGTTTCTGAAGCAGAGAGTGCTTCCATTATTGCTGAGGTATTATGGGGTTCTTCACCTTGAAACTTTTATTTTTGATAATTTTTATTAGTGTGCCTTAGTGTGGGAAGTCTCGTGAGTTGGGTCATCATTTATCTTTTTTTGTTAATACGCCACACTGTTAATATGCTGACACTGTTAATATGCTTACTAATGAGGCCATATCCGGAAGAAATCGACTACAGACGATGTAAGACAAAATTAGGATTTTCGGACTTAGGTAAGATTGGTTCAAGATTTTGGGATCTTTATTGTATTCTAACAACTTTGATACTCTTGATTTTCAAAAATCGGGGACCCTTTTATGTTTGTGGCTCGACAAAGACAGACAAAGTATTGCATCTTGAGTAGTGGTAATGAGTTGTAAAAAGAGTTGTTTATGCTTTTGTGATTATGAAATAAGAAGTTTTGGCCCCTTTTTTTCTTTATACTAGTCTATTACAATCATAAATCTATTAGGACCTCCTTTAGAAAGGTTAAAAGATGGTCCAGTGCACGAGATTTCCCACACCGTGTGTTTTTTAGAGGATTCAGTATACGCAACTTTACGCGGCTGATTCATTGCTCTTATTTCTTTTTAGTCTATAACAGACAGAAATGAGAAGTTTTGGCTTTGAATAGCTATCAATGTGTCTTTTTTTTTTTTTTTTTTTGGTTTACAATTATCTAGTTCTAACAGGTTAGATGCTTGTACAGCTTTTCCAGGCTATGAGAATTTATAATAATTTCATATTCAGTTGCTTCAACTTCTTCACATGGGCATGGCTATTAAATTTGGGAAGTTGACTGTAACTATTGGGAAGTTGACTGAATAATCAATGTTTCAAAATTTTGTTAAATTTGATCAAAAATTTGCCTGATAAAAAAAAACTTATGTGATTATCGGCGTGGATTTTGTGGATAAGTAGAAGATGGATGGAAAATAGGGATGGCAAAATCCGGATTCGGAAGGATTTTTATTGCCCCGGATCCGGATAAATATACACGGGTCTGGATCCGGGTCTATCCAGTCCGGATATTCGTTTTTTATTTTATTTTTTATTTTTTAATTGTATTATTTGATATTTATATTTATATTTTGTCAATTTTATTAGATTTATTTCAATTATTTTATATTTTTTCAATTATATTTTATTATATTTTCATTTATATATACATATTATTTTTTATTTTTTTATTATATTATATTTTTTTCCCAGGCCCGTGCGATCTCAGGTCCAGATCCGAATTCACCTGGGTCCATGCGGATCCTGGTCAGATCCGGATAAATTTGACACATTTTTTAATTTTTTTTGGAATACCGAGAAATCTCACGTCATTCAATTGATGCGTGAGTAAACTGATGTTGTCCCAGGCTCTTGCAAGAGTATTACTCAGGATTTGAACCTGAGATCTTGAAGACAATGTCTCAAACTCAAACCGTTGAGCTGCGCTCCTCGGGGACATAAATAATTTTGACACCCTTAATGGGAAACTAACATGTTACATGACCTTTTTTTCAATAAGAGGTTTCATATTCAAATTCTACTCATATGGATGGATGGAGAGCAAATAAAATTATTATTTAAAAAAAAATTATATACGGTGCACAAAGTTCCTATTACAAGCAAGATTTATGGAAGATCTTGAAATAGAATTCAATCGAGTTGGATGAAATAAAAATGTGCATCACAACATTCCTTTAAAAGTTGTGAGACATGAAATGTTTTATGGAATATAATGTTGAATGATAAAGCATTAGCATTAGGGATGACAATTCGAATTCACATATCAATTCCTAAACGAGTCGAGCTAAATTTATATGGATTCGAATTTGATTTGTTTATTATTCGAATCTTAATATCAGAATTCGAATTTGATTCGTTTATTAATTAAATATTCGATTTGATTCATTTAATCCGTATAATATATAGAGTGAATTAAATATAATTTCATTTATAATTTGTTTATTAAATGAATATTCGATTTGATTCGTAAAACAGTTTGTTTATAATTATAATTTATAATAAAAATCAATTAAATAAAATAATTAAAAAAAAAGCATCATCATTTTTTTAATTGCATAATATATTAAAAACAAAAGGTTTGTTTAATTTAAATGGTAATAAACTAATAATACAATTTTTGATATTTAATATACCTAAATAGCAATATATATTTTTTGATTATATAATATGTCTATTTATAACAATATGTTTAAAATTATATACTAAACCTTATAATTTCAAAAGTTTGCAATATATTTTTAGATTATATAATATGTCTATTTTTAACAATATGTTTAAAATTACATATTAAACCTTATAATTTCAAAAGTTTATTAAATGTTATGGTTAAATAATATTTTAAATTAAATGAATGATAAATGAATTTTAATCGGATTGATCTTTATTCAATCTTTTTATGATCATTTTAATAAAAAGAATTCTAAATGAATTAATCGATTCAATGAGCTCAATCAACATCCTATCATTTTTTTTAGCGAATCGAATCGAATTTATTCTTTTATTAAATAAATCAAATTTTTTCAAATCCTTATCCTTTTAATTCGTGTCGAATCAAATCGAATACGCGGATCATGATCCTAATTGCCACCCATAATCAGCATGTCCAAAAGATGAATGGTACTTGATATGAGAATTCTTACATGGATGTATGAGTGAATTACGAAAGAAAAACTTAGAAATAAAGTAATTAAGAAGAAATTGAGTATAATATCGATTGATGAAAAGATATGAGAAACAAGATTAAGATAGTTAGACATATCTAATGTAGATTTTTAAATGGCCCAATGAGATAATGAGAGAAAATAATGTTGTCATATATCAAGCGGTAAATGAAAATACATAAATTGATATGAACATAAATCATAAAAAGAGACATAATTTATGGAGGTTGATCAATAATGTCAAAAGATTCATACATCCGACTCTATCTAATAAGAAAAATATTTTGTTTAGTTTAATTTGGTGAAGAGAATGTTTAGAAGATGGAACCGATGACGAAACAAATAAGAAAAATAATTGTTATAATTAATTAACTAAAAAAAATATTCCTTTTAAATAAAGGTTTCTATAGAGATCCAGAGATTATGCTCAAGACAAAAATAAAATTAGGTATCTTATCATGCAATCAATTTAAACAGACAGACAAATAAATTATTTGTTTTAAAAACTATGTACATGATAGAAATAAAATCAGATCGGATCTGGTTCTCGAATCCGATCAAATCGTGTTTGGTTCGTTTGTCGAATTTCGGATCGAATTGGATAAATTTGATAACTATCGGATCGAATTGGATTTTATCCGATTTGATAACAAATCTGAATCCGATAGAGAATTCGATTTGATAACAGATCCGAATCCGATAGAGAATCTGATTTGCTAAATAAATCCGATAGTATATTCGATTTGATAACAAATCTGATTCGATAACGGATCCGATTCGAAAAATTGACCCGGTAATTTGTAAATTCATAACAATTTTATCGAATTGGATCGGATAACTTAAAATTCAAATCAATTTTATCAAATTGGATTCGTTATCAAATCAAATCCACTATCGGATTCATTATCAAATCAGATGCTCTATCGGATTCAGATCTGTTATCAAATCGAATTTATCTGATTCGTTAAGATATCAAATCGGATCAAATAAATCAGATTCGATTCGATAGTTATCAGATCAAATATGATCCGATCCGATCCGATAATGACTCAAAATCCGATCAAACCATACAAATTAACTCTTATCGAATTCGGATTTGGTCTGATCCGATCCGAATCCGATAATGCCCACCTCTACTTTTATTAAACGAAACAATTTTTTCAAATCATTATCCTTTTAATTCGCGTCGAATCAATTCGAATATGCGGATCCTAATCCTAATTGTCACTCATGATCAGCATGTCTGAAAGATGAAAGTAGTTGAGATGAGAATTCTTACATGTATGTATAAGTGGATTACGAAAGAAAAACTTAGAAATAAAGTAATTAATAAGAAACTGAGTGTAATACCGATTGATGAGAAAATAAGATAAACCAAATTAAGATGGTATGACATATCCAATGTAGATATTTAAATGACCCGATGAGATAATGAGAGAAAATAGTGTTGTCAAATATCAAGCGGGAAATTAGAAGACTTAAATTGATATGAACATAAATCATAAAAAGATACATATGTTTCATGAAACTTGATCAATGATATGAACAAAATTATGCAACCGACTCTATCTAATAAGAAAATATTTTGTTTAATTTAATTTGGTAAAGAGAATGTTTACACGATGGAACCAATGACGAAACAAATAAGAAAAATAATTGTTATAACTAATTAACTAAAAAAAAATATTCCTTTTAAATAAAGGTTTCTAAAGAGATCCACAGATTATGTTAAAATTAGGTATCTTATCATGCAATCAAGCTAAAGAGATAGACAGAGAAATTTATTTGTTTTAAAAATTATTTTTATTAGTCAATTATTTTATAAAAACAAATATGTTGAAGATCCATCAATTATCCAATTAATTATTGTTTAATCTACTTGAAAAAAAAAAAAACACACCTTCAAATATTAGTAGAGATTCATAGAAAATTTTGTGATAAATGATTGGACTTTTAGGTGGACTTATTATAGGTGGTGGTGATTCTTCTTACAAATAATTCAATTTTCTGCCAAATTTCTTTTTGATATTTACCTGTCGATTGAAGTGTTTTAATATACATTATAAGAAAATGTGAAATTACGGATATAATATTTTCGGTCAATAAATTTTAATATTTATGATCGAATATAGATAAAAAGGGATAAAAATAATTTATGATCAATTAATGATCGAAAGTATTACCGACTGAATACTGACTGAATATTCAGTCGGTAAATACGATACTAAAGATTAATTTGACGTCATTTTATGACGTAAACAATTACCGATCGATTATTCGATTAGTAATTAATATGCATAGCAGTGGAGGTTTGGTGGATGGTCAAATCATTCTGAACTTAAAAAAAATAAAATTAATATTGTGCTAATAATATGACCATATAGTTAAATCTATAATCAAACACATGATTATAAAATTTGATGTGAATTGCATCTAAAAAAATTACACCCATGTCCAAAAACACCATAAAAATGTTTGGTGGCCATCATTTTATAATAATTCCAAGTATGTTTATCATGAATTAAACCATTATTTTTATTAACATATGTTTTTGTAAAACAAACAAGGTCAGGTTGTTCCTATTTGGCTGACTTTGTGGTGTAGGGTTCAGGATATGACTTTCAGATTATGTGCTCAAATTCAGGAAGTGCGTTTCTTGTAAAAATTTGGGATAACCGGATATTTTACTTACTTCGCTTAAACCCGAAAGAGATTAATAGCGGAATTTCTAATCATTTAAAAAAAAAAGAAAAAAAAAAAGAGGTCAAGTTGTCACATACTACTTACTATTCGAGGGATATGGAATCAAAATAAAAGTTTTCTAAAAAAACACAATTTGATATAATATATGTTAATGATGCATATATTATGGCTATAAATAGATGTCCCTTTTGCAAATTTAAAACCGTATTAATTGGGAATATCTTCCTCAAATATGAGAAATTATTTTGAAAGAGAAATGAAAGCTAAATTAAGAACATGTCCAAGAATATAGATAAATCAAATTACAGAGAGAGCAAATTATTTTTTGTGTGAATCCATAAATAAAGGATAAATTTGACCAATTTTCCTAAAAAAAAATAATAAAAAAATTTGTGACATTTGATACAAATTTTGTGACATAATTAATTTTTATTAATAGGTTATTTTCTTCGACCCGTGGATTCAACCCGAACATGAAATGATCATACCCGCGAAATCAATGAATTTAGATTTTTTGCACTCAATTTTTTTATATTTTTTTTACAGTCTTCAAATGTCACTGTCCCCTCTTCTTCTCGTCGTAATTATTTAAGGGAAGGGGATGAGAATTCCCGAGGGATCCGAAATCTCGAATAATCAAAAAATTCTTATATTTAAGTCATTCAAAAATATATTAGTTAAATTATTACCTTATCCAAAAATTAAGTATACATATTCAAAAAAATGATAATATCTACATAAATAATGAATCTCTCATTAAAAGGTGATTATATATATAATTATATATAATTATTTCATTTAACTCTCTATACTATTTATAATTTATATATTTTCATACATATTAAGTGTAAGAAACCTAGGACATCACTTATCTCCACATTGGTATGATATTGTCCACTTTGGGCCTAAGCCCTCATGTATTTGCTATTGGGTTATACCCAAAAGGCCTCATACCAATGAAGATACATGTCCATTTTATATGCTCATGATTTTCCCCATTTCTAACCAATGTGGGACTTTGAGACTTTGTTTGCACACCCAACAATCATCCCCTTGAACAAAGGACCACCGAGCCTCCCCTCAAACGATCATCCATCCGTCCACTCTAGCCCAGGCCAACTCCTCTTCACCGTGTTGGGATTAGGACACGTCCATGAAGACCGGAGCACACCGCCTATCTAACCGAGCACATTCACGGATCACGATCGGGGCTCACCACCTTTTTGTTATGTATTCCGAGGATTCATCCACATGGCTAACTCCGGGGTATGGCTCTGATACCACTTGTAAGGAACCTAGGACACCACTTATCTCCACATCGGTATGATATTGTCCACTTTGAGCCTAAGCCCTCATGGATTTGCTATTGGGCTTTACCCAAAAGGCCTCATACCAATGAAGATACATGTTCATCCTTATATGCCTATGATCTTCCCCATTTCTAACTAATGTGGGACTTTGAGACTTTGTTTGCACACCCAACATTAATAGATTTTTTTATTTACATTTATTGAAAAGAAATTTGAATATATTTATAAAAAAATATAAAAATACAAAAATAAAAACTTAAATGAATAATAAGAATAATTTATCATGTCATAACTCATAACTCACAATAACAATTCATAAAAATATCAAACACAAAACACAACTCAAACCTACTTTATTCACCGTGTAAACTAGGGGTGGGCATCGGATCGGATCGGATCGGATCCGATTTGAAAATCCGAACGAATCATGTTGGTCCGGTTCGACGAATTTCGGATCGGATCGGATTTTATCCGATCCGATCCAATCCGATCGAATTTTTTTTTTTTTAATATGCAAAACGACTTCGTTATATATTAAAAAAAAAAAAAAATTCGATTCGGATCAGATTTTATCCGATCCGATCCGCTCGATTTTTTTGACTCAAACCCACCGAATTCGGATCGGATCGGACCAATCCGATCCGAAATAGGATGATTTCGGATCGAATTGGTCCGATTCGATCCTATTCGAATTCGGATCGAACCAATCCGATCTGATCCGATAATTATCGGATCGGATCGGATCGAGTTTGATAACATGATTCGATCCGATCGAATCAAATAATCGTGGGCATTTCGGATCGGATCGGATTCGGATTCGGTCTGATCCGATCCGAATCCGATAATGCCCACCCCTAATGAATCCAAAATATTAATGCAGAGGCTTGACGGAGGTGACGTAAGAAACAGTGGAATTATGAATTAATTAATGTTGTGATAACATCGGATCCCTGAGTTTTACATTTTCACAATTTATGATTCAGTTTGTCAATTTGAATCAAATGGGTTCCTAACTCATATTAACATTGACCGACAAAATATGACATGATCTATTAATCCGACGTGAATAAATGGATATAGATGATCAAATTTTATATTTTTATTAATGAATCAGGTTATGTTATCCGAATTAATAATCGTGTCAGATTTTTGTTTAAAATATAGCAAAATTATTAATAATATTTTTAATAAGTCAATAAACAGACATAGAACAACACACATATATATAACTATATTATTATCAATCCAACATCCAAAGTTTCGTGTTGTAATCAGGGATTATAGAAAATTCCAAATACCAATCAAGATTCAGGATATTATATAATTTGATACAGAATTCAAAGTATTTTTCATTCCAAATAAAAGACGGGTCGAGATTATGGATGATTTTTGGTCTCAAATAAAAATTAGTTGGAATTCATTATGATTTTTTAATTTCGACTTTTTATTATAAATATTTTTTATTTCTTTCAAATTTCAAAATCTCAAACTACTTATCCATTATTGAAGATGATTATTCATCCATAATTCATATCGAGAAGATATTGAAATTGAAAATCCTGAACCATCCCGAGCGATTTTCATTTCTAGTTGTAATAACCATGTCATTTCAAGAGTGGTTCCGGGGAGTTATATAGGGACCTATTTGATACAACTGGAACAACTATGTCATCGTTTATGAAAAATGTAAGAATGAGGTATCCAGATGTTATTACCATACTAACTAATTAACTAATTAAGTAAAAACCAAAGGATAAAACTAAAAATTTAACGCCAATGGCGTTGCTTCTATTTGTAAATTGTTCCCCCTCTCATTTTTTTTGTCATTGTTATTGCAAGATTCTCTCTCTCTCTCTTTGCTTTTGGCCTTTGTTAACTCACCAGCCGTCCCCGTTAGTTCTTGATCATTGAAGCACAAGCTACGCTAGCTTGAGATCCCCAAAAAAGAAAAAGGAAAAATTTGTAATAATAACACGTCGGTGAGTGAAAAGTAAAAGAGTAAGTTGAAAGTTCTGAACGAGAAGAAATAGATCCTGTGATTTTGTTATACGCCTAGTATTTGTTTTGATTTTGTGATGGGTTGGAGATATAGAGCTGGTTTGTTCTTGATAGCTGCTGTTGTTGTAATTTGGGTCACCTCTGCTGAAGTTACCCAGGTTTGTTTTTAATCTTGGAATTTTATTATGTGGATCAAATTTATATATGAATTATGTGTAATTCAAATGGATTTACAATACCCATTTGTTGATTTTGCATAATATTGGGTTATCATATAGCTTGAGAGATTGTAGTTTAGTTTAAAAGTTGAAATATGTATTATGTGTTGTGGAAAATTATGGAGAAATGGAAAATCTGGATTGGGTTGCTGGAGAAAATGAGGTTGTATTAGGGAAAAAAAAATCAATACTTGGGTTTAGGATAAATCTATTTCACTAGGGAACATTAGCTTTTGATCGCACGAAGAAACTAGTTATTGTGGCTAATTAAACCGGATATTCACTTTAATTTGGTGATGTATCTAGGCTTAACGGTATGTGTGGAAGTTTTTGGCGCTAGTTAGTTCAACTGGTAAAACCTGTTGGGGAGGGGATTTGATGGGGATACTTGGATATTTGATTGCGGCTTATCAAAAAGGAAAAACTTCTGTTGATTTATTTATTGTTGCTCAATTGTGTATACTTAAGCTTGGACTGCTTGGTTCAAACTAACTGATATGTATTCAACAGGGTATATTTACAGACTACAAGCAGCCATTTGCGGTGACATATCTGGGAGCTTCTCTCATGGTAGTTTACCTCCCAGTATCATTCATTAAGGATTGGGTTTGCAATTTACTAAAACGTCGCTCATCTAAAAATGGGAAAGATGCAGCAACCCTAAATGAGTCTTCTGCTGCACTTAATTCTCCTTTGAAGCACAAAATCTTTGAAATGGAGCTTCAAGGAACCTTGAATAGAAAAGACAGTGAACTGGATCTATCATCTCATGACGAGGGATTGCCATTGGTCTCTAAAGTTAAAGATGATTCGCAGAAGGAGCTTACAGCCAAAGAAATTGCTACCATTGGGTTTTATATTGCCCCTATTTGGTTCGTAACTGAGGTAATTCTCCACCGTGGCCAACTTTTCTCTGGATTATGTTCTCATTTGTTGTTGTTGTTGTTCTTCTCCTCCTTTTTTCCTGGTGAAACTTTATATTTCAAATTTGGGCAATTTTTGATTTGATAATCATGTAATAATGCTTTTGCCACAAAAGAAGTTATATTTTTGCAGAATTTTCTATCTGGTTATAGAATGAGTATAAAGCGTTCTTGCTAATGAATTATTTTTCCTGTTGCAGTATTTATCAAATGCTGCACTTTCGCATACAAGTGTAGCAAGTACAACTGTGTTATCGTCAACTTCAGGACTTTTTACCCTTTTCATTGGTGCTTTTATGGGCCAAGATACATTGAATGTAGCAAAAGTAGTTGCAGTCTTTGTCAGCATGGCTGGTGTTGCCATGACTACTCTTGGAAAAACGTGGGCTGCTGATGAGTCACAATTAAGTGCTGTGTAAGTTATCTTAGTTGTGCATCATTCATATCAAAATCCCTTTTATTCAGGACTATATTTGTTTCAATGGGATCAATGAAATAAAATTTGTACTGTTTAATTCATATATGTAATAAGGCTTTGGACAAATGGTAATCATCTAGGAAAGGCTTCTAGTGCAGTATAAATATAATTGACAGTGAAATAGTGCTGCCATAGCCAATGTCGTTAGGACAGAGAAAGGTAGGCAATTAGCAGTTTTTCCAGCTCTGGTGGTACTCTACTCTCATGTTCAAAATATGTTTTATTTGTTATCTGCCATCTTATATGTATTGGTAATGTTGTTCCGTGATATTCGGATTCTGGGAAAATGAAGCTTTTAGCTTCTGGATGCAATAGATTTTCCTTTACGATTAATCTTTTCTCAGCATATGTTCCACATGAAGTCGGGCCTAGAGTTAATATTTGTTTATGCTGAAAGATGGTTTAGAGTCTTCTTGCTATGCCAGATGCATTACATGATCTATTTTTAAGAAATCTGGAGGCAAACACTTGTGATTTTTATATAAGTTAAGGATTATGCTAGCTGCCTGTTTGTTCTCGTGTATTATATATATTATTGTTCACATGTTTCTCTACCAGCTTTATCTTTGTAATGTATGCTTCGGGCATTGACAGTTAATATTTGTGTTTAGCAATGGAAAACGCTCACTTGTTGGGGATCTTTTTGGCCTTCTCTCAGCCATGTCATACGGACTATTCACCGGTTAGGAATAGTATATTTTATGCTGTTCTTTGTAATTGTTGACTTTGTTCTACTGTTATTTGACAAAGTATAATGACATATTTCACCTTGTGATCCATGCTGCAGTGCTTCTTAAAAAGTTCTGTGGTGAGGAAGGAGAAAAAGTTGATGTGCAAAAGTTGTTTGGATATATAGGATTGTTCACACTTGTAGCTCTATGGTGGCTGGGTAAGCGTTGTTTGATTATTGATGCATTTATATGTCAGCTATTCAATCTGATTATGAGGGCCCTTACCTTACACAAAAGTGGTTTCATTCATTTCAGTTTCTCCTTTGGTTTCTACCATTAAGTACTTGTTCTTTTGATTTTTGTTTCAGTTTGGCCATTGACGGCCTTGGGAATTGAGCCCAAGTTTACAATTCCTCATTCAGCTAAAATGGACGAAGTCGTTCTCGCCAATGGCTTTGTTGGAAGTGTCCTTTCAGATTACTTTTGGTATACAAACCAACCATTGTTTTGATGAGTGCCTTGTGCATTAACAATTTCATTATTTTATTTGTTTTGACATCCGTTCTCCTCTCCAGGGCATTATGCGTTGTATGGACCACTCCACTAGTGGCAACATTAGGAATGTCACTCACCATTCCACTGGCTATGGTGGCAGACATGGTGATTCACGGTCGTCACTACTCAGCAATATACATTCTGGGCTCAGCTCAGGTAATGATATTGAAAAGATATTAGTCATAACGAAGCGTATACTTTTGACATCTATCGAAATGTTATTAGTCATAAATCTCGATAAATTCACATTTCAGAAAATATTCTCAAAATCACACACGCGTGCAAAAGCACAACCACATCATATTGATACAATATATGATGAACTAGGCAAGGTTGCTTTTTTCACAAGGACTGAAATCACTTCAACTCTATTTTTCGGATAATATGATGTGTTAGATAACAATGCCAACTCTTAAACACGCACTTTTACTTGACAGCTAATATTTAGCGACCACCCACAGAATAATAAAGTCACTGCACCTCAATCTCAAACATACCCGTAATGCGATTTCATGTTGTGTTACAGGTTTTTGCAGGATTTGTAATAGTTAATCTTTCAGATCGGTTCTCAAAGAAGTTGGGATTATAGCATCTTGTGAGATTGGCACTCCAAATTCTTTCTTGGGACCATTCTCCCTTTGGATTTGTGTTGATGTAAAATTTTCTGATTTAATATACAAATTTCTTCAGCTATGGGTTGTTGGCTTTCAAAGAGAGGATAAAAGGATGAATGTAATGTTGTACTGTCTGTAAGTGATTGTTTGTGTAAATGAAATCAGGTTTTGTTGTCTCACACAAACACAATTCGTTTTATGGGCCATATATATAATATATTATAATAATAAAACTATTTGGTAGGGGGAAAAACAATTTGGGTGCAAATATTTCTTGGTGAAAATGGAAAAAGAATCTCTCACACATCTGACATACTCGAAATGATAAATCATATAAATTTGGAAAAAGGGTTATTATCAATTTTTTTTTGGAACATTGGAAACTCGTCGCCAAATCATCTGACCCGAGTTTAAACGGAGCAGGTAAAATTCCTGACTGTCATAGGCTTTTACAAGAAACGTACCCCTGAATTTGAACACATGACCTAAAAGCCAGATTTTAAGTCATATACAACCAAGTCACGCCTTTTAGGGATGGATACAAGAAGTATTGATCTATGATATTTTATTATTATATAAAAATTATATTTACTATCAATACTTTATATTCTACTCCAAGAAGTATTAGCTTTTAACATTTTACTACTAATGTAATTTTTTTTAAATATAATAGTTAAATATATAATTTTATAAAAATATAATAGTAGAATGTTATTTTAAAATATAATAATAAAATATTATACTTCAATAGTTTATGTATTTGATGTTTTAAATATTGAGCGGAAAATGAATATTGCCTCGAAACGGAGAAAATCTATCATACAACGGAGTTACCACGTCATCCGTGCAACAATCCAATCAACTATTGCCACGCGTGCTAAAATATTAAAAAAATAACTAAAAAAATGGATTTTAAATCTTACATGTCATTTATTAATTGATTGGTGATACCACGTCACCCATATCTCCGTTGCACCAAAGAATTACTCCTTGAAACGACACCGTCCGGAAATAGAAGGCCCACGAATCACACGCGTCGAAGCCATCAACGGTCCAGATTTCATGATTGATCTAACCAATCTAGACTCCGTATTACACAACACAATCTTCAAAATTTCTTTGTAATTTTCATCACTGCACTTGCCATTGAACTTGAATCTCTGCATTATGGCATCGATGATCAGATCCAAATCGGTTCTCGCAATGCTTTGTATAAATTTATTTCTCTTTATCGTCTCTTCGGCTGTCGCGATTTCGACCGGGTACGATTCCAGGCCAAAAAAAATAAAAAATAAAAAATTAGAATTATTATAAGCACTTAAAATCTTCACAAATAATTCCGCTTGCGAGTTTAAATTTATTAGCTGATTATTTTTATAATTAATTTCTTTGCAGGTCTGGTGATGTCTTCAGCATCAGTGGCCGAGTCAAGATTCCCGGTAAGCTTAAGTGTTTTTTTTTTTTTTTTTTTTGGAATTAAACTTCAGTTTTAATCAAGTCATATTTGGTTTAAATTGAATTCTACATTCAATTCTACAGAGTGATTTTGATTAACGAAAAGAGAAGTTGAAAAGTTGTTGAAGAAATTTATGTTACAATAACTGCTTTACAATTCTCTTTTATAATGATATTATTTTTGTGCTTGAGTCATGTTTAATATATTGCATGATAATTTTTCCATAAGTTATGAAATTACTTATTTGACCATCCACCAGCAAGTGGATGAATGCCATATCGCTTGGAAAGTTTTGCATTACTCATTTATTGAAATGAGTGGTTTGGCGGTGAGGTTTCTAAGGATTCAAAAAAAATTGTTTTAGAAATACGTCCCCAAGGAGCGTGGCTTGTATTTCTTGTAAGAGTCTAGGACAGACAGGGTTTTACCTACTCAGCTTAAGCCCGGAATTGGTGGTTTTACCTGACGGCGGGGTTTTGAACGATTAAAAAATAAATGTTTTAGAAATACTCTTGAAGAAGGTTTAGTTTTAGGATTTGCAAATTTTGGACTTGACTGTTCGGTTAATCACTGGCATGCATTGGGTCTAGGATAGAGGAAGATTGAGGTTACATAGGATGTCCTAAAGCCGGTTGTTCAATTTGAGCGTAGCTAAAAGTTTCAATTGACTGTAATGGGCTTGTTGAAGTCGTTCATATTTTGGTAAATCTACTAAAATATTGCATCTGTGTTTGGCAGGTGTTGAATATATTTTCTTAAAATGTTTAAACACTCCAATCAAGTTTAAAGGTTACTGATAAAAAGAGAGCTATAGAGATTAAAAAAAATGCAGCTAAGAAGCTGATCTTTTAGTATATACAGTGGAATTCTGAAAGGCTAAAATGCATCAGTTTAGGGAATATAAGCTGAAACTACCTCTGGTGCTAGGGTTTTCGAGAGATGGTTTAAACATAGATAATGAAACCTTAATGGAGATAATATCTTAAGATATGTACTCTGGTAATTGCTAATTTGCTATTAATTGGACTGTTTGTCGGTTTTGGATATAAATAGATATTATGATTCTCATCATCTCATGTGTATTCCTTGCATATTTGTTCCTCCATCGTATCTTCTGTTATGATTGCATGTGTTGATTTCTTATTTCAGATTTATAATTGAAGAATTTGTTTGGTAGGTATGAGCCTGAAAGCAATTGGTTCTCCAGGAGGAAAAGTATCGAATGTGAAAGTTATACTCAATGGTGGCCAAAGCGTGACATTTCTGAGGCCCGATGGATATTTTTCATTGTATCCAAGTTTTATTTTCAAATGTTATTTTTGTTGTTCATCAAGTCAAATTCATTTATTCTCATCATTTTACCTATTTCTGTTTTTTTTTATCATACATGAGCACGTAGGATTTTGCTTTTGTATACAGAACCAAATGTTATTTTAATTCCTTAATTTGTATGCTTAAAGCCATAACATGTCAGCAGGGACACATTTAATTGAAGTGTCTGCGATTGGTTATTTCTTTTCTCCAGTGGGTTTCTTTCTCTGTCAGATTCTGTCATCTTTCCATCATTTAATCATTATGAACCAGATTTCACATTATTGAAATTTTTCAAATTTCTTTAGGTCCGAGTTGATGTTAGTGCCAGAAACCCAGGCAAGGTTCAGGCAGCATTGACGGAAACCAGGAGGGGTCTGAATGAGTTGGTTTTGGAGCCACTTAGAGATGAGCAGTATTACGAGGTTGATCCTCTGTTTCCTTTTTAACTCGACGTTTAGTTTAGTTTCGAGTTATCATATATCATTTATACCGCCGCTCATGTTTTATGATATTCTTACAGATCAGAGAACCTTTCTCCATAATGTCTCTTGTGAAAAGCCCAATGGGTCTCATGATGGGATTTATGCTAGTGGTTGTGTTCCTCATGCCCAAATTAATGGAAAATATGGGTAAGTACTCTATTGATTCATAATTTCTTTGGATTCACATCTCAACCATGGCCTGGAAATGCTGACTTGAAGTAAATTGATTCCAGTTGACTTATTTTACCGATTATGATAACATTTTCCAGTACATTTATTTATCATATCAAAATATATTTTGTGTTGACAATAGATCCCGAAGAGATGAAACGTGCTCAAGAAGAAATGAGGGGCCAAGGGGTTCCCTCGCTAGCAAATTTTTTACCAGGAGCTGGCAGAAGCTAGGCGTTTGACTTGAAAATGCAAACCCTAAAATTGGCTATTGTGCTCCATTTTCTAGAACCTGATAGATTGCCCGTTAATGAGGGTGCTGTGTCAAACAAAATGGTCCTGTGCATGTACAAGTTTATTCATTATCTTGCTCTCAAATGACTACATGCAGGGAATTATTTAAATGTGAAAAACTGGCTTTTTTTTTTTTTTAATGTTGTGAGTTTGACAATCCAACAATTTTGTATTTTTCATTAGAGTTTTGTTTGCTTGGTTCTCGAGGGATGGTTTGGTGGTGTAAGGTTCATGATTTGATTTTCAGGTCCTGAGTTCGAATCCAGAGAATGCGTTTCTTGTAAGAGTTTAGGACAATTGAGGATTTTATCTGTTTCATTTAAATCCGAAAGAGATGATTTCATGGCAGTTGGCCAGCTTGCCATAATATACCTAGTGACCTACTATTATTTTGTGGCCTTTGCTAGGTTGCGTGCACAATTTATTGTTTGTATTAATGTGATATTTAACTGTGTCCTTTTATTTTTATGACGAATATATTTCAACTTAAAATTTTGACGTATCAGTCAATTTAATGATTTAAATGACTAGTTAGATTTTGATGTCTAAATTTAAATTGAAATAATTCATCCGTATTTTTATCGATTGGTGTTGCAAGATTAATATGTTAAAATTAGTCGGAATACAAGCTCAATTTTTTTAATAAATAGAAAAATCCCAGATGTTCTTTATGATCTTTCCCTTTAAAATCCATTTCCACCAAATGTTGGCTTAGATATATTTCTCTAATTGGAGAGATTTTCATGTTAATTGCATACCATTTCATGAATGGTTGTAATTTTGTTTAATTACACTAAATTCAAAACTTTTCAAGAATCACGCAAATACACTAAATTCAAAACTTTTCATGAATGGTTGTTATTTTATTTTTTTTTGTCCAAAAATTCATTGGATGTGTATCTTCAAAGTTTGTCATAACAATATTGATACAACCTAAATAATTGTACTAACTGTATTGACAATTTACATTATTAGGATAAAAATATTACAGGAATAACTTATACTTTTCAACCAATCTAATATCAAATACCAATCTTGTTTATACAAAAGTGTTTGAATATCTATCTGTGATGTATTATTTTATTTTAAAAAAAAATGAAGATAGAACTCTATTCTTTATATATTACATTCTCATCCCGAATTAAATATATCCCTTAAGATTTGAATTCATGATCTCTTACTTTCACTATAAGAATTAAGCCTATTAAACTATCATGCGGAGATATTTGTGACTATATTATTATTCTAGCCATAGTATATAAGTAGATTTTAGTATTTAAGAATATATATATATATATACTCTTAGATTGGCCATCCGTCGACCGTTGATCCGATCCTCTCACTTTAAGAGTGAGATCTTCAGTTCGAGATCCTTTAATGTAAGGTGTCAAAATAAGGGATAAATTTAGGTATGGGCTATTAGATAACGATATCGAAAAATAGGCTTTCAAAAAATGAAAGATTAGGATTATTCAAAACGATTAAAAAAAAAAAAGGCTTGGCCCTTCGCAATTAATGGCCGTCAACTTTTTCATTACTCATTATAAAAAATAGATTCAGCACAAAACTTAGCTCAACTGATTCAATTATTCAAATCCAGATTTATATGAAATATAAACCTGGAGGATCTGTATGTTATTTTTCATATTTTTATTACTGTCTGAAAGCAAAGCCTTTGGCCCAAAATTTAAAACTTTTCTTTTTTAAAAAAGACCCAAAATTTAAAACTGGAGTTTTGGTAAAAAAGTTTTTTTTCCCCGACAAAGTCTATTCATTTTATTCATCATCACAAACAAACACATACTTACAAATCTCTATAATTCACATATCATTTTATCATTCAATCAAAAAAATATAAAGTACATTTTCATTTAATTTAATTTCTATACACTATAATTAATTTCTCGAATTTATCGATTGCTTTAGAAATTTTTACTTAATTGAGAAGTTTGAAATGGAGACTTTACCGATGACGACGGGGAAATCGGAGAGGAGAGGGAGATCGAAGCCTATTCAGGCATCGAAACCCTCAGTTGTTATGGCTTTCTTCTCTTGCCTCGCTTGGCTCTACGTCGCCGGCAGGTTTGTTACTGTTTGTTTCTCGAGAAACTGTGTCGGAAAATAACCCTGCCTCTGGAAAATAAATGACGTATCCTCGTTAAATTTTAAACTTAAACCAATTCGTTACTGCTAGACGTTGTTAATTGGCGATTCGTGTCTAATAACGGAATTAATACGTTTGTACACTGTTTGGTTAATTGAATTGGACCTAAATTTATAAAAAATTGAAATTTTGCTGGTATCTAATTCCAATATTCTAGCTTCTTGATTATTCCAATTGTTGAATTGGAAAAGTGTTTCTTATATTGCTAAATGTCCTTAATTGATCAATATGTATTTTTGAATTATTTTTTCTCTGTTTTTTTATGATTTGTGGCTGTTGTTTTAATGAATTTTTTTTTCCTCCGCTTACTGATAATAGATGATAATTTTTTTCTCAGTGATATGACTTTTTCTTTTTGATAATCAGGCTGTGGCAAGATGCTGAGAACAGAACATTACTTACTAATCTTCTTAAGAAAAATGCAGAGCAGGTTTATTTCAATCTCCTTATTTATTATTATTTTGTTTCTTCTCAGTTTGGGTTGCTTAATATGCTGTAATTGGACTTAATAATTTGGATTTGCTGTGAGAGAGAGATATAAATTTTTTATTTTTAAATTTCTTGTATTTTCTTAGTAACCAAGTTGAGAGATGGCGGCTTGTAGTGATATCTGTTTGGATTGTGATATTTTATTCAATATGTTCTTATGTTGGTTTTATTTTCTTGTTGTTAGAGACCCAAGGTTCTTACAGTCGAAGATAAGCTGATGCTCCTAGGATGCAAGTACGTTACTCATTTATTTATTTATTTATTTATTTTGAGGTTTCTGCTAAATAGTTTTCAGCGGTGAAGAGATTTACGTGTTATACTTTGTGGTGTTGGCTTTCAGAGGTCTGGAGAGAAGGGTTGTGGAAGCTGAGATGGACTTGACACTAGCCAAGAGTCAAGGTTACCTGAAGAATCAGTTGCAGCAAAGTGGGTCTTCTTCGGGAAAAAAGCTTCTTGCTGTTATTGGAGTTTTTACAGGGTTTGGTAGTCACTTGAACAGAAATGTGTATAGAGGATCTTGGATGCCCAAAGGTCAGTTCAAGCACTTAATTTTACTTTGGAGTAGACGACTTTAGCTTAGTGAAACCTGACCCTTCCATTAATATCTGAACTCTGAAAACCGAAAACATTATATTTGGAATTATGAGCTTGACTTGAAAATCTTTATCTCAAATTATTAAAAAAATAATACTTTAAAGTCTTTATCAACATTGTTCTCACCCATTTCCAGGATGTAGTCTGTTGTGAAGTTCTGTCGTCTTTCGAAAATTAGGGATGCTGTTGTTACTTATTTATACCTTTTCTGTCATTTGCTTGTCATATACTTGTAAATAAAATTCGCGATTACTGCATTTTTATTCATAGCGTCATGTACCATGTCTAACACGATGGGTTTCATGTTCTGTGTGAGTTAGTAAATATGCATTTTACAGAAAAATGCCTTAAGCATTCTTGTGAATCTTGTAGGTGATGCCTTAAATAAACTCGAGGAAAGAGGAGTGGTCATACGTTTTGTGATTGGTCGGAGGTTTTTGCGCACACTTATTCCTTATTTTAATATCCTCATATGCTTTCTTTTTCTTACTTGTTTTCTGTTGCTTCGTTTCCTTAGCTATTATCCATGTCAAAATTATAGTGGTCCCAATAGACAAACTTTAATAAGAATTTTGTTTCTTTGCAACTGGCAGTGCCAACCGGGGTGATAGCTTAGATCGCAAAATCGATGAAGAAAATCTCAAGACAAAGGATTTCCTGATTCTTGTAAGCACAAAACTCCATGTCACAACAATTCATTTAGTTCAAAATTTTAAATGTGAGCTAGAATTAAATGTCATACAAGAGATCATGAATTTACTGAATACAAGTAGTTTAATTAAATATTATATATTTTCAAAATTAAATTATTATTATGTTTTTGTGGAGTGGAACAAACTAACCAGCAAAGTATAAAATCTGATTTTATATGGTTTTATGTCCATCAGGAAGGTCATGAGGAGGTTCAAGAAGAATTTCCTAAGAAAACCAAATCCTTCCTCAGCACTGCAGTTCAAATTTGGGATGCAGAATTCTATGTGAAAGTCGATGACAATATAAACCTTGATTTGGGTAGAGCTTATCTTTTACCCTGTTTATATATCTATGTATATGTTCAGAACTTTTTGATATATATAATTTGATTGTTTCCTGACATAACAGAGGGACTGATCGGACTTCTTGATCGTAGTCGTGATCAAGATAGTGCTTATATTGGATGCATGAAGTCAGGAGATGTTGTAACTGAAGAGTATATTATCCTATCTTATTTGACTTATTTGCGGTTGCCTTCTTGTTTTTTAATGTTATATATTGACAAGCACATTCACACTTGGACGTTCACTTTTTACAATATGTTGACCTTTACATATTTTTGTATTTCGTTTAAATATTAGGAAAAGCACACGAAGCAATAATTCCTCATCCACATTTGTTGAATTTCAGGGGAAAGCAATGGTATGAACCTGAATGGTGGAAATTTGGGGATGCGAAATCGTAAGTGATCTAGGTTGTGAATAAGAGAAGTGTATGATATTTACAGTTGAATTTGGTTTTTCAATCCTCAGTACCGCTTCAGTTGCTTCTGTTGATAATTGACTTTACTAGCTTTGTCTCCATTCAGGTATTTCCGGCATGCAGCTGGTTCCATTTTTGTTCTCTCCAGAAATTTGGCTCAGTATATCAACATCAACAGGTTAGTTGTTGATGATGTTTCTCAGAAAGAAACATCCATTCAGATATGAAGTTATTATCAGTGCAAAAGCCTACGATGGTCTTTGCATCAGTGGCTCTTTGCACTTCGGCTGATTTGCAATACCATTGAATCATGCCCATGTTACATATGCAAGTGCATGTTAGTTCCATTGTTGTTGAATCTATTATTGGCATGCAGTGCATCTCTGAAGACTTTTGCTCACGATGACATATCAGTCGGGTCCTGGATGATGGGTATCCAAGCAACCTATAAAGATGATAATCGTTTTTGCTGCGGTAGCATTAACCAAGGTGAACTTACTCCCATGATGCCACCCTTTGATTTCACATGTTAATCAATATGAATGGAAGTTACATATGTGCTTAGGAAAAAAATAAGTACTTCACAGCCTAAATAATAAAATAATCCACTTCTACATTAGGCCGGATTTCTGTAACATTGTAAGCTTTGTTCAATTGACGATTGATGAGAGCTTGAATTGTTAACAACCTACCTTTTGAATCTCTATTTTCAGACAAGGTGTGTTCCATGTATTGATCAAAGGAACAACTTCCTCCATCAAGACAAAGGATTCCGGGTTTGATGACGTCGAACAACAACATTGCTTTTGCGGCTAGTCATAGCGCACCCCTTGCATATCATGTTGCAGGTTATGTGAAGTATCAGATCATTCTTTTAAGATGTAGAGATTGGTAGCAAATTGTTTTTAGGATAAACAAAAACTAATCTAACTGGAATCCTTAGGGAAAATTGTTTACGAGATTTTTGTCGATAATAATATGTTGAGGCGCTTTCATGTTTTTTATTTTGCCAATCAGAAAGACATCTGGATATGTTAATGGCTTAATGCATGCCTTTGGTGTGTGTATGAATGATCCTAAAGTGTTGCTCTTAGATTTTACATTTACTCAATGCACTTAAAATCAACAGAAGAGATGTTGAACTGCATGCATAGGTGTTGATCCAAACGATCTCATGAAATATTGATGGTGTCTCGTTATATGCTATCTTGAGGTTCTAGATTCGAATTCTAGGGAGTGCGTTTCTTGTAAGAGTTTGAGACAGCGGAGGGTTTTACCTGCTCCGCTTAAGTCCGGAGGAGGTGGTTTGGCGACGGGGTTTCCAACGATTTCAAAAAGTCTTGTTATATACTATCTTGGTTTCATGACATTTGAGGAATAAAATCCCACAAAGCATGCTTTACAAGAGTTTAGTTAACAATTTCTCTTGATTTAGTCTTTTTTGTTTCGCATCACGTTCTTGGGGACAACATGAGACATTTGGAAACAACACTATAGGTTCGGTTAATATGCAAAATGAAAATCTCACTGTTTTAGGTTTAAACTCAATAAACTAACACCAAGCTTTTCAGCCTTTCCTACCAAGAATCATACAAGAATCAACAATAGCAAGCGAATAATGATATACATGTATAAAATTTTCTCGAAAGTTTTCCCACTTCCTCACTGTAACTATAATAAGTTTTGATAGCAAACATGCAACAGAAGACACAAGATTTTTACCGTAATTTGAACTCTAGAAATGGAACTCGCTTCACTAGAATCAAATCTTTGTTCAAAACACTTATAGTCTTTCTTTCCCTCACACACAAGATCTCTAAATTAGAAACCTTAGAAAACTAATAGTGCTCACCTTACACCCGAAACCTAGTTATAACCTTCAACATACAATATGATATCGAGAATGATTCAATAACCGATTTACAAGTAAAGTTACTGAGAGAATCGACTGAATATTTGAAAAGCATGAGAACTTTTCTTTAACCCCAAGGATAATTGTTGAATTTATATATATGGAGAGCAACTGTTGAGCAACAATGAAGATTAAGTCACGTCTTAATTAATGAGACACGTCTTATGTTGTAATAATCTAGCTCGAGTCCATTGAGCCGAATCAAATCAAACCAAAGTATTTTCCCACTAGGTGAGATCGGTTATATGAATCTTTTGACGAATTATCTCATTAAGCTTAGAAGCATATATGTTTTTCTTTATGAATTATTTCTACATTGGCTTAGGTCTTCTCTTATCTTACTTGATATATGATAACATTATTTTCTCTTATATTCTTATCAGATCACTTGAAAGCATACGTTATACATACCCAAATCATCTTAATCCTGTAAAATTAAAAATTTCATCAAATTAAATAAGATTTACCTCATATTTACAAATAAATCCATGGAGATGAGGACTCGATTGCATTCTCTGAAGAATCCTGAACCCCAATTCTAATTAGTATGTTTATTGTATAGATTCAATTTTAAATAGCTCTAGGCCAGTTAGTAGTAGTAATAAACGAAAGAAACAATAGCTTTAGCACTCTAGCAGACTAGAACTAGTAACAGGGATTTATTTGAAAATATTAAACGAACTATGTCAAAAAAAATGAAATTTAAACTCGAGGAGTACCTAAATGATAATATACCTCAATTAAACCTCTCCCGTTTTGACTCGGATTTTAACTCGCAACAAAGCTTTCAGAATTCAGATCCTCCCCAGTTCGCTCGTTAAAGATAACGAAACAACGCAAGCAGCACAAAGCTGAAAGCTTCGAAGCTGCAAATGGGTAGTCTCCTTCTAACCCTTAAGTGCTATAAACCCTTAACTTCAATCAAATTCTCGCCACTCGTAAACTCATTTCAAATCCTCCAACTCAGTCCCAAACCCAACAAGCGACACGTGTTTCGTTGCTTCAGCTCTCAAATCGATGGAAAGAGCGTCAGCAAAACGTGTGGTGATGATAAGCCAGCCACTGCATCAACTCAGCTGTGGCTCTACAACACCATGAGTAGAAAAACAGAGCTGTTTAAGCCCAAAGTTGAGGGTAAAGTTGGAATGTATGTTTGTGGTGTCACTGCTTATGATCTCAGCCATATTGGTCACGCTCGTGTATATGTAACCTTCGATGTTCTTTACAGGTCTCTGTTTTTATATTGATTGACGATTGTTATGGATAAAGATGTGATTTTTATGATTAAAGATAAAATTTTTATGTTGATTGGATTGTTGTGTTTGGGAATTAGGCAGATATCTTAAGCATTTGGGATATGAAGTGCGTTATGTTCGAAATTTCACGGATGTTGATGATAAGGTTAGTTGCTTTTTTTGGTTTTGTAATGTGTGCAAATTTTGATTTTTTTGACTATTTGTTTGGTTCTTGGTGTAAATAAGCTTAAGAAATTGAGATGTCATATTGTAATTGCTTTTATGTTTTGTTGAATTCTGTTGACGGCTGATTTTGGTCTCAGGGGCAATATGGGAATATCACTCCCGAGACTAATCCTCCCTCAATAGTGAATTTGTTTAGTTATGGGGGACCAAAGGCAAACTTAGCAAAAAACAGATAAACACACCAATCAACAAGGAGATTTAACGTGGTTCGGTGGATTTGGATCCGACCTACGTCCACGGACACAAACAAGATGATACTTTTATTACTTAAACACTCTTTTCGGGTCTCTTTTTGTTTTCTACAAGTCAGAGCTTGAGGATTCAGATCCCTTCTTTTTGATTTTGATGCCCTTTACACACACTCTACCCTCCTATTTATAATAGTGAAGAAATCAGACTCTTTCTAGCATAAGGATTCCTAATTGAAACAAATTCCTTTTCCCATAAGGATTCCTAGTCAAAACTATTCCTTTTCCCATAAGGATTCCTAATTAAAACTACCTTCACTTCTTTTATCCTATTTGGACACTGACTCATCAGTTTTTCCCCCATGAAAGTAGGATAACTTATCTTCTGGAGCATATCCCGCCATATTCCCGGTCTTCATGAGGTCGGTCATGATGGTCCTTTGTGCTGAGAATGCTGCTACCGATCTGATAGTGCTCGGTCATCCGAACCAAAGTGGTTGGTTATCGGATCATAAAGTTCTCGGCCACTCACTCATGTGGTCGGGTCGGTATTAATGATCTTTGACCAAGGAGAAGGTTTCCCTTTTGCCCCTGTCGTGCTGTCTTAAATACCATAGTGCCTAAAAACACCATCAACAAATTCAATTAAATGGGTAGCTTATTTATCATTCTAGATGGTTAGATACGTAAAAATGTGACTGATTGTGGAGTGGTACAAGTGCTGGATGCCAACTGTTTTTCATATTGGTATGACAGGATACCTTAGTCTGCACTTTTCAAATTCTGTAGATAATTGCTCGAGCGAATGAATTGGGGGAAGATCCGATCAGTTTGAGTAGACGATACTGTGAGGAGTTTCATCAAGATATGGCCGATCTTCGTTGCTTGTCTCCATTTGTGGAGCCACGCGTTTCGGATCACATGTCCCATATCATTGATATGATCAAGCAGGTACTTCCTACTGACGATGATTGAATTTTAAGTTAATAGATAATTATTTTATCTTGAATTTTTCACATTTGTCCAACTTGACAATGCAAATGCTGCCTCAAAACTGGCATTTTTGAACTATGAATTAGGAGAGTGCAAGATTATAAATACTAATACGCATTAGAATATTGTAGGGTCTCTAACTTGTCCTGTAAATCAAAACCACGAAGCTAACTTATTGTAGCATTGGCTTCATGATGTGAAAATGAATTTTTGATTTTATGATTAGTATGTGAAGATGCCTAATAATCAAGAGATTTAGCATCTATTAAAATACCATGATCTATAACATCTTTTGTTCCAATACTTACTTCAAATATGTTATTTATCTATTAAAATACCATGATATATTTCCTTCTCTTGTTGCATGCATCAAGGCCATATCTTGATCTCCCGAGATGAGTTACATTGATGCCTGTGATGTTTTGAATATTAATTTGGTGGCATACCATCTTGGCAGATTCTTGATAATGGGTTTGCTTATAGAGTTGATGGAGATGTTTACTTCTCTGTAGACAAATTCCCTGAATATGGACAATTGTCTGGCAGAAAATTAGAAGATAATCGGGCCGGTGAGCGGGTTGCTGTGGACTCGAGAAAGAAAAATCCTGCTGATTTTGCTTTGTGGAAGGTAAGTCCATGAAAGAAGTTGGTAGTGCTTGTGAATAGTATATACATAACATAAAATTACTTGAGATCACAGTTTGTTCTAATAGCCGTGTCAACCAGACCGCTGGCAAATTATGTTGTAAAAGTGCTTGCTAGCTATTGGTCTTAATTCATTCTAGTGTAAACAAGACATGGCTTATTGGTGAGGGTCTACATATTTGTATGGTTCTATCCATTCATTATTTCATGATGATAATATTGGTGTGTGAATATAGATGGGCTGTATTTTTATCTTCATTCAAGGGTATCAAGTTTATATTTTGAATATGGCAAAGATTCTTTTTCATATTTCTATTCAAGTTGATTTTATACTTATTGCAGTTATTTTTTCCTCATTACTTTGCAGTCTGCAAAGGAGGGGGAGCCATTTTGGGAGAGTCCATGGGGGCCTGGAAGACCCGGATGGCATATCGAGTGCAGTGCCATGAGTGCTGCTTATCTAGGTCACTCTTTTGACATTCATGGTGGAGGGATGGACCTTGTGTTTCCCCACCATGAAAATGAAATTGCTCAAAGTTGTGCTGCATGCAACCACAGTCATATAAGCTATTGGGTACACAATGGGTTTGTCACCATTGACTCAGAGAAAATGTCTAAATCCCTTGGAAACTTCTTCACAATTCGGCAGGTAAGGACTCCACTTGTTTCACAGTCGTGGTTTTAGTCTTTTTAATTTACTGGTTCCGGATGTTACAGTCCTACTATGTCTATTTTTCTTGCTGAAAAATGCAAAAAAAAAAAAAAAAAAAAATAGGTGGTCTAACTTTGAATGCTTCACTTTTGAATCCATTGAAATTTAACATGTAGCTTATGTTGAAAATTCTCTCATCTTTTCCCAGGTTATGGAACTTTATCATCCACTAGCTTTGAGACTTTTCTTGATCGGGACCCACTATCGATCTCCCATTAACTACTCTGTTGTACAACTAGAAAGTGCTTCTGAACGTATTTTCTACATCTATCAGGTATCACAACTCGTTATCTCTCTCTCTATCATCCATACATTGTCAATCACAATTGTATCTCCAGTATTCTTTGATTGTTTCCTACATTAATCGGTTGAAGATGACCTTCATAGCTTGTGTTTTATTCAATTGAAGAAATGTTTAATTTCACGTGGTTCAATTGGTTGCAGACATTACATGATAGTGAAAATGCTCTGAGCCAGCATGATGCAGCTGCGTTGAAGGATTCAGTCCCTCATGACACTGTCAATATCATCAACAAATTCCATAATGATTTTGTGGCCTCAATGTCAGATGATCTTCACACTCCTGTTGTTTTGGCTGCATTATCTGACCCATTGAAAACCATCAATGATCTGCTACATACTCGGAAGGTATTTGATTTAAGATACAGTACAGAAATTGGCACAAAATGTATATGCTCTGCAATTATTTTAAGTGGATTTCGGTAGAATGGTTGTAAGAAACTCTAATGGCGACAATGTGGTGTGATGCTATGTTTCATTTTGGTTTTGGAATTAGCTATTTTATCTAACTGGCAGAAATGACGGAAGGTCTTACACAGATCACCTGAGTTGTTGGTCTTACACAGATCATCTGAGTTGCTGGTCTTTGTGTTCAATTCATTGTGAATTTGGGAAGTCTTACTCTTTGTTGATTCATCTTTCAGTTCTAATTACATCCCATTTCTCATCAAGGGCATAAGTCATGATTTACGCTTTTGACTTTTTCATTTTTGTTCCATTTTGCTGTAGGTAATTGAATGAATGATTTGTGCAGGGTAAGAAGCAAGGAATGCGACTAGAATCCCTTGCAGCTCTAGAAAAGATAATCAGGAATGTTCTAGCTGTCGTAGGATTGATGCCAACAAGTTACTCTGAGGTAAATGCTGCCCTTGGTCTTTCTTTCGAGCAAGTGTTTTGGTTTGAAATCTTTTTCCCCTATCCAAGTATTTGAGTAGTATGACGTGACTTGATTTATTGTGTCCGTTTCACGAACTTCCTGTTTAAAAACATCATAGAAAATCCCAAAATTTGTCTAATCTCTTTGTAGTATGGTAGTAAAAATCACCTTACCTATACTATAATGCATTTGCTTTTTCCTATTCGATGCATGTTCTTGCTATTTTATCTGTAGGCTACCAGACTCATGCATTTAACTGTTTAATGCTCCAGGTCTTGCAACAGTTCAGGGAAAAGGCATTAAAGCGTGCCAAGTTAACTGAAGATCAAGTTTTGCAAAGTATTGAAGATAGAACAGCGGCAAGAAAGAACAAAGAATATGAAAAATCCGATGCAATTAGGAAAGATTTAGCTGCTGTTGGAATTGCTCTTATGGACAGTCCAGAAGGCACAACTTGGAGACCAGCTGTTCCTCTTGCACTTCAAGAGCAGCCAGTTACTACAAATTAACGACACTGGAATCTGTTGTGTCGGTAGTGTTCCGGCTCTATACTCCTTTGGTAGGGTTGTTATATCATTTTAATATAAGGAACACATCGATTCTCATAAACATGTTTAGGAAGTCGGCTTTGAGTTCTGAACGTGGGATTAATTCAAGTTAAGTTGAGGTTAGCGATAAGATATGATGATTACTTTCAGTGAACATTTGGCAGATTTTGGTGACAATGTAACTATACATTCTGTATTTTTTTTTCCCAAAAACAAAACGTAAATTGCACCATTGTTGGAGTCCTACTATGAGTTTTGGACTTTGTTGTATAACCAGAGCTCCATTTCTAGTAGCATTATCAATTGAAGCTTGAACTTGTTGAACTGTAATTAAAAGCAATATGATAATGCTGAGTTAAGATAATTTGTCACTTTAAATCTTTTAATATTTAGCTTACAAATTTTTTTAACAGTGAGCATAAGCTTTGTATGTTCTTTGTCCTGGAGAAACTTGTTGACAGGTTTATATTAACTGGTGCTAAAGAAGAGCTCTGCAGAGCCAGTAAGGCAGCAACAGTATTAATGAGTATGGACGGTCGAGTTTTGGGAGTTATAGATAAGTTTTAAAAATACGATTTAGTGTATAATTGGTCTTCGAATCAGTTTTATTTTTGTATATTTACTCAGTTATTATTGGTCTCGATTTTGAGTCGTGACAATATCACAAGAACAAACTGATTAAGCTCTAAATAACAATAACACAAGACTGTTTGATATTATATTTTGATCTATGATGAGATCACAAAATTATGTTTTAATCAAAAAATAATTGTTAAATATTTGATTAATAATAAAAAATTATAATCATTTATCGTGATATCTTTTAAAAATTATGTTCTATAAAAATTAATATTTTTAACTTTTATGATCATAAAAAGTTAAAAAAATTACACAAAAATTACACTATTTTTCTATTCATAATAGCAAACAAATTTCCTGCCGTCTCATTTTACATATTTTAAGAAAATAAAAACAGAATCGACAACGTGCTTGCTTTGAATGCTTTTTTATATTATTAAATTAAGTGTATTCCATAGGAATAAATTTGATGTAACCCATTTCTTTCTTAAGACTTAACCCTCTGCAAATATTTGATATGCCTTTTCATTTTTGAAAAAAACAAAATTGCGCATTTCTTACTTCAATTGTTTGCTACCAAGAACTATTACCCTTTCACGGTTATGTTGGTGAAAAATATTTTTTAAAAAAAAAAAAAAAAAAAATTTACAGTAGCATCTCGAATAGCTCAGTTCCCTAGAATTTTTTGAGTATCAGAACCTAACCTTGAACTAGGTTTAAAATTTCAGAAAATGATTCCAGGATTCAGTTGATGCACTAAGTGGGATTCTACATGGGTTGTTGATGCCATTATGTCGTTAAACTCAATTTTTTTGCCATTCTAACAGCCACAGGAAATTGAAATGCACCGAATCGTGGCTTTACAAGCAAGCAACCAAAAACTGTGTTTAAAATGCCCAAGTGACAAGTGCAAAGTACACCACCATATAGGTCTCAATGAAATTTCTAGTTGAAACATTAATAAGCATGATGAAACATTAAAAATTCACTTCTCTAGAAAATATATATTAAGTCATACAAGGATTTGATTATCCATGCAAAATCCAAATAACAATGTCTCAAGAAACAAAAGTAGCAAAATTTAAAGTTGGAAACTGCAACAATAACTCACATAGCTGTGAATGCCTTCTTTGCACCACCAGAAGACCCAGCTGGAATCACTTTCAAGACATTAAACCTCACCGTCTTCGACAAAGGCCTAACAAAATCAAGCAGACGCCATGGATTTCGCAATTAGAACAGAAACCAAATATATAAATTCAATATATGGCAATAAACAGAGATACTCTCACCTGCACTGGCCAATGGTAACATGGTCTCCCTCTTTCACACGGAAGCATGGCGAGATGTGTGCTGGAGTGTTAGAGTGCCTCTTCTCATACCTAAAGAATCACCAAAAGTTGAAGGTATTATTGTCAATGAAAGACTCAGAAAGTTAACAATCACCAATGAGGGAAAAGTTTGTTCAAATAGTCCTTGCCTCTGATATTTCTTCACAAAATGAAGGTAGTTACGCCTAACAATGATGGTCCTGTTCATCCTAGCACTGTGGCAAATACCACCAAGGATTCTACCCCTGATTGAGACAGTGCCAGTGAATGGACACTTCTTATCAATGTAAGTACCTGAAAAAAAGTTGCACAAACACATTAAGCTCCTGGTCCTTTCCAAAACAAGCAGACAAAAACAGACTGCCAAAGACATCAAGCAAAACGATAAAACAACTCAAGCCATTAGCTTCTTAAAAGATGTAGAAGTAACAACAGCAATAGTTAATCAGTTCTCTTAATGAATTCTATATAAATAAGATTTCAACATAAATATATGAAGCTGATCGATCTCACTAATCAAGCATTAGGTTCCCCAAAATGCAGAAACAACAACAAACACATTCTTCAATCAATTAGCTTCGCTGAATTCCATATAAATATGATTTTACATAGTTATATGAAACTGACCGATCCATATACATGAGATATGAAACTGATCGATAATAAAGCACGGACACCGTGCTTAATTATATAAAACCAGTTCACACTATTGTAAACTAAAGCCTTGTGAGAGATTCAAATAATGTAACAAAATATTTCTACACGTTTATTATAGATTTTGCATTTATTTTCAAGACGCATATAAACCTGATACATTTACAATCAACAAGACAGTTTACAATCAGCAAGACATTTTACGAGATACAAACATCAAGATGAAGTATATAATTCAGACTATAACAATTCAGTATTCACTAAATCAATCCACAAGTAACATTAACCATAATCATTATGGACCCAAGTAAGATTAAAATCAAACTAACTCTACCAAGTGACAATCACAAATTAAAACTTAAATAGATGTAAAAACATAAAGAGCAGAAAATATTCAAATGAATCAACAACATTGACAGCACAATTAAAGAAGATTTTAAAACCTTCAATCGCCTCTCTGGGTGTCTTGAATCCCAGGCCAATGCTCTTCCAGAATCGATTCCCTCCCTTTCCTGGCCTCTTCCCCTTTGATGTCTTCTTCGAGCTGTAAAATATCAAAAAAACACAACACGCGCTCTCACAAACAATAAAATAAACAACGCAAACAAATAATTCAAACAGAAAATGAAAATTTATTTACCTGAGAAACACCTTGGGCTGCTTCAAATACGCCTTCTCGGTCTGAACACGAACAGATAAAACAATAATTAATTTTCTTTAATAAAAAGCAGAAAATTAATTGTATGTTTGTGATGTTACGTGTAGTTAGAGAGAGATGCAAGATGAATCGATTACCTGCTCCGCCATTGTTGGATTTTGCGACTTTGTTGAAGCTGAACACGCGAAGCGGGGGAGGCTGAAATAAATACAGAAACCCTAAACGGAGGGATAAAGTGAACTCTTACGAGGGTTTTATACTTGGAAGTTGGAATGCCCTAAAATGAATACAATTACTACAATGCCCTTGTTTGGAAGCCCAGTTCAGAATATTTTTGTGGGCTACTCTCATAGACTCTTCCGGCCCATTTAATATGGGCCTAGATGATTATTAACCGGTCCATGCTGGAACGACGTCGTGTTACGCAACTCTGACACCGTTGTTGAAAAAATGATAAAAAGGCGGGAACAGCCGGGACAAAACCAAAGGCTTTTTCATCGTAAGAGTCAAAAAGCAGCACAGCAGAAAGGCAATATCTTGAAGAAAGAGCCCCCATTAAGCTCTTGGGTCCCATTAATTTCGTTTCTGGTTTACAATCAATCCGCAATAGCCTCTAATTTGTCATAAAAACAAAAATTACCCTTTTTTGCCCCTCACGCGTTGGTACTTTACTAGTATCTATCTAGACTGAGCCTCTATCCTCAAGCTCCCTTATGTCACTCACTCACTGTCTCTGTGAGTGTAAGTTCATCATGATTCTAAGTTACAGGTCATTGCCATTTTCTCTTGTCCTCTTCATATCTTTCTCACATGTAGCTTCTCATTTTCTCGCCAGCCAAACGCCACTCCCCTCAGGTACTTACTTACTAAACTTACTTACCCTTTAGCTAGCTACTTTAAATTCTCACGTTTAATTTGCATCCACAGCTGTACAACATTTATGTAATGGTATCTTGTTTTTTTTTTTTTTAATTTTTTCCACTAGTTGCATGGAAAGTGGGTGAGGCCGAGGCACAGAATATAGGTGAGTTTGCACCTGATTACAGTGATCAGGGACCGAGCGGTGCTCCTGTTGTTGATGATAATGGCTCGGGCTCGGACTCGGGCTCATCGTTTGTTTTGGCTGCTAAAAGGACTTACAGACAAGACCCTCTTGATGGATTCAAAAGATATTCAGGTGGATGGAATATCAAGGACCGCCATTATTGGGCTGTAAGTTTTTTTTTTTTTTTTTTTTTTTTAAATCTCTGTTGGATTTTGGAATTTTCTTTTCTTTTTTTTTTTCCGTTTTGGGTTATACATTTCTGGTTTTGTGATAAATGGATTAGTACTTGGTTATTAGGTCCGGTTGGAGTTTAATGGTATTTTTTTTTTGTATAATTTCTCGTGGTTGGTGGTTTAGCGGCTGATTTACAAAGTTTTCAAAAAAATAATAAAAATAAAAATAAACTTAACACTCAAATTTTTTACTATTCAATTTTTTTTCGTCAAAATGTAAATGCGGGTTATTAGCGCGTCACATCATTATGTTTTATGTAAGTAACTAGTAAAAATTTTCTGGTGTGGACATAAGCAAGGAACCCAAGTCCAGGCAGCATATATCATTAAGTATGTATGTGTAATATAATTAAATGGACGTATCATCTAAATATAATGTTGTCATGAACTCATTGTAGATAACAATTATTACAATTATTACACGGTAATTGGGAAATCCGAATATGACAAAATAACAATTATAATTATTATTCTCGGAGCAGACCCTAACGGCAGACCCTGAAAGCGGAGGCAGGGACTGATGAGCAGAGGCAGATGGCAGAGGCTGAGGCTGAAAGCAGAGGCTAAAGATGAAGCTTAGGCAGAGGCTGAAGCTGAGGCAGAGGCTGTTGGCAGATGCTGATGCTGAGGCAGAGGCTGTTGGCAGATGCTGAGTCAGGCAGAGGCAGAAGATGAAGCTGAGGCTGAAGCTGAAGCTGAGGCAGATCAAAACTTTCCCGAGGCTTGTTGTAAAACAACAATATCCTTAAAACAAATTCGTCCCCTACCGTAGGTGCAGTAGAACGTGAGACGATTGTTTCCCAGGATACAACAGAAACGTACGAGAAAGGGCACCACCAGACTCGTATCCAACGAACCACAAAGTGTTTGAACTCTCCTTTTAACAAAACAAAGAAAATGATCTTTCGTGTGTGTGCTATGTCTTTCTCTATTTTCTATTTCATATCTTGAAAACAAGAACTGATGTTGTTTATATAGGAAAAGAAAAACACATCTCAATTAATAGAAATTAACTTGCCAATTAAATTTCATAATGGGAGATGTTACACATTGTTGTAACCACTAAGCTAATTAAATTAGCACTAATGGAAATTAAACTATATAACCACCAAGCTAATTAGATTAGCACTTATGGAGATTAAACTTTGTAACCACCAAGCTAATTAAATTAGCTGTTATGGAATTACAAAAGCTTGAAAATTGTGAACTTTGAGCAACAATTTCTCATTCACCCAAGCACCATTTTAAGCATATGAATATACCATTTCGAAGTACTCACGGAGGAGTATCCGAATCATTCAATAACAACCACTAACACGAAGTGGACCATGCTTAAAATTGAGCCTCAAAATGCTTATAAATAAGCATTTTTCCAACAATCCCCCACATGAATGAAATTGGCGAAAAACGTCGAATAAAATTATTTTTATAAAAATTTTATTTTGACCTAGAAGAGTTCAACGGTTCAACACCTGCATAGGATAGGTAGGCCACAGCCTTTGAACCTTCCCTTGTGAAAATATATCTCATTACTGGCTGACAGTTGACGCGATGTCATTGAACTGTACTGCCGTTCATGTAATTGGAGACACATATCACACAGATATTTTACCTACACATTTGAGTTCTCATTATTATGTTCATTTTGGCCATGAACATCTACCTGGTTCTGCAAGAGTTTCTAAAATTGTGCCCCGTACAATTCCCTTTGAAGCGGCCCCACTTCTCTCTCACATAGGTGATTTCTTATTTAAGAGTATCTCGTAATACTCTGCTCGGATTCCCGACGCATAAGAATCATTAAAAGCTTTTGCTTAACCTCTATCCATACGAGCATCACTGTTTCATTTCATCATAGGAATGGACTAGAGGGTAACCCCCCCAGTGATCCAATTATGTCTTTTACGAGTAGGTTGTCCCATTGAACCTAGATCTTGGGATCTCCAGTCAACAAGGTTGGGTTTTCCTTCGTAATAAACATTTATCTAATGGGCTTCAGTCCCATTCCCCTCGATGATTTCACAACTAACTCTCTATTTAACCCTTTGGTTAGCGGATCCGCAATGTTATCCTTTGACTTTACATAGTCAATCGAAATAACTCCAGTAGAGAGTAATTGTCTAACGGTATTGTGTCTACGACGAATATGTCTAGACTTACCATTATACATATTGTTATGTGCCCTTCCAATTGCAGATTGACTATCGCAATGAATGCAAATTGCTGGCACTGGCTTAGGCCAACTTGGAATATCCTCTAGAAAATTTCGAAGCCATTCTGCTTCTTCAGCACACTTGTCTAATGCAATGAATTCTGATTCCATTGTAGATCTGGCTATCACAGTCTGTTTGGAGGATTTCCATGATATAGCTGCACCTGCTAGTGTAAACACATAACCACTAGTAGACTTTGAGTCTTTCATGTCAGATATCCAATTAGCATCACTGTATCCTTCGACTACAGCTGGATATCTATGATAGTGCAACCCATAATTACGAGTAAAACGTAAGTACCTAAGTACTCTCACTATTGCTTTCCAGTGATCAACCCCTGGATTACTCGTATATCTGCTGAGCTTGTTTACTGTACAGGCTATATCAGGCCTTGTACAACTCGATAGATACATCAAACTCCCGATCACTCTAGAGTATTCTACTTGAGATATACCATCTCCCCTATTCTTTGATAGGTGTAAACTCACATCTAAAGGAGTTCTAGCCACAGCTGAATCATCATCGTTGAATTTACCAAGAATTTTGTCCACATAGTGCGACTGATCAAGAATAAGTCCATCTGGACTTCTCGAGATCTTTATTCCCAGAATGACATCTGCAAGACCCATGTCTTTCATGTCAAACTTGGATTTCAGCATATTCTTGGTAGATTTCACCATTTTGACATTACTCCCGACAATCAGTATGTCATCAACGTAGAGACATAAAATGACATAGCCAACTTCTGTCTCTCTGACATAAATGCATTTATCACATTCATTGATTTTGAAACCATTTGCCAACATGGTGTCATCAAACTTTTTATGCCACTGTTTCGGGGCTTGTTTCAATCCATACAAGGATTTAACTAACTTACAGACTTTCTTTTCTTGTCCTGGAGCTATAAAGCCTTCAGGTTGTTCCATGTAGATTTCTTCATCTAAATCTCCATTCAGAAAGGCTGTTTTCACATCCATCTGATGTACCTCAAGATTGCGCAAAGCTGCAATCGCTAGTATCATCCTTATGGAATTTATTCTCGTTACAGGAGAATAAGTATCAAAGTAATCAAGACTTCACGTTGTCTATAACCTTTAATTACAAGTCTTGCTTTGTACTTGTCAATTGATCCATCTGCCTTTATTTTCTTTTGAAAATCCACTTGGACCCTAAAGGTTTACATCCTGGAGGAAGATTCACTAACTCCCAGGTGTGATTTTGTAAGATGGATTCAATTTCACTATTGATGGCATCTTTCCACAAGGCACCATCAGCTGACCTTACAGCTTCGTTATAGCTTTGAGGATCATTCTCTAGCAAAAATGTCAGAAAATCTGGACCAAATGATTTTTCCGTTCTAGCTCTTTTGCTACGTCTTAGTTCAGGTTCAACAACTTGTTGATCCTCTGGAACATTAATTTGTTCTCGGTCCTGACTATCTTCAATGATAGTCTCATGTGCCCTTTTGTGCACATCTGAATTCGAATTAGTTTTACAAGGAAAAACGTATTCGAAAAAAGATGCATTCCTCGATTCCATTATCGTATTCTTGTGAATATCTGGTACATTAGACTCATGCACAAGAAATCGATAAGCATTACTGTTATGTGCATATCCTATGAAAATGCAATCAACAGTTTTTGGTCCTATCTTCACCTTTTTAGGTGGAGGAATGACTACCTTGGCAAGACACCCCCCCACACTCGAAGGAATTTATAGGAAGGTACTCTTCCTTTCCACATTTCATAAGGAGTTTTCCCTGCTTCTTTCCGTGGTACCTTATTTAAAAGGTAATTAGCTGATAAGACAGCTTCTCCCCACATAGTCTGAGGTAAGCCAGAGCTGATTAACATAGCGTTCATCATCTCTTTCAAGGTACGATTCTTACGTTCCGCAATCCCATTGGATTGAGGTGAATAAGGAGCTGTGGTTTGATGTATGATTCCATTTTGTTCACAAAGTGATTCAAAAGGGAAAACATACTCACCACCACGATCACTTCTTAACTCCTTAATTTTTCTATTCAGTTGGTTCTCAACTTCATTCTTATAGAGAACAAATTTCTCTATAGCTTCGTCCTTGCTTTTCATTAAATACACATAGCAAAATCTTGTGCAATCATCAATAAAGGTAATAAAATATTTATTACCGCCTCTCGATTGTATTGAATTAAAATCACATACATCGGTATGAATTAGATCAAGTGGTTCAGAGTTTCTTTCAATACTATGAAAAGATGATCTTGTTAGTTTTGCCTCAACACAAGTATCACACTTATGTTTGTTATCAATTTTAAAATTGGGAATATGATTCATGTTAATTAACTTTCGCAATGAATTAAAATTAACATGTCCTAATCTACCATGCCAAAGATTAGAATACTCAACAATATAAGCAGAAGAACTAGCTTTATTGATATTTTTGGGTTTAACAACCATTACATTGAGCTTAAAAAGCCCATCAGTTACATACCCTTTTCCCACATACATCCCATTTTTAGTCAAAACTACTTTATCAGACTCGAACACCATCCGGAATCCATGCTTGTTCAGAAGCGATCCAGACACAAGATTCTTCCGTATTTCAGGTACATACAGAACATTGTTCAGAGTCAACTCTTTCCCAGAGGTCATCTTCAGAATCACCTTCCTTGACCTTCTATCTCAGATGTTGCTGAATTTCCCATGTATATCTTTTCCCCATTTTCAGCAGGCTCAAATGAAGAAAACATGCTCTTGTCTGAGCATACATGTCGAGTGGCACCAGTATCAATCCACCACTCTCTTGGGTTAGAACCCACCAGATTCACCTCAGAAACCACAGCAGAAAGGTTAATGTCTGAAACATCTTGAGTCATGTTTTCTAGCACATTAGCCTCTTGTTTCTTTTTCTTCTTCGGCAGTCTGCACTCAGAAGACTTGTGACCCATTTTGTCACAGTTGAAGCATTTTCCTTGAAATTTTGATTTCTTGGAAACTCCTCCTTTAGGGCCCATCTTTGACCCTTTGTTCTTGAGGTTCTTGTTCTTATGGCCATGTTCGACAACATTTGCTTTGGCCTCATGAGTCATTCCTCTCTTTTCAGAAACTCGGTTATCTTCCTCAATTCTTAGCTTAAGAACCAAGTCTTCAATGCTCATTTCTTTTCGCTTATGCTTTAAATAATTCTTGAAATCTTTCCAACCAGGTGGTAGTTTCTCAATTATCGAGGCTACTTGGAAGGTTTCACTTAAACTCATCCCCTCAGCATGAATTTCTGCTAGAATAATCTGCAGTTCTTGTACTTGGCTTATCACAGTTTTGGAATCAATCATTTTAAACTCTAGGAAACGGCCTACGACAAATTTCTTAGTACCGGCATCCTCAGTTTTATATTTTCGATCTAAAGATTCCCAAAGCCCTTTAGCTGTTTTCATTCCAGCGTACACACTGTACAAGGAATCACTTAGCCCATTCAGCACATAATTCCGACATAGGAATTCAGAATGTTTCCAAGCTTCAATGGCACTGATGACTTGGATATCAATCTCACCCTCTTTGGGTACATGAGCATCTTCCTTTAGAAACCTCGAAAGGTTCAACGTGGTCAGGTAGAAGAACATTTTCTGTTGCCACTTTTTGAAATTCTGACCACTGAATTTTTCAGGTTTTTTCGCAGCAGGATTGACATGGCTCACATGTCCAACAGGTTGTCTAGCCATTGAGGCAGAAACACCTTGGCCAGCCACAACGGCTGCCATATTAAGCCCAGAGGCTGATGCAAGTTGGCCAGCCGAAGGGGCTGCCACTGCACTTTGGTCAGCCACGGGGGCTGCCACAACATTCTGGCCAGCCGAAGAGGCTGCCATATTCGGATCTACTGTGTTTGGACTGATTTCCATATCCACAGAGTCTCGAATTTTGTTTTAAGACTGTAGATAACAATTATTACAATTATTACACGGTAATTGGGAAATCCGAATATGACAAAATTACAATTATAATTATTATCCTCGGAGCAGACCCTAACGGCAGACCCTGAAAGCGGAGGCAGGGACTGATGAGCAGAGGCAGAGGCAGATGGCAGAGGCTGAAGGCAGAGGCTAAAGATGAAGCTTAGGCAGAGGCTGAAGCTGAGGCAGAGGCTGTTGGCAGATGCTGATGCTGAGGCAGAGGCTGTTGGCAGATGTTGATGCTGAGGCAGAGGCTGTTGGCAGATGCTGAGTCAGGCAGAGGCAGAAGATGAAGCTGAGGCTGAAGCTGAGGCTGTTGGCAGATGCTGATGCTGAGGCAGAGGCTGTTGGCAGATGCTGAGTCAGGCAGAGGCAGAAGATGAAGCTGAGGCTGAAGCTGAAGCGGAGGCAGATCAGAACTTTCCCGAGGCTTGTTGTAAAACAACAATATCCTTAAAACAAATTCGTCCCCTACCGTAGGTGCAGTAGAACGTGAGACGATTGTTTCCCAGGATACAACGGAAACGTACGAGAAAGGGCACCACCAGACTCGTATCCAACGAACCACAAAGTGTTTGAACTCTCCTTTTAACAAAACAAAGAAAATGATCTTTCGTGTGTGTGCTATGTCTTTCTCTATTTTCTATTTCATATCTTGAAAACAAGAACTGATGTTGTTTATATAGGAAAAGAAAAACACATCTCAATTAATAGAAATTAACTTGCCAATTAAATTTCATAATGGGAGATGTTACACATTGTTGTAACCACTAAGCTAATTAAATTAGCACTAATGGAAATTAAACTATATAACCACCAAGCTAATTAGATTAGCACTTATGGAGATTAAACTTTGTAACCACCAAGCTAATTAAATTAGCTGTTATGGAATTACAAAAGGCTTGAAAATTGTGAACTTTGAGCAATAATTTCTCATTCACCCAAGCACCATTTTAAGCATATGAATATACCATTTCGAAGTACTCACGGAGGAGTATCCGAATCATTCAATAACAACCACTAACACGAAGTGGACCATGCTTAAAATTGAGCCTCAAAATGCTTATAAATAAGCATTTTCCAACACTCATGATATACTTTCTTCTCTAGAATATTAATAACCAAATAAAAGTCTTTTCATACTCGATGGGTCGACAGACAGCATAGATTTTTTACGTCATTATACTGTATTCGAAATCACTCTCAATAAATTTAGTATAATCTAGGTTTCTGTACATATCAACTTAGGTCTTTCCGGATTTCGCTTAACATGTGACAATATCATTTGCTTTTTTTTTTTCGCTTGGACACTTGGAGGTATAAGTTATACATGTCTGAATCATTTTAGTCGTCTCTGTCCCATCTTGTCCTCAATTGAACTACATACACCTGCTAAATTTCTTCATTTCTAACTTTATCTCTCATAATCATTCTCATTTAACTATCCTCGAATATAGAATTAGAAAATAGAAATCATCAATATTGGTGTATGTCAAGTGCCGCTTGAACCGCATAAATTCCATATCATGTTTGTGCTGTTCTACACTTTTTCATTTTCATAATTTGATGAATCTTTTGTTATTAACGAGTCCTTGCAAATTTTGTTTGATTATTGCAGTCAGCAGCTTATACTGCAGCTCCCCTGTTTGTCATTGCTGCTATTTGGTTCCTGGGATTTGGTTTGTTGCTGCTGCTCCTCTGTGTCTTTCATTTCTGCTGCAAAAGGCAGCCTTATGGCTATTCTAGAGCTGCTTATACCCTCTCTCTTATTTTCCTCATATTCTTCACCGTTACAGCAATGTACCCTCTTACTCTTTTTCTCTTTTAATTTTATATTCGATTATAATTTCCTGTGTCAAACTAATATCTACTTTGAGGTTACAGCATCGGATGTGTTGTCCTCTATGCTGGTCAATCAAAGTTTCGTGGTAGTACAACAAAAACATTGGAATATGTTGTGAGCCAAGCAGATACCACAGTCCAAAAACTGCAAGATGTATCAAATAATCTTGCCACGGCTAAGCAACTAGCAGTTCAGAAAGTTTTTCTACCTTCTAATGTCCAGTCTGATATCGACAATGTTGAATTAAAACTTAATTCTTCTGCCAGTACCGTTGCTGATGAAACAGCCAAGAATTCGCATGACATACGTGACCTTCTGGATTCTGTGTAAGTACATAAACCAATCTTAATTGGTTTGTTCGAAATTGTTATACTGAGGAGTATATATTGGTGTCCATGCAGGAGATTAGCACTAATTCTAATCGCGGCTATTATGCTGGTCTTGACATTTCTTGGATTGTGTAAGTCCCTTGGATTCCCTCAATAAGATTCCAAGTGTTGTGAATTTTCTAAAATATGAGAGAAAATTTTCATCCTGGTTTAATATTTTGTGGTTTATGATCCAGTGTTCTCAATTTTTGGAATGCAAGTTCTTGTATATGTGTAAGTTAGATAGTTCTTTGCCTTTCCTTTTTCATTTGTGTTGTTATTATGTACTCATTGAAGAGATCTCTTATGAAGTAATGGTCTCTGAAATTATTGCAGCCTTGTCATCTTCGGATGGATACTCGTTACCGGAACATTTATATTATGCGGCATATTCCTTCTTCTTCATAAGTAAGTGCGCATAATTCATGTTTCAGCGGTTCATTAGGATGACATTATACATGAAATTCAAACTTGCAGACTAAAAGCTAATCCTCAGTTTCTTTAATCTTCTAGTGTGGCTGCAGATACTTGTGTTGCAATGAATGAATATGTACAAAACCCCACTGCTCATACAGCTTTAGATTCCATATTACCCTGTGTGGATAAAGCCATTGCCCAAGAAACTCTGACGCGAACAAAAGAAGTCACTTCTCAGCTTGTCGAAGTAGTCAACGAGGTCGTCACCAATGTAACAAACATCAATTTTGCCCCAGCTTTCGTACCCTTCTACTTCAATCAATCCGGTCCGTTAGTCCCAGTACTATGCAATCCATTTCACCCCGACTTTACAGACCGAATCTGCACTGCTGGTGAACTCAACTTGAATAATGCAACAGAGGTAATGTTTCAGTTCCTCTATTGCTTGACATTACATCAAACAAAATTTTGACACTCAACAATGCAATTCTTGCAGGCTTGGAGGAATTACGTGTGTCAAGTTTCACCAAGCGGGGTATGTACAACAACGGGGCGTTTAACTCCAACCTTATACGATGAAATGACAGCAGCAGTGAATTTATGCAACGGGTTAGAAAATTACGGTCCCTTCTTAGCTGAGGTACAAGACTGCACATTTGTGAGGGAAACTTTCGACGGGATATATAGAGATCATTGCCCTGATCTGCAAGCCTACAGTAAATGGATATACGTTGGATTGGCTATGGTGTCGACTGCAGTTATGCTTTCATTGATCTTCTGGGTAATTTATGGCCGCGAGAGACGACACAGACTCTATACGAAACATTCAGATCAAAGCCTTGAGGAAAGAAAGGATGCTCAAGATACTCATGAGTAACTAACCCTTTTGTCTGCTTTGGCCCCTTCTACACGTCTTGTAAATGTTTTGAGTAGTCCCCAAGTAATAGTAGAGCTTCCCTTTATAATTCACTGCATCTATGATTCTCTTGAGTTTATTAATTATATGACTCTGTCATGTGTAAGCTCTAATATTAATTCCTTGATCATTTTCAAGACAACCAAAGCTTGGAATTTTTTTTTCTTTTCTTGGTCTTGGAATTGCCTTGTGATTAAAATCTGATAGTTATTCTCTAATGGGAATCTCTAATCGAACCGATGAATTAAACCAAACTGGACCAAAATGAACCAGTTTAGTCAAGACTTTGAACCAAACCATTCAAAAATGTCGCCTTCTAGGGGAAACCTTCTTGAATGTTTTAGAGTTAAGACCAAGTACATGTTCGTGTCTTGCTTGCTAACTAAGTTAAGAACTTTGGAGTTTGCCTTTTCCTCCAAGAAACTAGACCCTTTGAAGAATCCACAAACGTGTTTTCTTCTATATCATAGTCATTTCCTCAATTATTAATTATTAGGTCCATAATTATTAATTAAATAAAAGGGTAATATTATAATTAGAGTAATTAAAGTACAAAATGTACCATTTCAGCTGAAATCTAATTATTAGGTTAAGAAAATTATTAATTTCCTTGTCTCATAAGCAGAAATTACATGACATTAGTATTATGGGTGCACAAATATCGAGCCGAGTTGGGTTAATAAGATATCGTAACGCACAGAAATTACGTGGATATGCATTTGGATTAGACCGTGTTAGGATCTAAAAAAATTTGTTAAATAATTCGATATAATCCATGTTTCGTTTCATTCTAACTTAGTAGTTTGGCATATGCGGTGGGACTACTTTGAAGTTTATTTTTAATAATAAATATTTGTTCGAGAATTGAAAAAGAAAGTTATTTATGAGCAGATTGGCTTGTTGATAGTTTATGTGGAAATCTGAATTCAATATTGAACTAATTTTAAAAAAAAAAAAATTATCACGCGTGTTTGAATAATAAAATACGATTAAGATTTAATTACATTTAAATTATCATTTATTTTGTTAGTTACTAACAATTTGAATAATATATTTATTTTCTATTAATGTCGACAATTTATTTCACTAATCTTTGACTTGTATATTTATTTTATACTCTTAATTTTTTAATATCGTATTTTTATTATGCTAGTAAATTTAAATATATAAGTGTTAAATTTTTAGTTTCTCAATATATGATTGTATCATGGTCCGCCCCTAACTACGCGTACTAAAATAATAAAAAAAATAATTAATAATTAATAATTATATCTCATGTAACTGGTTGATAATGTCACGTCACCCATACAAAAATTGTATAAATAATTATTCCTAATAGAAATTGGTTGGATCGGTCAATCTTATTTTTGTTAGACTCGAGACCCGACCCGACTCAACCCAACAAATTTGATTATTCAAATTCAACCAAATCGTGTTCGATCACAAGATTGACTTGCTTTTTAAATACCCATAATCAATATAGTTACATTGAATTATTACTGCATTATAAGAAATTTTACCTATTAGATATGTGTTTGAATTGGAAATAACATTAATGATCTCAAATGGAAAAGAAAGTCATTTAATGCTTAGCATTGGGCTCACATTTGAAAATGTCTTTACTAGGGATTGTTGTAATTCTTAAATTTTAATTTAAATTAAACATTTTGTGTGGTTAATTTATATTATTCATATTATCTGTTGATTATACAATTTGAAAGCCTTATTATGTGTGGTTAATTTGAAAGCCCAAGAGTCCAAAGCCCCAGGACCGGAGACCAATCTTTTATTATGTGTGGTTAATTTATATTATTCATATTATCTGTTGATTATTACTGATTGTTATGTCCAACATTATCCAGACATAAAACTTAATCCATTGATTGGCAGAGACATGCTTGAATCTAGACCTAACCATGATTCGATTCGGTTCCAAATCAAACTATCTGGTTCTATGGTTTCAGTTTTTTGAAATCGTAGAACTGAATCGAATCGAAAAATTGGTTCGGTCCTATATTTATTGGGGAAAAAAAAAAGAAAAAATGTGGTTTGGTTCCGATTCCGAATCAGAACCAGACGAACCTTAAGGTTATAATTCCAAATTATGCGAAATTGTAACCGAACTGAAAATAGATTTCTATTTATGGTTCCATCCAGTTCGATTCATAACCGAAACTGTGATCGGGTCTACTTGTTGGAGAACAATCAAGAATGCAATCCAATTTATTGAAACATAAACTTATATACGAAAATATAAACTTATTGTTGGGTGTGCAAATAAAGTCTCAAAGTCCCACATTGGTTAGATATGAGGAAGATCATGGGTATATAAGGATGGACATGTATCTTCATTGGTATGAGGCCTTTTGGGTATAACCCAAGAGCAAATCCATGAGGGCTTAGGCCCAAAGTGGACAATATCATACCAATGTGGAGATAGTGGTGTCCTCGGTTCCTTACAATTGTTATATTATGAAGCCACGTGCTTCCCATGTGACTATGGATCTCAGCCGTTAGATCTGTTTTATCTCATCTTGATCTCTGCCGTTGCTTTCTACACATTGCTCTTCATATAGATTTAGTCAAGAGCTTGGAAAGGTTAGGTTAATAACAGAGGTTGCTTTCTCTCGGCAAAAACAAAAACAAGACTACAGCTTCTTTTCTCTAGATAACAAATCCATCAGAAGTAATTCTTCTTCATTGCTACTGATTTGCAACCTGACTTTGCAACCTGAACCGTCAACGTTTCTGAACCGTGGAGTGCCCTCGTCTGGGTCACTCGTCGATCTTGTTTCAGTAAGTCTTTCTTGGTGTTGAAGGCTTGATGATTGTAACTGAAATTTGGGGAAGTCGATTAGGGTTCTAGAGTTATCAGTTGAGGTTTAATTTGGGAGTTTGTTTTTCTGTTGATTGAAATTGTAAAGAAAGAGAAAAGAAACAGTCTTGTAATTCCTAAATTTCCTAGTGCAGTGAGCTCCGAATTCTTGGAGTTCAACGTGGATGTAGTCTGAATTCATTCAGGCGAACCACGGTAAAATTCTTGTGTTGTGTGATGTGATGATTTCTTTACAATTGGAGTAATTGATTCTTGGGTGTATAATCGGCAGTAACAAGAAAGGAATTCTGGGCATGATCTTTAGTTTAGAACTATTAAAACTATTAGAATGATGTTAGCTCTTGTAGTGCAGTATAATCTTGAATTGGAACAATTAGATGTGAAAACTGCTTTTCTACATGGAGAATTAGATGAGAAAATTTATATGTCTCAGCCTGCATGTTTTATAGATAAAAATCATCCTGAGTATGTTTGTCTGCTTAATAAATCCTTATATGGCCTTAAACAGTCACATAGGCAATGGTATAAAAGATTCGATACATTTGTGCTTAGTATTGGATTCATTAGAAGTAAATATGATAGTTGCTTCTATTTTATACTTGATGAAAAATGTCCTGTGTATTTGTTATTGTATGTTGATGACATGCTTCTAATCTCTGAATCAATGAATGCTGTTAACAAACTTAAAAAGCAGTTAAATAATGAATTTGACATGAAATACCTAGGAAGTGCAAAGAGAATCCTAGGTATGACCATTGATAGAGATATGAGTAAGAATTGTCTTAAAATACATCAGTCCCCATATTTACAAAAGGTAGCATCTAGATTTGGTGTAAGTGGCTGTAAGCCGGTCAGTCAACCTCTTGCGAGTCACTTTATTTTGTCTAAGTCACAAAGTCCCACTAATAGGTCTGAGGTGATTAAAATGGAAAATGTACCTTATGCGAATGCTATTGGTTCTGTGATGTATGTCATGATTAGTACTAGACCTGACTTGTCATATGCTGTATCTTTATTGAGTAGGTTTATGTCTAATCCAGGTGGAGCATACTGGAGTGCTTTACAATGGTTGTTAAGATACTTGAATACTATTGTTGATTATGGCTTATGTTTTAACAAATCTAACGCTTTAGATTTGGTAGGGTATGTTGATTCTGATTTTGCAGGTGACAGAGACTCGAGAAAGTCAACTACGGCTTACTATTTCACACTTGGTGGGAATTGCATCAGCTGGAAGTCAAGTCTGCAACCGTTAGTCACACTCTCAACTACCGAAGCGGAGTATATAGCTATAACTGATGTATTCAAGGAAGCAATTTGGCTTCAGGGTATCTTAACCGAAATACAACAGCTGCATGGTAAGACAGTTGTGTATTCAGACAGTCAGAGTGCAATTCATCTGAGCAAGAATCCAGTACATCATGAGAGAACCAAGCATGTGGATGTGAAGTATCATTTTGTGCGGGAAATTATCTCAAGTGGTAAGACTGAGATTAAGAAGGTTCCGACCGAAGATAACCCATCTGACATGGGGACAAAAATTGTGACTGCTACCAAACTCTCCCACTGCATGAAGCTGTTGCAGGTGGGGGTTGGCTAAGTTTGCAGCCAACATGAACGATGAGAGGAACTCTGATACTTGCTGCACTAAAGATAGCTCGACATAATTTGTATATGGATTGGAGCGAATGGTGTGAATGGCTTCAAGGTGGAGAATGTTATATTATGAAGCCACGTGCTTCCCATGTGACTATGGATCTCAACCGTTAGATCTGTTTTATCTCATATTGATCTCTGCCGTTGCTTTCTACACATTGCTCTTCATATAGATTTAGTCAAGAGCTTGGAAAGGTTAGGTAGTTAATAAGAGGTTGCTTTCTCTCGGCAAAAACAAAAACAAGACTACAGCTTCTTTTCTCTAGATAACAAATCCATCAGAAGTAATTCTTCTTCATTGCTACTGATTTGCAACCTGACTTTGCAACCTGAACCGTCAACGTTTCTGAACCGTGGAGTGCCCTCGTCTGGGTCACTCGTCGATCTTGTTTCAGTAAGTCTTTCTTGGTGTTGAAGGCTTGATGATTGTAACTGAAATTTGGGGAAGTCGATTAGGGTTCTAGAGTTATCAGTTGAGGTTTGATTTGGGAGTTTGTTTTTCTGTTGATTGAAATTGTAAAGAAAGAGAAAAGAAACAGTCTTGTAATTCCTAAATTTCCTAGTGCAGTGAGCTCCGAGTTCTTGGAGTTCAACGTGGATGTAGTCTAAATTCATTCAGGCGAACCACGGTAAAATTCTTTTGTGTTTGTGTGATTGATTTCTTTACAATTGGAGTAATTGATTCTTGGGTGTATAATCGGCAGTATCAAGAAAGGAATTCTGGGCATGATCTTTAGTTTAGAAATTACACTTATAAACCAGAAACATAAAGTTAATCAACAAATTAAATTGAAAGAAACTTACAATGCAAGTAATCGAAAACAAAAAAAAAAACAAAACAAAAAACCTGCACCGAAATTTCGATCCCTGGCGAATTTACTGAGTGTTTTTAATTTCGTTTCCAATGATCACAATGGTTTGGAAGAAAAGTTGTATATCTTCTCTGTCAAACTGCTATGTTTTTATAAGCAAAAAATGGAAAACGTTTTTAGATGCAACATATTTCCACTCTTTCTGAAGGAACACAACCTTTTGATTTGAATACATAATTCAAAAGGAAAAATATTTTAAAGTTAAAAAAGCATTTAAGGAATCCCCAAGAGTCCATATTTGACTTAATTAAATATATTAATTAAATCTCATACCAAACTAACCATCCATCAAGCCCAAGCTCAAGCCCACTTGCCTTTTCCAATTTAATATAAATATTTAGAAAACACTTATAAACCTTTCATATTCTTTATATATTTTAGATGTGGGACTACTCTCACTATTTCTATTCAAACTCTTACACTTCTATCTATCAAAATTAAAGTGAAAAAAGAAAATGGAAATAATATACAATCACGTAACAAATGGACTTTAAAAATGGAAAATTATACAAAAATGACACCTATTAAATAAAACAATATGATTATTTTGTCCGAAACGGCACCCGAATTAGTGTTCGAAACAGACAAAATCAAAATATGAAGCTTAGTAACACCTCTCTAATTAAAAACTTGTCTTCAGATTCAAAATATCAAAGTAATTAACAGCCACCTGCCCAGACGGGACCCTCGAGCATCCATATGATTATGGGTGATAATTTGGGTTAAAATTCGTTTACTCGTTCAATTCGATTCGTTTTAAAGCGAATAAGAGTTTTGAAAAATAGATTCGTTTAATAAATAGATCAATTCGATTCGATTCGTTTATTAAACGAATCGAATACGAATTTAAGCTCATTGATTCGTTTATTCGTTTAGGATTCGTTTTATTATTTTTATTTATTAGTTCTTGTTAATTTTCAATTAAAATTAGAGAAATTATAGTTAATTATCATAGAAAAAGTAATATTTTCGATATTTGGTGAGGTATTTTTAGTAAATATATTAATTACATATTTCTTATGTATATAGTTATGAATAATTAATATAAATCAAGTGTGATAAATTATTTTATTAAATAATATCATTGACTAAACGAATAAACGAATATTCGTATTCGATTCGTTTAATAAACGAATCGAATACGAATCCATCACATTTTGATTCGATTCGTTTAGGATTCGATACAAATTCGATTTGTTGATTCGTTTTGTCACCCCTACATGTGATAGTGTTATTGCTCTTTGACATCTGGGCTCCATGCTCTTATTATTGCTCCTGAATTCAGGAATAATATTCCCACTTGAAGTAGATCGCCCATTATTTTATGCCAACAACACACACCATTATTTGAGTTTTAAATATTTGTTATTTTTAATACTAGATGTCACCACACGGAATTTTCGGATAAAAATTGACAAAATTACAAATTATCAATATATATTATTAATTGTGTTGCATTTTTATTATAATATATATATTTTGTGTATATATATTTTGAATCGTTAAAAATTATGCCGCCAAATCATTCATTCCGGATTTAAACGGAGCATGTAAAATCTCTGATCGTCTCATACTATTTTAAGAAACTCACTTCCTTGATTCGAACACGGTACCTTAAGATTAGATAATGAGTCATATACCACCAAATCACGTCCCTTTAGGACTATATTTGTTATAACATTTTAACAAGTTTATCCATCGGCTCAGAATGGGTGGTTTAGTGACGGGATTCCATCGTTTCCAAAAAAAAAAAAAAAAAAAAAAAGTTTATCCATTTATATCATTGATAATATTGGTGTAGTCATATAAATACAACACGATTATTCATTTATCCATTTGTGACATGAATAGTATTATTATAATTGTGTCAGTATAACCGTCAAACACAAAATTGACTTATTCGTTAATTGTATCAACATATCGTGCCAAGATGTTTATTAATCATATCATATTCGTGTTTGATAATTTTAATATGATTATCAAATGAATCATATCCGTGTTTTCTTAAATTGCACCACACAATTACAACACGATGAATTAATTAACACTTCTAATTAATACAACATTATTCGTGTAATATTTTATATAATCAAATGTATTTAAAAATAAATAAATACAAATGATAAAAAGAAATATCGTTTAGGAGATCTTTCTCTCTTTTAAGACCTATTTTATTTTATTTTATAAGCTTTATGAAATGATGGTCACTTGTCATCATTTATTAAGTCATTGATAATAAAATGTGTACAGTTGTTCACTTTTAAGTCTTTGTCCCTAAAATTGGAAACACAAATTTACTATTTCTTTTCCCCTTGATGGAACCACCAGACTCGGACCCTCAGCTACTCCACCGATACTTACTTTAAAATTTATTATGCCATTTGTCTACTTTTTTAAAGCAAGTCGTTTAATATGTTTTGGATAATTTTATTATGATCTGTGCCCAAACTAAGTATTACTCGAAAAGTTTTTTTTTTTTTTTTTTTTTGATAATTGGGATGTACGGGTCGATTTACGCGTATCTTAATTAATTTTCGAGATCCGTATTTTGTGTCTTCATAAGTTTTACAACACATATCAGAATAAATTGTTAGTTTTTTTACATCAGGGGACATAGTCCCGATGAATTATATATAATGAAATTTAAATATTGAAGTAGAGAGAATAAACCACTTAAGGTCAAATCATTTATCGATGAGGAAACCAACTTGAAAAGATCAATTCAAAAACAACATGGTTTTAAATTTGTCTTTGTTGGGTGCAAACAAAGTCCCACATTGGCTAGAAGTGGGGATGATCATTGGTTTATAAGTATGGACAATATCTTCATTGGTACTAGGGGTGGCAATTTGGGTCAGGATTCGTTTATTCGTTCGATTCGATTCGCTTTAAAGCGAATACGGGTTTGGAAAAATGGATTCGTTTAATAAATGGGTCAATTCGATTCGATTCGTTTATTAAACGAATCGAATCCGAATTTGAGTTCATCAATTCGTTTATTCGTTAAGGATTCGTTTATTAAACGAATCATAAATGAATCGAATCCGAACGAATTCGTTTAATACTCGTTTAATTTTATTACAAATTTACCCTTAAATTTTTCCAATGTATTTAGATGCACGAAGGATATTTTAGTAATTATATGCGTTTAACCTAAAAATCTAAAGACTTCATAAAACATTTCCTCTTCCCAGCCGCCTCTTTGATTCAAATGAATCAACAAACCAATTACAAACCTAAAACTCTCTCAAATCTGAAATCAATCGTTGGGCTTCATGAATCACGCACGCTTCAGTTCTTCTTCTTCAGCCTTCAAGTGGGCTTCACGTGATTTTTCGATTTCATGAAAGGAGAGTCTGAGGAAGAAACGAGGAAGACCGAACTTTGGGACGAGTCCGCTCTCAGCTACGCGCCATCTCGTACGTTCTTCTTTTCTGTGATTGATTTTTTCTTTGAAGTGTATTAAGTAATAATAATCAAGGAATTGTTGAAGTTAGTTATTGTTCTTGTGGTTCTTGAATTTGTTTGAGTTAGGGTTTTACTGGTGTTTGCTTCTTCAAAGTTTAGGTTTTGTAGAGAAATTAGGGCTTCTTGGTTAAATTAGCCAAAGAGTTGGGGGTTTGTAGGCTTGTAGCATCAGACCTTTTTTCTCAATTGATGTTTCAAATGTTCTCATCATCCGAACAGAGGTTAGGGTTCAAGAACAAATATAAATTTTCAACTCTAAATTATTCAAAAATATTTATTTATCTCAACTCTAAAATTTTTCAAAAATAATTTTTTTGAAAAAATTAACTCAATAATATAATTTTATTTTATTTTGCAGGATCCTTTTCCCGGATGATAATGAAAAAGAAGTTTGCCTTTACCGTCTCAACTCGTATTCGAGATTTTGGTCAAAATGTGTTTTGAATATTTTAAGTATTATTATGTAACTGATTTGTAATTTGGAATTTGGAGTTTGTTGTAAGGATTTTAAGACTATAAACGAATCGAATACGAATAGATTTTGTAAGGAATGAATGCTTAGATTTTATATTATATTATGATTAAACGAATTGAATACGAATAATAAACGAATCGAATGCGAATGGTAAACGAATCGAATACGAATAATAAACGAATCGGATGCGTAAACGAATCATATGCGAATAATAAACGAATCCGATGCGAATAGTAAACGAATAATAAATTCGATTCGATTCGTTTGATTTATATAAACGAATAAACGAATCGAATACGAATATTCGTTTATTAAACGAATCGAATCTGAATCCTAATATCAGGATTCGTTTAATAAACGAATCGAATTCGAATTTAGTGCATTACGATTCGATTCGTTTAGAATTCGTCACGAATTCGATTCGTTGATTCGTTTTGCCACCCCTAATTGGTACGAGGCCTTTTGGGTATAGCCCAATAGCAAATCCATGAGGGCGTCCCCAAGGGGTGTGGCTTGGTGGTGTAGGGTTCAGGATCTCACCTTGAGGTTCTGGGTTCGAATCCAGAGGGTGCACTTCTTGTAAGAGCCTGGGACAGCCGGTGGTTTTACCTGCGCCGCGTCTCAGAATGGGTGGTTTGGTGGCGGGGTTTCCATCGTTTCCAAAAAAAAAAAAAAAAAAAATCCATGAGGGCTTAGGCCCAAAGTGGACAATATCATACTAATGTGGAGATAAGTGATGTCCTAGGTTCTTTACAGTGGTATCAGAGTCATGCCCCGGAGGTAGCCACGTGGATGAATCCTCGGAATACCGAACAAAAAAGTGGTGAGCCCCGATCATGATCTGTAAGTAGAGGTGGGCGCGGTTCTGTTTGGTTCGGTTTTTGCTAAAAACCGAACCAAACCATATTTTACGGTTCAGATTTTTTACCTCTCAAACCAAACCATTAAATAACGGATTGGTTCGGATTGAAAATTTTTTAAACCAGCAGTTTACGGATTGGTTCGGTTCGGTTTACGGATTATTATATTTAAAACAAATTTTCATCCACTTAAGTGAAGACAAAAAAAAAAAAAAAAAAAAAAAAAAAAAAAACTAGTCTATCAAACAAATAGTATGAAGAGCTAGGGTGTAAGTTGTGGCTCCAGGGAACATATGCACTCCATAAAGAATTGAAAAATGAGGCACAATTAATTATTGTATTTTTTAAAAATTAGCTCGAATAATGATGTTACAATCATTCTAATTAAGAGACAAATCCAACATCTTACTTTCAAGAATAATGATGCTACCATAAAACAAAAAAAATTAAGAATAAAAGTATTAACAAATAAATTGAAGAATAAAAGTATTAACAAATAAATATATTAACAAAAAATTTAAGAATAAAAGTATTAACATACTAATAAAAAGAAAACATAGAATAAAATTAAAAGAAAAATACAAATACAATTTTTTTATAAAAATATATAATTTTTTTAATTATAACGGTTCGGTTCGGTTTAACAGGTGCGGTTCGGATTAGCTCCCGAACCGAACCGTAAACCGTTTGGGGTGAGCCAATCCGAACCGCAAACCGAACCGTTAGAAAAAAAACCGTAAATTCGGTTCGGTTTGGTTCGGTTTGCGGTTTGGGTCGGTTCGGTCGGTTTTTTTGCCCACCCCTATCTGTAAGTGCTCAGTTAGATAGGCGGTGTGCTCTGGTCTTCATGGAGTGGACGAATGGATGATCGTTTGAGGGGAGACTCGGTGGTCCTTTGTTCGAGGGGAGAATTGTTGGGTGCAAATAAAGTCCCACATTGGCTAGAAGTGGGGAGGATCATGGGTTTATAAGTATGGACAATATCTCCATTGGTACGAGACCTTTTGGGTATAGTTCAAGAGCAAATACATGAGGGCTTAGGCCCAAAGTGGACAATATCATACCAATGTGGAGATAAGTGATGTCCTAGGTTCCTTACCGTCTTTATCGACACAATTTTCTAATGAATTAACTAGCATTGCTCATGTGTTTATATGCAACTCCCCCGTTTAAAAAAAAAAAAAAAAAAAACTTATTTTTAATATTAATATATGACCATCACTTAATGTGTAAGCTATTTTAGATTAAATAATTTACTAATACGATGTTAGTATGGTCATGGTTTTAATCTTTTCATGTGTAATGCAACTATATTAGTGGAGATTTTCTTTTAATTATCTACATCGATTCTAAATTCAGATGGATTTTCTTCTAATTATTTTCATAGGCATATTTGATCATATATTATCTACGAGTGGTGATACACTCACTAAAATTCTCACAAACAAATTTACAAACCTCTCACTGTAGTTACAGTGATCTACAGTGAATCACTGTAACTACAGTGAGGGGGTTTGTAAATTTGTTTGTGAGAATTTTAGTGAGTGTATCATTTTCCATTATCTACACTTCGAGGCAAAAGTAATAAGAAGAGTGTAATATGTATGTACCAAAATGCTTACACAAATCGACATGAACCAAATCAACATTTTATGAACCAAATTGATTCCATTAAAACTTATATAATTCACACTGGACCTTTGCATATAATGGATCCCATTGGCAAAGTTCAATGCATTGTTTTAATAACATATATACATAAATCTCAAAGGGTTGCCTAACTGGTAAATATATTAGGCTTGAATGGTTTGTTTTTTCTTAGATTTAAGGTTCAAATTTAATTATATACATCTCATCGGGGTCATATCCAAAACCAATAACTTATCATGATCTATGATATGAAATTTATAAGAGCACGAGATATAGGTCCCGAAGATTAGTCGAAATACATGTTTTTATTTCCCCCTAATTTATAGCCCCTTGCATTGTATATTCTCCCATGTGTGGACTTGCAATAAAATCTAACATGGAGTAGTATACCTTCTTTCACATTTTTTTTTTTGAAAGAGATAAATCATTTCATCATAATAAAAATTAAAAGGTAAAAAGAGGGGGAAAGTCCCCCTCCATAAGTCCACTGTATAATTTTTACAAGTTAATTTAGCTAAATTATGAGTTGTGTCATTACATGCTATAGGCCTAAACTGAACTCCGAAAGAGTTCAATCTCTCGATTGCATTTTGAATGTCGGTAATAACTCATTAAATCTACTTGTGGCTTCTCGTCTTTTCTTGCACTGAATTGATCACGTTTTTTGAATCTGATTCAAATTTCATGGCCTCAATATTAAGATTCATCTGACTGGTTGATTTTATCGCCATAAGTAATGCCTCAACCTCAGCATACTCATGATCTCTTATTTCACTTTACCTCTTTTGTTTTGTTTCCACAATAGCCCAAAAATCTTTTACTCATCGGTCTTCATCTGTCTCTAGTTTTCAAGTAACTATATTCAACTCACTACTAAATATTGAATTTTAAAGGAATCAAAATTAATTTTAGGTTTTGGTTACCTTTTATTTTCTAAAAAGAAAAGACAAATTAACAACTCATTTGTTTATGGTACAGGTGAATAAATGGCGGGTCGGAGCTGGGTCAATTCTTATCAGTCTTGATTGGGTAGGGTCAAGTCAAAAAATAAACTCGAACTCAAAACAACGAAAAGAATATCCGAGATGGGTCAAGTCGGATTGAGTGATGGAGTTGAAGTAAAATGAAAAAGTAATGGTTTATGTCATAGAGTTCAGATAATAGAATGTCACCTCTATGTCAAAATAGCATGAGTAGAGAAAATAATTTTGTTATGAATCTCAAATTTTAAATTAAAAAATCATTAATTCAATTCAAGATTTGGAATAAAAATAAATCAATCTGATTCAAAAAAATCGATTGAGATTCAAAAAAAAAATCTTCATAAATAATAATCGAGACTAATAAAAATAATATCCAATTAAAAATAAACATCTCGATTATCATTCCTGAAAATAAGTGGCGCGTAATTTAATATCTACCTCAACTAACAACTACGAATTTTCCCAACTGCCACACCATATGGCCATTTGATTATAAATTGCATGATTTCTTGTTCAACGGCTAATTTAGAAACTCTTACAAGGGACCCAACTAAACCGCACCCAATTTAATTGAAACTAAATTCATTAATCAACTACTCTCTTTTTATTATTATTATTTTTTTTTAATTTTTGTTGGGCTAATCCAAAAATTGAAATCAAATCAAATAAAATCCTACAAGATAATCATATATGTGATCAAGGATTAAACGTGATTAGGCAAATTTCATATCCTCTAAGGTGGCATATCAAATAAAGATAATATAATCTTCAACAACTGGCCTATAATACAATATAATAAATGTCAATCATCAATCATCATCTTCAATTATCATCTTATTGCATTATAAAAATATCCCACCACTTGGACTATTGAAAAAAGTTGCACAACTTTCTGTCACTTTCTTATCACAACTATATATCTTAAATCTTTAATTCTAGTGCCCCGATTTAATTTTTCTTTTTCAACTTTCCTCGAATTCTCCAACACATTTTTTAGAAATTCCATCTTTAAATCACTCAATATGGATTGAAACACAATAGGTAAAATTCTCGTCTATTTCAGGATCTTATACGAAACACACCATCTGAATTCGAACTAATGATTTAAAGACCAAATCTCGAACCTTACACCTACATCATCAAGTCACGCCGTTTTGAGATTCCAAATATATTTTTATTTTATGGGAAATTATCAATTTTATATTTATAATATGTGACATATTATCAAAAATAAATAAATATAAATCCTAAAATTTTAACCCCAAAATCTTATCTTCAAAATGTGATGAGAGGGAGAAACAATTTATATCTAGAAGAGGTTGAATTGGAGATTCCAATGAAAAATGGACAAATTGTTTACTGTCTTTGAGGGGGAGCCAGCAAGTAGGCAAAATTAAGAGAGACTCATAATTCTTTATCACCCTATTTATATTTTTCTTTATATGCAATAGTTTATATTTATAACAGTGGAAATGACAACTCAAACTAAGACAGAGCAAGCTTGACTTATAAATTTAAAATTTACAGAATTTATATATATATATATATATGCTACATAGTCTATTGCATGTAACTAAATTATCAAGATTCTGGTAAATGCTTCAACTCTCAAGTGATTCCAAATGGATATAAATCAACTTACAAGTGAGCTTATAATTCAACCAAGTAAAAACTTATTTCATGATATAAGGTTGATTTTAGGGATATTTTGATGTTATTGTATTCTATTATAAATCATTGTCTCATTAAACTTACAAGTGAGCTTATGTTTAACAAAAAAAATATTCGGCTGAATCGAGCAATTTGACCAAGAACATTCGAATAAAAGTTGAATTAGGAACCAATATTAAGTTGAATTTGTATTGAGCACAAGATCAACAGTCAATAGATAAATTGAATCTAAGTGGGGTCCATATTGGAAAATCATGATAGTTGATTAATTGTTCATCACAAAATCAACTCATCACTTAATCTTGATCCGAAAAATTCTACTAGTTCAGTGCTGAGAGTGTATGATGTGGCATGAGTTTGAATAAGTATTTTAAAAACCGGACCGATGATCTAAAAAAATTAATGGACAAAATCAGATTATGTCATAAATAATTTTAATTAATTAAAAATTATAAAAAATTTATTATTATTATTATTATTATTAATTTTTTTTTTTGGGATTAGGAACCGACCCGTCCGGTTCGCCAATTTTATTGATTTTAACCAGTTTTTTTACCGGGTTTGATAAGTTTTTTTTACACCTAATTGTTAAGATTTAACTAAATTGAACTTATGATTGATTTTCAATTTGACTGGTTCAACTGATTGTATGATCCGATTTTAAAAATAATTTTCTGTATTATTGTAAGAAATTAGTCGTCGTCTCTGCATCCTTCTATTTAAATCCATGAGTTGGCTAGATTAGAACGTCGCCATATATTATCAGTGTAATTTCTTGCAAAGATGGTTGCATATTTCCAAAGTGATTTAAACATTATATTGAGATTGCAATATAAGAAATCCTAATCTGTTAGATTATAACATTATATTATATTATATATACAATTACTATTTGTGTACAATTTGTGATATGGAATAATGAGAATCCGAGCTGTGATTGCAAAATTAGGGATTTTGAAATGAGAAATCGAGTTGTGAGAGAATATGAGGGAATAGGAATTGATATTGACCGTAAAATTATGGATTTTTAAATATCGTATTTTAAATCAATGTTAAAACCAATTAACAAAACCCAAGGTCTATGAAGAGTTTAAAATTAATAATAATAATAATAATAATAATAATAATAAGGAAACTTAAAAATTTGGAGGGGGATGGGGCATACTAGATCTCGCCTCTACGATTAGTTATACTCCCAAGACTCTGAGACATACTATAAATTTATGGTTATACTCCAACGACTTTGAGGCATACACTATACAGTGGGGGCTCTGAATGGATTTACATTCAATGTTCTGAATTTAAAAATAAAATAAAAATTTCCATTTTTTCATTTAATGTGGATAGAGAAAGACAAAATTTTGTCTTTAAATTTTGAGCGTTTGATCTAAATCCAACGCTCAAAATTCAGCCCGAGGAGTCTAAAGTACTGGAGTCCTCTCGAGTTCATAATTGTATGGTACTTATAATTAAGCGTGGGGTAGATCTCGATAAAATTTGAAGCAAACTATAATTCTACGGTGCTTATAAGTGTGGATAAATTTTGATTTTTGCTTATAATAGGTAGATTATGAGATCTTCAAGGGACGTGATTTAGTAATATATAGTTTAATATCTCATATTAAGATCCTGAATTCGAATCCATGAAGTATATTATTATAAGAGTTTGGGATAATCGGGAAGTTTTACCTATTTCGTTTAAGTACGAAAATGATGAATTGACGGTAAGATTTCCAATGATTCAAAAAAATAAGGTAGATTATGAGACATATTATAAATTATGGTAAAATTTATTTGTATTATGATATACATTCCGAGATGTGATATAATTTTATGGTATTAGTAAGTGTTTGGTAGTTTTCGTTTGCATTTCATGTAGTTGTATTCCAAATTATTATCAATATATTAGGGGTGAACACAATTCCGGGTCGAACCGCGAACCGCACCGAACCGAACCGCGTGGTTTGAAAAAATATTAAAAATAGTTTTGAACCGCACCAAATTGAACCGCAAATTTCGGGTCGGTGTGCGGTTTTGACCCATGTAAAACCGCAAACCGCCCAAACCGTAAATTTTAGTCAAGACACACCAAGTTTATTTTAGTGGATAGGAGTCTTACAAAGAATTAGAACAGCTTGCTGACTTGAAGCTTTATAAAGTTTGCACTTTTATTGGTAAAGCAACAAATATAGGATTTGTGTCAATAGAAAATTATGGAACTCTCTAGTCACTCCCTTCAACACAGAACTGGGATCTTGCAGAATTGCACTTTAGTCTTTCTTCATAAATCATGTATTACCTCCGATTTCCGAAGTTGCAGTATTTGTTTTCCCTCCTTTTGTTGATGGTAGGTTATAGTTGCATATGATTATAATTTAATATCTTCCCGGTCATTAGCTAAAAAATTTATAATCCAAACTGCCGACCTGAACCGCCCAAACCGCTAAATCGCCAACCCGAACCGCCGCGATTTTCCTTATCAAATTTGCGGTTTCGTTTTCTAATTTCCCAAACCGCCAACCCGCGCGGTTTGAAATAAAAAACGAAAAAACCGTCCCGAACCGCATCGCGAACACCTTTACAATATATTATAAGCTATTTTATAATTGTATAATTTTAAACACTATTTGGTATACAGTTTGGTGAATTTACAAATTAATATTTAAGTATTATATCAAACACATATTTAAATTAGTGTTTAAATACTACATCAAACACAATTTTATTTATACTTTAACTTTTATTGTACAACTTATAAGATAACTTATATTTTAAGTATAATATTCTATATCAAACTCAATATTAAATTTTCAGATATAATTCTATAGATTTAATTTATCCACAAACCCCTAATTAGAATGTAGAAAAATTGTAAAATAATAATTAAAAGGGAACTTGGGTGATAAAAGAGTATTGGTTGAATGAAAAAATTACAAATAGTAAGTATAAAGTAATGCTATTGTACAGTTGTTCCGTATGTGATTAAGGTAAATTTTTATCAAATTACTTAGTATGCAAGTAAATTTTGGTAAGAAATTACTCCTCCAAATATCAAAGTTGTCAATATCGCGTCAAAATTAATTGATCGAGTTTTTAGCATTTAATAACCTTTCATTTCAACATTAAATAGTAAAAAATAAATAAATTAAATATACTAAGGACACGATGGCTATAAATTAAAAAGACTAGGGACAGTTACGGCACGCTAGAAGTCTAATCAATGGCAGATTGTAAATACCTCAAAATCATGGCCCCATTCTCGTACTTCTGCACCTGACCGTTTCCCGAAACTCTATACGTGGCAGCTTCTGCACTTGCCCATACAACCTGTAAACCAAAATGCTCAATTTCTTGTCGCCTTCTCCTTTCCACATCATCCGGCCGTTGGATTAGAATCCAATTACCGGCAAACCGCCTAACCATACCCACTAGTTAATACTAACCATGGTCAATTTACCCAAAACTTATCATTATTTGCAAACCACCCCTCGTTTATCAAATCTATAAATTCCGCCCTCGAGACTCACTAGGTTTGCCAAACCAGCAAGCCTTAGGGGCCTTTAGGAGAAATCAAAACCCAAAGTCCTCTCTTTCTCTCTCTTCTCAAATTTTTTTTTAAAAAAAAAACTGAATTTTTTTGTTGACAAATGGCCACCTCATCATCGAGAAGATCAAGCGGTCCAGTTTTACGATCCCTTTCGCCGTCCGGTAGGATTCACACAGCAAATCCAATCTCCTCCTCTTCAGCATCATCGTCAGCTTTTGCTTCTTCCACAAGCTCCAGTTTCTCTTCACCACCATCTGCTTTCTTCAACCACCATAGTAACCACCACAGATCTGCCTCGCCGACACGTGTCAATTTATACACGTCATCATCTCCTACACCGTCGTTTAGCTTCTCAATCGGCAGATCTATATCTCCTAACAGATCGATTTCCGTATCGAAGCAAAACAAACATATATCCTTTCAGAAGAAGACGTGTATGTGTTCGCCTACGACGCATCCAGGCTCGTTCCGGTGCAGCCTACATAAGAACAGCGGTGTCAAAAATCATAGTAACGGAACGGCGTCGTATCAGTCTAACAGCTTGAACATGAGGAGATCCGCAATGACAAATTCTCTAGTGAGAATCGGTGGCGTCGAAGGAGAGTGGATGAAGAGATCATTGAGAGATTTGATTCGTCCATCTTCGCATCATCAAAGACGACGCGCTGCGTTTCAGCCGAGGCCGAGTCGACTCTGTATCATGTCAAATGCAAAGAATGTTTAATTTTGTTTACAGGTTCACAGGTTGGTCAGTTTTAGTTTCCAAAGCTGAGCCGACTCGGACAAGTTGGCGCGATAAGCTCGGCGAGATCCGCACCGAAGCTGTAGCTTAGTCACCGAAGAAGTGTTTGTTCGGCGACTTTGAATTCCGAAGCCCTAGATATTTTTTGTTGGGTCATAGGTTTGAGGAGATTATGTTTTGTACATACTCATTTGCTATGGAAGGAGATTTAATTTTTTTTTCCACCATTTAAAAACTAAAATAACTCCAAATTAATCTAATTATCAACCTTAATTGGGAATTATTACTTCAAAACTAATTCATAATTTGCAAAGACTCCATTCGTTAGAAAAAGATTGTGACGTTCCATACGTTTGTTGTGTTTGCAGCGTTTAGGATGTGCGTTGTGTTTGCCGTTAACGTAATCCGTTTGTCGTCTGACGTTTCCGTATTGTATTGCCGTCATCTTTTTCCGTCGTTGCGTAGTCTTTGGTGCCAGGTACTACCATTCTTTACTCGTAATTATTATTATTTATTTGTTTTTTTTTTGTTTATTTATTTATTTATTATAATTGATAATTTTTTAGTTGTTATTTCGGTTTTTGCAGGTATGATTTAAACGTCATCCTTTTAATTCGGACTTTTCAGACTATTATTGACTTGATAAATTATAAATAATATTTATATCACCACCTTGAACTTTCGGACACGAAATGGGACTTGATGGAGAAATACATCAAAAATATATACATAATTGAAAATATAATTGAACATTTCTAAACTTGGATATCTCGCTGTGAAATTATCCGACCTGTAAAATTTCTTTCTTACAAGGATATGGACTTAGACTCGAATTAAACCCTAAAACCAAATCACACTCCTTTTAAACACATGATATTAAAAAAATAAAAAACTATTTATTATAGGATAATTTTTATTTTTATTTTTTATGGGCATAATTAATATCCATATACCATATATCATTTTTATGGAAAACATGACCACCTTTGACAAAACGAGAGGCCGTTGAAGTGGAAGGAAAGAAGGAAGGAAGGTACCATTTGGGAGTATTGAGATTAGACTATTTCAATGGAATTAATAATAAAGAGTTATTTTATTTTATTTTTTAATATTGAGATTGAGATTAGACCATTTGTGAGTATTGAGATTAGACTATTTCAATGGAATTAATTTTAATACGCTTTATAATTAATTTAAATATGGAAGTGAAAATGAGTGACTATATTTTTTTCAACAAAATAATTGTATAAAGGGTTAGATAAATTAATGGTGACAGCTGGTTCTGACTTTCTTACAAAGTTACCATAAGATGATGACACTACTATGAGTCACTAGGAAGCCAAGAAGGGTGGGACCGTGGGAGTGCTGTGGGAGACGTGTGAATGAAGATTTGGATTTTCATGATCAAAATTCAAAGGAAATGCAAATTAAATTTGTGATTTCTGGATTCCACGTGGCGTTTTCCCAGGGAGTACCCATTGAAGAAACTTCTCTTCTGAAGCCAAATATCACATTGGAAGATTATAAGTTTAGGGTGTGGTGAATTTTCTAAATTTTATAAAATTGCATCATTTTACACTTGAATATTAAGAAACAGTTAGAATCTTACGCGCGTGATGTATTTAAATGAGAAAAATATTGTTTTTTACCCACAAAAAATTAACAAATTAGAAAATTAAAATATATACACTTAATATATCTATTAGATGATCATGATGGTGATCACTTTCAAATGCAATTAGGGGCAGAAAAATGAGCACTTTCAAATAAAAAAAAATCGAAATTTTTAAAACTCAAATTATGTAGAAGAATGATAATTTTTCCTTGAAATTTTTCTTTCTCTCTTTTATTAATGAAAATATCGAAGACTTTTGAGTAGGGGCGTGGGCGTCTTTTAAAGCCATCGAATGGTTCATATAAAATATAAAGAGGAGTTCATAACGTGTAATAACAGCATAGAATTCGAAATATTTGAAAAGATTGGCGTGTTATTGTTGCGTGTAGTAAAAGCAAGTGGGGGATTATATTGAGAGGCTGAGTATATGTTGAATTGGACAATTTGCAATTGAGAATGTGAATTTCTTTTTTTTAATTGATGAAAATCTCACCACCAAATCACCTCTTACGGATTTAAGCGGCAGGACCTCAATATCAGATCTTCAGTCATATAACACCAAATCACGTTCATTTGAATACGTGAATTATATATATATAATTCGAAATATTTGAAAAGATTGGCGTGTTAATGTTGCGTGCGGTAAAAGCATGTGGGGGATCACATTGAGAGGCTGAGTATATGTTGAATTGGACAATTCGCACTTGAGAATGTCTTTTAAAAGAAAAAAAAATCGCATTCTTTTTCTTTACACGAGGATTTAAATCATACGCAATTCATGTTGAGCCTGTTCTGTTTGATAGCGATATATATAAAGGTGTTCAAATAATGGATTGGATTATATTAAAATTTAAAATTTAAATGAATTTATTTTAATTTTGAAAACAAAATTAATCTATATATAATCCGATCATAATGTTTTTTCTCTTTAATTTATCATGTAATCTGTGTATGTGATAAGGGTCATGTCAAACATTGGAAATAAACGGAGCATGTAAAATTCCCGATTGTTTCATGACTCTTATAATAAATATACTATATGGACTCAAAAATTAAATCATAAATCATTTACCACCAAACCACACCAATCGAACATCAAATATGATTTTTATTTATGTAAACTTGAAATTTGATTTGATGAATTACATACTTCATAATCAATTGACTGAATCAAATCGGGCTGTGGAGTTATCTTGAAATTTAAACATTCATAAATAGATCAAATCTGAAATTGATTATAATAATTATAGGGGACATAAAAAATGACATTCAATGGATATTTTTTTTCCCAACAATTGTATATTATAGTATCTATTCAAAATGTACAATTATTTGGAATAAGAATGTCACTGAAAATGTCCAATTGATTATGTAAACTTGAGATATAATTCGATAAATTACATACTTCAAACTCTCAATCCACCATGTCATCGGATTATCTCCAAATTTAAACATTCTTAAATAGCTAAGCTATCGGATTATAAAAATGATACATATACAGACAAATGACACAGATCCAACCACATATGTTTAGGTGGCTGGATCGGTGTGGTTGAGTTCCCACACATTTATTTATTTATAATATGGCTCAATCACACAGATCTAGCCACATATGTATCTATATTTTTAGATACGTGTCATTTGTCTGTGTCAGTATCATTTTCTATCGGATTATAGGAGAAATTCTTCTATGCAACGGTGGTACCATGTCACTCATGCAACAAGCCAATCATCAACTGCCACACGTGCTAAAAATTAAAAAACAACTAAAAAATAGGTGAAGAAACTCTATATGTCATTTTTTAATTGGCTTGTGGTACCACTTCATCCATACCACTGTTGCACCAAAGAATCTTTCCGGATTATAGGGCCTAAAGAATGGATTCCACGTTCAAGTAATATTACAAATTTATCCTTGTCGTTTTTCGTAGGACTGGACTTCATCAAGTAAAGCAATAATACTATAAATAATGAAATATTTTAAAAAATAATTTCAAAATTTTTATTTATTTCTTTCTTGTATACTATATATTAAAGATTGTATTGTTATTAAATTATTATTTTTTGGTGAATGTCTTAAATGAGTTGAATCAGCCGTCTCTAATGGGTGTGGTTTGATGGTGTAGGACCAATACTCTTACTTTAAGATTCTGTGTTCGAATTTAGAAAATGTGTTTTTTTTAAAAACCTGAGACAGCCTGCGAATTTATCTACTCCGCTTAAACCTGACAAAAGTGATTTGGTGATAAAATTTTCAACGATTTAAAAAAAAAAAATTGAATCGGCTTACAAATAATTGAAATAAAAGAATTAGCCGACTTTTATCTAGTTCATTTGAAAAAAAGCTTGCATAGGGGTGTTTTAGGTGTTAAAATTATTTCGTTGCGACACGATTTAGGCACCACCCGGATTTGGGACCACAATGGTGATGGTCCATGGAACTATCAATGCTCAGAAAATTAGGCCAAATACATTATCAAGTCAAAGAAAGATATAAACAAACAACTTTTAAATAATAATATATCTTCACCCACATGGCCCTGATTCCTGAAGTTGTTTTAAATCTTGACAATCTTAACTGCCTCTATCGAATTTTTTAAGTTGGGGCTTAATAATCATATTATATTTTATAAATTAAAATTATTTTAGATTTAAATCTTAATTTTTAGTCAAATTTTGTGACCACACCCTATATGTCAATTATGTCTAGAGCCACCACTGCATATGTGGAATATAGAAATAATAATAGATTTATGGAAGGATGAAAGCAATGAACAAATTTACAATTAGAAGAGGACGACAAGTTTGGATCTGTTTAGTGTTGCTATTAGAAAAATATAGTGAACAAATAAGGATTTATAAACTGTAATATGAAATTTTGATTTATGTTAAAAAATAATTACGGGACACTTTTATAATATTTTGATAGGGGAAAACTAAAATTTTGAATTTTTACAAAATTCAATTTTTAAAAGAAATTAATAATAACAATTTCTCATCACTAATCAAATACTTAAAAATTATATTTTAATCCAAATATAATTTTATCATCATATTATAGATCAAACCACATTTCAGACACTATGATGCAGTGATGGTTTTAAATTACCTTAAATTTTGAAGGATTAATCTTAAAAACAATTTTGTTATATAAAAAATAAAAAAAAAAATCATACTAAACACATAAAAAATAAAATTTATTTAAATTTCGAGAGCCAATGAGAATGTGCCGACTGTCCTGAGCAGGAAGTCTGCTCTGCGGCAGTGGTAGTTGTACGAGTTAGGTTTGTCGGTTGGATAAGATAAACGTTCAAGTAATAGCTGTCAGAAGAGAGAATCAAGCTTTATTTGTAAGCTGACAGCTGCCGGTTAACATACCTATCCACTTAATTTGTTTCCCCGCGATTTCTACCCAAGTTGCCGACTCTGGGCCTCAGTTTCGTCATCTCTCAATTCAAGTAGCCCATTGTCCCCAATAGCGGAGGGACCCATTCACAATCACTTCTCAGGAATGGGATTACAAAAATAATTGTTAGTTTATATACATACATACATATATATATATATATATATATATATATCTTTATTGCACTTTAAAAAATAAAATAAAATAAAATTTTAATAATAAAAATTGAAATAAGAGATGTTAAAAAATCCCGAATCTAGTTAAATCTGAGCTCGATTTTTATTAATAATTTTTATTATATAAATATATATACATATAGTATGAGCCAAATTTAGTTCAAGGGTAATTTCGTCATTTAGCTTCAGGCTACTCCCCAACACAAAATCCAGACCCAAGTTTCTACCTCAAAAAGAAGTCACAAGGATTGAAGTGTATAGAGGCCCAGAGATTCACAAGCCCAGGCCCAGTGAAATACCATGTGCTCAAAGCATAATCGGGGCTCACCCTACGCCAGTCCACATAACGCTCAGACTCATAAACACCATTCATAACCCATCTGTTCCAGCCTACAACGTAGTAATAGCTCATCATGAAGTCGACCGTTACCATGACCTAACAGACGAGCAATCAAAGGGTAATAAAGACACACGTTACTGGAGCATGTATATATATGAAACGAGGCTCCATGAGTGAGGGGATATTGAACTTCAAGCTCTCCTACTCATAATCTCAGTATACTCCCCCCATAGCTCTCAGCACCTCCAAACTACGCCCTCACGACAGCCCACCAGGATCAAGGTAACATCTGACCTTACTCCTCATTCTACAACTTTTGCATTTCATTTTCCTCACTGACTTGAGCGTCGGAGTGCCTACGGCATCCACCTCACCAGTGAGTAGACCCTCCACACTCACCTTCCTCTTTGTTTTGCAGGATCGTCATTGCCCCCCTCACGAAATCTCGATTGTAAACCTCGGGCGAAATCCAGCGTCTGTAAGAGCCAAATTTGGTCTAAGGGTAAAACTGTCTTTCACCTTAAGCCCATCAGCATGTTAGGCCCGAAACCAAAGCCCAAAGAATTATGTATTTGATTACAATTAAAATCATAAAGCATGGCCACTCCACCTAACTCTAGCACTAATCCCCACCACTCCACTTAACCTAACTCTAGCACTAATCCCCACCACTCCACTTAACCTAACTCTAGCACTAATCCTCACTTACTCCAAAACCATTACCAAATACACCAAACTTCAGATCATGTTTTATCTATAAATATGAAAAGAATACGGGAAGAAAGCATTCAACTCTCATTTCTCTCACCATAATACTTCATGCTCTCAATCCTTAATCCCCTCATATATTACACGGCTCTCACGGCCAAACAGAGGAAGTAGAGGTAATATTCAACATTGCTTTCCCATTTTACAAACTTATTCCTGCCACTGACTTGGGCGTCGGAGTATACCCGGTATCCACCACACCGTGGTAGCCTACTCTTGTCCACTCTACTTTGTTTTTTGCAGGATTGCTAGTGCCCAACTTACAAATTCTGATTGGGGACCCTTGGCGAATTCCGGAGTCCACAAATGGAGTGCAGTCTACATATGCAGCGATATGTCGAATCGACTCTTAAGAAAAAGAGAGAGATGGAAAAATCATTCGCGGCTATGAAAAAGGAAATGGTCCAAATGAAGTCGCTTGAAAAAAGAAATGCTGAATTGGAGAAGGAGTTGAAGGAAGTGAAGGCAACACTTCAGATGGAAAAGGAGACTTCTGAGGTTACGATTGAAGGCTATAAGGATGCGTTTGAGAATGTGAAGAAGGAGAATGAAGAATTACTTGAAAATCTTGAAGGGATTGCTCTTGAATCCATGATGAAAGAACGCAGCCATCTGATGAAGGATTTCCTTGAAGGGAAGACAGAAGCTTGGGAACCAAAGAAATGGATTCAGCAGTATGATCAACTATTGGCAGGAGTTTATTTTTCAGACGAGGGTGATGTGGAAGAGAAAGGCGAAGAGGTCGACTCGAAAGTGGCAGAAAAAGAAGTAATTGATGGCGAGGGAGCGGCTGAAGTTCAAGAAACGGATAAGAAGAATGAAGAACTTAGTCGAATGGAAATCGAGCCGACTACTCAAGTTCAAGAAATTCCTGCACCTGAAGTTGCTGCTGAATGCATTCAGGAAGAAGCTACTCCAGAAATTTGAATCTTTTGAAATTTCTATTTACTTTCTTACTTGGTAATTTAAAGCCGCAGCCTTTTTCATCGACTCGACCGGGCCAATCTTGGATAGCCTCTGTTCATCCTCTTCCAGCAGAAGCTTCTTAATAAAAGGGTCAAGGCTTGATGGGTCCGAAATTGCAGTCGACCCTGATGGAATCCTGACAACTATATTGTCGATGTCTTCGATTTCATCCGCCTTCCTTTTCCCCCATTTGATAACTATTTCAGTCGACTTCCCCTTGTGCTTTGGAGTTCCAGTCGACGATACCAATTGTGGTTCTGGAACCTCCACTTCTGGCTCCTTTATCTTGAGCTTCCTAGCCTTTTTTCGGCTCATCAATTGATGATACTTTTATTTTCCTCGAAGCCATGTCCTCTGCGCATAAAATTTCTTTTGGAGTTAATGTCTTTATAAACAACACATTTCCGTACAGAGCTCGAATCGACCGAGTACAGTAGATAACTTCCAATACGTTTTTAGAAAGTGCCAAAGGGGTAGATATACCTTCTGATTCGAAGATTTCTTTCCACTGTAAAGTTGCTCTTAATCTCTGCTCTACCAAGTTTATCCTCTAATCTCTTTGTTCGACCGGTAGATCAAGAAGAGCTTTAGTGTTCGACAAAATAAGAGGTGTTTTGTCGAATAAACTGTTTCGAAAAGGACCTGCATAATAAACAATCCATACATTAATATCATACGACAAAAACATTGATGAATTATCAATAAGCATAAGAAGTTGATACTCACTAAATACACTCCAATATTCTGAAACTCGACCCATTCCAGTCGACCCAAAGATACCCTCATTTTCACAAAGAATACTCTGACTGCGAATTACCCATATCGTTTGTTGGAAGCCCCATAACTATTTGTTCCCTCTTACGACGAAGGTACAAAGTATATCTCCCTTTTTCAGTTAGATGCTCTTTGAGGTAGTATGAATATAAAACGTCTTTCACCTCAAACAATAACCCTTGTTCGAATGCTAAGCATTCAATCGACAATAAAATCCTCCAAGCATTCGGCATTAGTTGTGAATGAGCAATCCCATAATGATCCAAAATTTCCCAAGCTAACCTCGGAATGGGGAATCTAAGCCCATTAGAAAACGGTACTACATAAAAACCAATCCATCCGGGAATTTTATAATCGATCATTTCAGACGGCAATGGCACCCTCAGTTCCATTGATCTAGGAAATCTATACTTAATCCTAATTTCCATCAGCAAACTAGCCGTCATTCAACTAGCTGGGTTCTTGGTTAGTATGTTGGTAGGCTCACTTGTGCTCACCCCTCCACTAAACTCCTCGACAACTGCCAATGATCTAATAGGAATTGCCTGCAACAGAACTTCATGCGACATAACAGTTACAGGTCCTTCCTCGAAAAACTCTTGACGCGACCATTCCCTTAATGATTTTTCTTCTGTCGATTCACTCGATGATGATCCTACGAATGTATCGATCTGTTCTCCTAAACTTTCTAAAGAGTCTCCACTCAACATATTCTAATCAGCGAGTCTACAAACAAATAATTTCTAAGATTTGGGTTCCTTAAAGATCAAATCCTACTCCTATCTCCAAACACAAGTCCACCAAATAACGTATGATTCTAAAGATCAAACAACCTAATTTAGCTTAGAACAGATTGAAGCTACTCTACGAATATTCAAAGCAAATGAAGAACGCGAAGAGAGTGAAAGAAGTACCTTGAAGCCTTGAAGTTCTCTCCCAAATCGATTGATCTTGTGAAATGAAACAAATGAACCCAACAAGCCACACTTATACTACTTCTTTTGGCGGTTTATTTCCCGTCATAAGACTCCTCGTTATTTGCGTTAGGTTTTACTCCGTTAAACGACACGTGGAAGATCTATAGAATGTAACTCATATCAAGTCAAGTGAATTCCTGAACCTGTATTTGGTTCAGTCGATAAAGGGACATTCCCCTTAACTCATATCAAGTCAAGTGAACTCCTGAACCTGTATTTGGTTCAGTCGACAAAGGGACATTCCCCTGGACTCATGTCGAGTCAAGTAAACTCATGAACCACCGTTTGGTTCAGTCGACAAAGGACATTCCCCTGGACTCATGTCGAGTCAAGTAAATTCCTGAACCACCGTTTGGTTCAGTCGACAAGAGACATTCCCCTGGACTCATGTCGAGTCAATTAAACTCCTGAACCACCGTTTGGTTCAGTCGACAATGGACATTCCCTTGACTCATATCTAGTCAAGTGAACTCCTGAACCTGTATTAGGTTCAGTCGACAAAGGGACATTCCCCTTGACTCATATCAAGTCAAGTGAACTCCTGAACCTGTATTTGGTTCAGTCGACAAAGGGACATTCCCCTGGACTCATGTCGAGTCAAGTAAATTCCTGAACCACCGTTTGGTTCAGTCGACAAGGGACATTCCCCTTTACTCATATCTAGTCAAGTGAACTCCTGAACCTGTATTAGGTTCAGTCGACAAAGGGACATTCCCCTTGACTCATATCAAGTCAAGTGAACTCCTGAACCTGTATTTGGTTCAGTCGACAAGAGACATTCCCCTGGACTCATGTCGAGTCAAGTAAATTCCTGAACCACCGTTTGGTTCAGTCGACAAGGGACATTCCCCTGGACTCATGTCGAGTCAAGTAAACTCATGAACCACCGTTTGGTTCAGTCGACAAGGGACATTCCCCTGGACTCATGTCGAGTCAAGTAAACTTCTGAACCACCGTTTGGTTCAGTCGACAAGAGACATTCCCCTGGACTCATGTCGAGTCGATTAAACTCCTGAACCACCGTTTGGTTCAGTCGACAAGGGACATTCCCCTTACTCATATCAAGTCAAGTGAACTCCTGAACCTATATTTGGTTCAGTCGACAAAGGGACATTCCCCTGGACTCATGTTGAGTCAAGTAAACTCATGAACCACCGTTTGGTTCAGTCGACAAGGGACATTCCCCTGGACTCATGTCGAGTCAAGTAAATTACTGAACCACCGTTTGGTTCAGTCGACAAGAGACATTCCCCTGGACTCATGTCGAGTCAATTAAACTCCTGAACCACCGTTTGGTTCAGTCGACAAGGGACATTCCCCTGGTCTCATGTCGAGTCAAGTAAACTCCTGAACCACCGTTTGGTTCAGTCGACAAGGGACATTCCCCTGGACTCATGTCGAGTCAAGTAAACTCCTGAACCACCGTTTGGTTCAGTCGACAAGGGACATTCCCCTGGACTCATGTCGAGTCAAGTAAAATCCTGAACCACCGTTTGGTTCAGTCGACAAGGGACATTCCCCTGGACTCATGTCGAGTCAAGTAAACTCCTGAACCACTGTTTGGTTCAGTCGACAAGGGACATTCCCCTGGACTCATGTCGAGTCAATTAAACTCCTGAACCACCGTTTGGTTCAGTCGACAATGGACATTCCCCTGGACTCATGTCGAGTCAAGTTGGACTCCTGAACCTGCATTTAGTTCAGTCGACAAAGGGACATTCCCCATGACTCTAGTCGAGTCAAGATTGGACTCCTGAACCCGCATTTGGTTCAGTCCACAAAGGGACATTCCCCATGACTCTTGTCGAGTCAAGTTGGACTCCTGAACCTAGGGGTGGCAAAACGAATCAACGAATCGAATTTGTATCGAATCCTAAACGAATCGAATCAAAATGTGATGGATTCGTATTCGATTCGTTTATTAAACGAATCCTATTATCAGGATTCGTATTCGATTCGTTTATTAAACGAATCGAATACGAATATTCGTTTATTCGTTTAGTCAATGATATTATTTAATAAAAATAATTTACCACACTTGATTTACATTAATTCTTCATAAATATATACATGTGAAATATGTAATTAATATATTTACTAAAAATACATCACCAAATATCGAAAATATTACTTTTTCCATGATAGTTAGTTATAATTTCTCGAATCTTAATTGAAAATTAACAAGAACTAGTAAATAAAAATAATAAAACGAATCCTAAACGAATAAACGAATCAATGAGCTTAAATTCGTATTCGATTCGTTTAATAAACGAATCGAATCGAATTGATCCATTTATTAAACAAATCCATTTTTTCAAACCCGTATTCGCTTTAAAGCGAATCGAATCAAACGAATAAACGAATCCTGACCCAAATTGCCACCCCTACCTGAACCTGCATTTGGTTCAGTCGACAAATGGACATTCCCCATGACTCTTGCCGAGTCAAGTGGGACTCCTAAACTTACATTCGGTTCAGTTGACCAAAGAATGTTCCCCATTACTTATGTCGAGTCAAATGTATCCATGGATCTTCAAACTGATCAGACGACCAAGAACCAATTACCATAAGTCAAGTCAAATCAGAAGGACTAAGACTTCGTCTGCCCAGACGATACACGCGATATATTCCAAAAAACCCACATTTTGCACAAAGCTCTTATAAAACAATCCAACAGAAGGTGATACATTCTTGTCACGTGCTTTTGTGATTAGTATCATTTGACACAAACGTATATACTCTCTAAGACAAAACTTCTTTGACTTAGAGAGTAAGAGACAAACTGTAAGAGCCAAATTTGGTCTAAGGGTAAAACTGTCTTTCACCTTAAGCCCATCAGCATGTTAGGCCCGAAACCAAAGCCCAAAGAATTATGTATTTGATTACAATTAAAATCATAAAGCATGGCCACTCCACCTAACTCTAGCACTAATCCCCACCACTCCACTTAACCTAACTCTAGCACTAATCCCCACCACTCCACTTAACCTAACTCTAGCACTAATCCTCACTTACTCCAAAACCATTACCAAATACACCAAACCTCAGATCATGTTTTATGTATAAATATGAAAAGAATACGGGAAGAAAGCATTCAACTCTCATTTCTCTCACCCTAATACTTCATGCTCTCAATCCTTAATCCCCTCATATATTACACGGCTCTCACGGCCAAACAGAGGAAGTAGAGGTAATATTCAACCTTGCTTTCCCATTTTACAAACTTATTCCCTGCCACTGACTTGGGCGTCGGAGTACACCCGGTATCCACCACACCGGTGGTAGCCTACTCTTGTCCACTCTACTTTGTTTTTTGCAGGATTGCTAGTGCCCAACTTACAAATTCTGATTGGGGACCCTTGGCGAATTCCGGAGTCCACAGCGTCTACATATATAAAATTAAAATTTTAAAATGTAATAAACAAATAAAAAAATTGAAATTCTTAATTTTTTTTTCATTTTTAAGCATTAAACAAATTAAAAAATAACCATTTTTTTCAAAAATAATAAAAAAAAATTTAATTTTCTAAAAATCCGGTGCGACATCATTCGGGTCTGGGTCGGAAATGGCAAAGTCTGGTCAAGGCCACACTTAATAGAACGACGTCGAATAGAAAGGTAACTTTCCAGGAAATTACAATATTCTTCTCCTAGAGATTTGCTTCTAGTTTCTCTCTTTTCCTGTTTTTCTTCGACCTAATCTTTGTCTCTTTCAATATTGGTAGTTTCTCAGTACCCGATTCTGATAATGACTATTATCCGAAGATCGTCACCGTCCATTCACCAACTTTCCCAAATCCAACGGCTCCAATCCCGCCAACTCTCCGCCCCACCACAATCTCCCTCCTCCTCAGCCCCTCTGATCAACGCCTCAATCTCGAACACCGATCACAGCAAAGATTCCACTTCTGATTCTTTCATCAGATGGCTCTCGGGCATCGCAGTCGGCTCCAGCCTAGGGTTACTCTACTGCTCTTCCGCTTCTAATTCCAATTCCAAATCTCCCCTCTTCCCGACGTCGTTTTTGTCTTTCGCTGACTTCTCAACTCCGTCAACGTTGACCAATGACTCTACCGCGGATGATCATCAGACCTCTTCCAGGTCTTTATTTCGGAAATTATCTTTGCCTGATTACAGCTCTAATTTTCTCTTCGGAGGTAAAACTTTAATTTAATTTAATTTAATTATTCAATTATTTTTCTTTTTGAATTTTAGGGATTAAAGAGTAATTCAGTATGAATTTATAAAGTTGGTTATGTTAAATAATTGCAGAGGCATATAGAAGAAAGATATTCTTTAACTATGAGAAGCGAATTAGGTTGCGAAGTCCACCAGAAAAGGTAATTTTTTAAAAATTGTTTTATCATATTTTTAATAGAAATTACTGTCATTTTATACAAATAAGAAATAAAAGAAGAAAGGGACTGTTAATTTGAGCTTACAAAACTCAATTATGTGTTATTAAAAGTATTATGAAAGAGTAATGCTGGAGACACACACAAATCATATAAAATTATTTGTACGAATTGCTGCGAAACAATGTTATTGGATGAGTAAAAAAGATCAAACATTTACTAATCCAATTGTGTTGTGCCACATCAGTTTGGATAAATGAGTTTGTACCATTAATTTGTGGCTCGAGTATTACTCATTGCAAATTGACTATTTTATCATCGACCTTGCTTTCATTTTCTTTTCCTTCACTGCTTTCATGATTGTGGGTTGTGAGTCTGCCTGTAGATTTTGTGATACAGATGGATCTACAAGACTTGGTTATTAACCGAAATTCTATGGCCATTAGGTGATGGTCACTCTGCCTTTTGCAATTGGGAGTTAATATCTGTATTATTGTTGAGTTTGACATTTGGTATTTATTCCTGAAGGTGTTTGAGTACTTTGCATCTTTTCGATCACCAGAAGGAGAATTGCTTATGAGACCGGCAGATTTGATGCGGGCAGTTGTTCCTGTATTCCCTCCATCTGAATCACACCTTGTCAGAGATGGATATTTGAGAGGGGAAAGGAGACCTGGGGAGTTAAGATGTGCTCCTTCTGAATTTTTTATGCTCTTTGATATTAACAATGATGGACTAGTATCTTTCAAAGAGTAAGTTGTTACTTTATTCTGGCGCCCTATATATATGTGCGTGTGTGTGCGTGTGTTCTTCTTTTGATCAAAGCTCTTGTTTCTTTTTCTTCAAACAGATATATCTTTTTTGTTACTCTACTCAGCATACCGGAATCAAGCTTTTCTGTGGCTTTCAAGATGTTTGACGTTGACAACAATGGGTTTGTATTCATGCTATCTTTGCATGATGAAATGATATTCATGTTCTCTAAATATGTTTTTGCTAATATACATAGGCTCATAAGATTGCGGGTTCTGAGTTCTTATCAATTAAGGACCAGGCTTTCATTTTCCTCAACTGATTTGGTAAGATAGAAAGTTGTTTGATTTTTGACTCTTCACTCCCTCATTTGGTCTCCATGTTCTTTATAAATATCCTTTAGCATGATGAACTCATTAAGTAGTTAATTTTATGGAGGGAGAACTTGGAACATTGTCAATCTAAAGGAAAAGGCGTGGCCTATCCATCTTCGCAATTTCTATGGGTTTATCCTCTTTGGCAATCATCTATCCTTTGGGCTAGGAGTGCCTAAAATTTATTTTCTCATGTAATATTGGTGGGTTAAATATTTTATTATTATTTTTTAAAAGGAAAATATAAGAAATTATGGGATCGGCACCGGGCTTGGGCTTGGGCATGGGCATGGGCATGGGCAGCCCACTTCTGCCGCCGCCCATGCATTTGAGATCTACAAATACAGATATCTAATTTAGATATACAGAAACAGATTTTGTCTATAATTATTCTGAAACTTTGGTCATTGATGCTTTTACAAATACTAGGCCTTTTAGATCATGTTGACAATGATGCTATGACATCTACCAATTTCCTTTGAAATTAAGTAGCATACTAGAAAGTTCTCTTTTTGTACAAGTAGTTGCATTAATTGATGCGTAGCCTTCTGTTAATTGAATAACTAGAGTAACCTCAGTCTTAAGGTACGGTTAGGAGAGGAATTTGATGTTGAAATGCTGTTGTTGTGTGACTGCTTCTATGCTTCACAACTTTATAATAGTTGAATGTGGTAAGATAATGATTTATTTCTTTTTACTTGCTGTGAAGTTGACTTTTCGCATCTATTCACAGGGAGATCAATAAGGAAGAATTTAAGAAAGTCATGGCTTTGATGCGATCTCATAATAGACAAGGTGCTTTCCATAGGAATGGACTTCGGACTGGCCTAAAGGTTGGTGGTCCTGTGGAAAATGGAGGTCTGGTGGAATACTTTTTTGGTGAAGATGGAAGAGCACGCCTCCAACATGATAAATTTGTCCAATTTATGAGAGGTTTATATGAGGAAGTAAGCCTCCTTTCACTTGCTCTCTGTTTCTCCTCCCTTGAGCTTGAACATCTTATACTTTTGACCCACATCGTGACCTCTGTTTTGGGCAGTTATCTTGCTCTTGGTCCAAATCCATGTTGTTTAACTTGTTTACATTCAAATCATTTATGCATGTGTTGTATCTAAAAGAGCATTTCATTGTATTTTGTAGATGCTGAGATTGGAGTTTGCACATTATGACTACAAGCTACGTGGAACCATATCAGCTGAGGACTTCGCGTTGTCTATGGTTGCTTCTGCTGATATGAGTCACCTAAACAAATTGCTTAATCGGGTTGATCAGTTAAAGAATGAGCCACATCTTAGGGATATTCGCATTACATTTGAGGAGTTCAAAAATTTTGCAGAGCTACGGAGAAAATTGCAGCCATTTTCTTTGGCCCTTTTCAGTTACGGGAAAGTAAATGGCCTGTTGACACGGGATGACTTCCAACGAGCTGCATACTATGTAAGACACTGGATCATAACTTATTGCCTCGTTTCTCATTCTATGATAACAGATTGCTTTTCAAATGTCTTTAATTCAGAAAACTAATGAAATTGTTTACGTCCATTTTTTAGAGTTAAAATAATGTTGGGGAGCTCTGCCTTTAGCTGTATTATGCTATTTCTAGCCAGACTCCTTACGAATTATGATTGTGCTTTCAAAGCTTCCATTAGTTGATATTATCACGTTTCTCGATAGCAATCTCGTGGTCCTGTGGAGTTGCACCTGTCATAGGTATAGCAGATATGATCTAGAGAATAGAGACTTTCGGGCTTTGAACTTGTTGACCTTTAAACCCAGTATAGTTCGGTACCTCAATTCTTTATGAGGATAGATATTATGTGTTTATTCTCTCTCAGGAGGCTGTCTTGTATTTGGGCTATAGCATTCATGTCTGCTTATTATATTAGGACTTATAACTATTAGGAAATGTAGGAGTTGAAAGTACGTATTTTACAATTTCCAACACCAGAGCATAATTACTCTCTCTCTCTCTCTCTCTCTCTCTCTCTCTCTTATGAGCGTGCTTTCCATTGGTTCATCTACAAGACATGATGAACTTTCAATTAGCAACTCATACATCTCGAATATACTGACAGAGTTGTATGTGTAAATATTAGGTCTGCGGCATATTACTCACTGACAACATGATTGACATCATCTTCCATGTGTTTGACTCCAACCGTGATGGAAATCTAAGCTCAGAGGAGTTTGTTAGAGTTTTACACAAACGGGGAAGGGACATTGCTCAACCCGTGGAGACGGGAATATTGGGATTTTTATCTTGCTGCTGGAACTGTGCAGACAACTGTTCCATTAGAAAGTTTTTATCTTAACCCCTATCTGGGCACATCGTTTTGGAAATTTGCACCAAGTGGCTTTGACATCCGCGATTAGGAATTCTTATGAACTGAGATGAAGCAGTTGACCACTCTGGAAATTGTTGCAGAAACTATGGAGGATCCAAAATCAGAAAATGGAGAATAACCGACTAATTTGTCAATATAGTGAAGTTGTGAAGGTTACCTAAAAGAATACGCTCTTCTATCTCTCAGGGAGTTGAGCCTGTAGTAAATTCATCAGCTAACCTGAGATTCTCTCTGTACATATTCTTTAACGTAAAACTTTGGGACTGTCTTGATCAGTTTGCACGTTTTTAAGTATATCTGGTGAAATGTTACAGAATCTTTTAAATACAATCCATATTTGGGTCGGATTTGAAATATCAAATTCATTGGGTCGGATTTTTCCAACCCATCATATTCATGTAGGGATTAATAAAAATCTAAATACAAATTCAGATCATATGCTTTCTAGATTTGATCTTGATGGCCTATTTCCATTATTGTCAATGACTCATTCATTAGTCAACAAGCATATACTATTGAAGAGGCATCAAGACCAAAACTTCTCTTGTGACCACAATTATTAGATCCTGAAAACAGCTAATGTGTGCTTTTGTCAAAAGTACCCTCGTTGACAAAGAATGAAAATTGGACAGCATGGGCAAAAATAAGGGTAGTTATGAGTTCCATTATTGGTGTCAAAACATACAAACAGAGAATCCACAATGTTTGCCAATGCAAGTCAGACATGACATTCAGTTGGTTCTCACACCCATAAATCCAAAACATAATATTTTCTTACAGCTTCAAGCATCCACTTTTGCTGCCGCGGATGCGTAACTTACGCTACTATCTCTCATTGTTTTGCATTGGCTTGATTGTTCATATCGAAGGAATTTGACTTTTATCTTTGTAGAGCAGTTCCTCAACATCTACGAAAATGGAATGATAATTCAGTTAAAAGCAAGCAAATGCATTTGACCCAATGAGGTGTGAAAGATCATGAATGGTTTTATTGAAGGAGACAGAAGAAAATATTTTGCAAAGAGCTAGAAGAATATTTGCTTAAGTAATCCCTTGTCACAAGTTTTAGACAATCACTTACATGGAGAAAAACGCTAATTGGATGCCGACCGCAAATTGTGTTGTCGTACTCTAATAAATACTTCTTGAACGCATCTGGATCCCCAGATTCTATTATATCCATGCCCATTTTGTCCAAGGCTTCAATAGATTTGTGAATGTCACCATGGTTCTTGTCATAGTGAGTATAGTTGAACCTGACACCAAAGGCACCACTCGAAATATGTGAAAGAGATCAGGTAGGCTAAATCCACAATTAATGCATATATTCTGTAAGCAATTGGCCCAGGAGGCCTAGTATCATGTTACAGAATGAAGAGAAGATAATGGTTTCTTTAGTATATCAGACCACTTCCAAGATTCATAGAGAATAGAGCGAGCTAGTATAATTAATGCATCAAGCCAGTCCAGTGTAGTCTAACATTTTACAAAAGTTTCCAACCAAATCTACAAGCAAATTAACAATCTAGGTGGCTTTATTACATAAAATATATAGTAAAAAGGAAATTAAAAGTAAAACGGACTATGGAAAGCAAGTTATAGGAAATTTCGTCATCAGTTTTGATTTAGAAAAACTTACCCATGATTTATGCATTTTTCACAAAAGGTGGGATATAAAAGAGAAAAACAGTCGTATATTCAAAGACATGGGGTATAACTAAGACATCCAAGAAGCGAAAGCAAATAAAATAAATTTCAAGTTAAAAACAGAAAACGAAGTTTAAGCACTTGAGTGGAACATACCGAGAACCCCAGTGACAAAAATCTGAGGACACGGAGAAGAAATTAATCGGATCGTCTACATATTTGGCTAACAACCTTCCATACATTGCTTCCTTTTCAGCATTAAGAGCACCGACAAGAATGGGTACAATTTTTACCAGGTGCCTATTTCAATATCATTTTAGTAACAAAAACAAAACGGCAAAAAGTAAACTATAAAACACTAAAATTACCCCTCAAATACTTTTGCAAGGTACGGCAAGTGCATTTCCATGCTATGTTCAGCCTCATCTACACGAATATCCATCAATTCAAATTTTCCTGTAGCTTTTAGGTCCTCGATGACTGACGGATACGAACACAAGTATCAGTCCATTTTAGTTCAAAAGACTAACTAGAAAGTACAAAAAAAAAAAAAAAAAAAAAAAAAAGAAAGATAGAAGCTAAGACAACAAAACATAAAGCCATTTTCTCCTCCAAAAAGAGCACACTCCAGAAAGAAAATGTAGATGCACAAACATGAAGACATGAGAAAAATCACACACATATATGCAAAATAAATAATGTGGTCCTTACCTTAAGCAGACAAAGTTCACTATGCCAACCCACTATTATATAGAAATAAAGTAACAGAACAAAAGGAAAAGTTCATGTATCATCTGTTAATTAGCTAAAATAACATTTACATTATTCTGGAAGAATAAAATGAGTGAAACTTAAGTAAGAAATGAAAATGGAAATACCTTCCAAATCAATAGGTAGATCCCCTATGGGAGTCTTGTAAACCGTGGCTGTCGAAAGAGCGCATTTAGGAGTGTAGTAGTGATGAGAAGGACCAAGAAGGAATATCCGAGTACTGAAATATTACATCTTTGCACATATTAGCAACTAAATGAACAGCTAAACTAATTGGTTGTTTTGCACATAGGCGGTGGACTAATAGACGAGTATTTGAGCATGATCATCTCATATTATGATTGCATATGTAACTAACAATTAGTCGAAAACAATCTTTTTGTCAAACAACAGACAACACCAAGTGGGAAAATGAATAGTAAAAGGACTCACATGTTAGTTGGGTCTATGTTTCCAAATGCATAAGCAGCAGCGCGACCTGAATACGAATAACCTGCATGCCTGCAGTCCCAATTCTATTAAGTGCATTCTAACAAAATTGTTATGGATGCATAAGAGAAACACGATAAGTGCCCGTACTAACTTACGGAGCAATCACACCCCTCACTGCCGGAGATTTAGGCAGCCCAGCTTCCCTGAGCCAGCCATCAAGCTCTTCTCCTAATCTTTTAGCTAATGAAGGGATCATTAAATGGTAACATAAGTACTTTCAAAAGGGCATTTAAATTTGAAAGCATAGCAACTAAAATAAACATACCCTAAATCATTTCATCATCATCTCCCTATTATTCTAAAAGAAAAATTAATTTTTTCTTCACTTTATTGCCTGGAAAAAAAAAATAAAAAACATTCCTATCTACAAAACGGTGTCGCTTATCAACTAAAATTTATAGACCAATTCATCGAAAAATCTTTATTTTTTTTTCCTCAGAAACCAAACACAGGCTCAAAATAGAAAATGGTAAATATGGGAAATTGAAGTGCTGCGTTTTGAAGACTTACAATTATCAGTATACCATGAGCCTGCATGTGAAGCTCTGCGGATTTTCTCCATTTTGAAGAATGAATGAGGAAAGGGAATCTTTTGATTGATTGAAAATAGAATTTTGGAGTCGTTTTGCTTTTGATATCATCACATCAAAGTTTAAGTCACTTTTGATTCTGCAGCTCGAAGAAACACGTCAAAGAGGTGACAGGGATCGAGTGTAGTCGAATGTACATTGTCTTTCGTGAATGATGGTGTCTGCAAATGCCACGTTGCAGGCCAATTTCTAACTTGAAGACCATTCTGCTTCATGTGGCATTTTGTACACATCAAGTTTATATAACATCAATATTGTAGCATAAATGTCTCTATTATTATTTTTAAAAAAATATATAGTTTTAGTACTTTGCGAGGAGAGGCATCTGATTTGAATTTGATGTCCAAACGAACGTATAAAATTCAAAACGCACAGTAGTGTTCATTGGGATAAAATTATATATATATTTTTTATTTTTTATATTGTTAAAAGAAATAACACATCTATGAAATCTCTCAATATTAATATTGAGAGGATAATAAGGTTGAAATAACTTGAAATCGGAATATTAAACTTTAAATTTCTAATATTTAATACGAAATATTTAATTCATATATATATATATATACACATATTAATTTTAAGTGTAATGATAGAAATTTCCAATTTTTGACTCTTTTTTCAATTTCAATTGTCCGAATTTTAATTTTATTAACGAGGTACAATAACAAAACCTTAAAATAATATTCTAAATTTGAAAATGCAGCTTAACTTTTTTTTTTTTTTGAAATCGTTGGAAATCTCACCGCCAAATCACCATTTCGGGCTTAAGCGGAGTAGGTAAAATCCCCGGCTATCACAGACTCTTATAAAAAACGCAATCCCTGAATTCGAACACAAGATGAGATTCTAAACCCTACATCACCAAACCACACCATTTTGAGGATAGAAAAATTCAAGGCTCAAATTATAAAATACAAAGTAAGAACATGAATCAATTTACAAAATGAAGAACACACGAACTAGTAAAATTTCCAAGCCTTTCCAATACAAGATGCCTCATTGAACTAATACATAAAACCAAACTACACTGTTTATGTTTCATGCTTTATGAACCCACCAACCATTTTTAACAACTAAGCAAGCTGACACAATCTACAATAACGAATAAGGAACACATCAAAATCATATAGCCAGTTAGCCACTATTTTCAAACTGTGAACCACAACAATTTCTTTATGAAAGAATTTGCCCCAATAAAGATTGGGAACTAAAAACAAATGATATCTAAAAGCGGATCTTTAATGGATGTGATTTGGTGTCAAATGATTTAGAATTTGATTGTCAGATCCTGTATTCGAGTTTATAGAGTATATTTTTTGTAAGAGTCTGTGACAGTCGGAGGTTTTACCTATTCCGTTTAAGTCGGAATCATATAATTTAACGACGCGATTTTCGACGTTTTTTGAAAAAAAAAATATGTAAACTGCCTTGCAGCGAACTCGCGAACTCACTTCAATCAAAACCGTCACTTACTAATTTATCCCAAACTCTGAGCTGAAAAAGGAAGAAATGATGGTTTACATTTATATATAGCTTAAATGTCCAAAAAAAATATATCAAAACCAAGAATTCAGATGAAAAGATCAGGTCAATCGTGGTGGTAAACTAAAAATTAAACCTTTGTTTTTTTTTTTCTACTTGAATTGTCTAGCTGGGTATGTGTTATGATTGAAGAAAAAACAGATCCTAGCTCAGGTCTTTATATAATTTTAGATCCAGTAGCTCCAATTTCCACATCCAATCCTCCAAGTCAAAACCCCAGTCCCCTTCTTCCATTTGCAAAATGTAAAGGCAACGGTTTTGGTACTTTTTGGTTCTTAACGGACTTGAATTCGGTATTGAATTATACTATATGCTTAGATTTTTACCACTATGATAGATAATTATTGAATAAAAATTTATATGTAATTGAACTTCACCGTACTATGACAAAAGAAATAGAAAGCAAAGCAAAGATTCCAAAAACATCATACATATATATATATCATAATTCTGTTGCATCATTTTTTTTTTTTAGTTTTAACAGTCACTTCATACCATATCTACTAGATAAGTTTTAAGGTCTATGCCTTTACCATTTACTTTACACCATCATAAGCAGGGCTCAAGCCGCATTATTGCTTCGGTATTCAACCTACTCTGGTACTGAGTCACCTCCAGATGTAGAGGCAGGCTGATTGCAGACACTTTCATCCCATGGCAGCACGAACCAAGTATTGTCAGGTTCGTTAGGTTCGATGACATAAACTTGTCCATTTGTTAGTCCCACTGCAAACTGAGTTGGTTTCTGTGGATGTGCAGTTATTGCATTCGGGTACACGTGGAGACAGCTGCAGTAACAGAAACACAAGATTAGAGTCATGGCTAAACACGACATAAAAGATCAGTGGTATTAATTTTCACAGAATATTAATCACACGATAGAATGGATTTTTTACTGCACGAAGTCAGTACCTAGTGGTAGGAGGTAGGTAAGCGGTGGATAATATCCGGCAATGTACTTCAAGATTTGAAGCATCGAATATGGAAACAGTTCCATCTACAAAGGTGGCGAATACCATCTGGCAATCACATGAGAATGTTGCTTGGGAGATAGGAGCAGAACTTATTGGAAACCACTGTAAGTGCCAAACAGACGATATTTTTAGTTATGTACTACAAAAGAACCCGCAAACAATACCAAGCCCACTCATACAAAAACATCATAGAGAGGAAGTGCAAAACAAACCTGCTTTAGACAACTTAGATCCTCGGCTTCATATATTGCTAGATGAGTCTCATGTACAAGAAGGAAGCGTGTATGGTCCCTATGAAACTGGATGTGTGTGTCAGATGTTGCCAGAGCCGTTACCCCATCAGGAGTCTGCAAGGATCTGCATGTCTGTATTTCCCATCCGTCAACATCCCACACTATAATCTGCAGAGTGCAGAAGGAAATGAAAACATGAGTGGGAAGTAAAATCATCAATCACCAATGAATATCCAAAAAATGTCATGCACAAGATGTATAATTGGGGTCAAGTGGATGCATGACAGGGAATATCAAACACTAACCTGAGCATCTGCTCCGGAAGAAACAAGTTTATCTAGAGCATCAGAGAAGGCAAGGGCAGTGACTCTTTTAGAGTGACCCTCAAGCCTGCTTATGACCTGCATCAATGAATTTAATGAGAAATATTAACTAGGATTCTCTGGAAGATAGGCATTGAAGCATGTAAAGTATAGGGGGAAGATATACCTCAGAAGTCTGGGCATTATATATTTGAATTGTGGAATTATCCATGCCAATGGCAATTACATTATTATCTCGGGGGTTGAAAGCAAGACTTGTAGCTGCAGGTGATGGAGGCATAATGCTCACCATTGTCTATGCATACCAACCAAAGTCGGAGAATAGTCAGTTAGCTTCAAACCAAATTGTAAACATTGACATGAAAGCATCTTAATTTGATTAGGGATCTTGAAATTTCTAAATCAGTGAAACAGTCGAGTAGAAAGTCAGCAAACCACCTGTTTCAAGCACTTTTACAAGCTATGAAAGGAAAAGGAACGCAAGAATTATGATGCATATGTTTTTCATCTCATGCACATTGGAAAAAGAAAATTGAGATTATGATGCTATGAAAAGCGGGAAAGATCATCTATTAACGAGTCCTGAGGGACAGTGGATGAATAAAGATTTGAGTCTTTTTCATTCGGTTTCTGTGAAAAAAGCTATATATATTTTATGTGTGATTCAACATTACAAACTTTTGAATGGTTATTGTAATTCACATAATTAATTAGCTTACCTTAAATGTCATCACGTTGTACAAGGAGATCATCCCTCCTGATGCTGAAAAGAGGTATGCATCATTCTTGGACAAAGCAAAACAAGGCACGGCCTCTTGAGAATTGCTGCCTGTAGGGTCATTTACCATTGACCTATTCTTTGGTTGATGCAAGCAAGGAGAAACTTTGGTAGTTGCCTACATTTAACATATTATCAAGATTAATACGAACTACAGTTCAAACCGCAACTTTCAACAATATGAAATTCAAATAAAAGAAATTGTCAGACTCCCTTCCACCTCGGCACTTAAAGCCAGGTTATTTCTTGGCCATCTCCACATTTGATGAACGCCATTTGATGCTAATGCCAAAATGGCTTGACCTCCATTATTGTAGGTGAGTCTTGATATCTGCTTTTGCAAGAAAGGCAGATTGTGAGAAACTATGATTTCATTTACATCAACTTGAAATGATTAACTATATATTTTGAGTGGTTTTGTATCCTCGAGCCCTTGCTACTTAAAGTTCTCTAACATTTACGGATTTGATAACTTCAGCATCCTTTACATATTTAGCTATTCAGAAGAAAATATACTGAACTACAAATGAGGTTCTATTCATGGATAGTTGATTAGAGAAACATAGAACAGTTAACTAGACTATAAAGAATCCGTGGTTAAAAGAAACTGCTTGTGAGAAATTAAAATTCTAACATTAAAAAATATACTTGATATATACAGTTCATCACAAGTATTATTTTTAACCAAAAAAAATCCCAATAAAATGGCATAATCCAAAAATAGCAACCATCAAATATTTAACACTGAGGGTACATTTGGCACACTGTATATATTAAGCCGTATTGTATTATTTAATGCATGATGTATTGTATTAAGGTGCATTGTAATAATATTGTATTATATTAATGTTGTATAACGTTTGGTACTATACTGCATTGTATTAATATTAATATTTTAATAATATTTTTTAATATTAATATTAATTAAAATTTTCATATTTTATAAATGTTTTAATAATATTTTAATAATATTTTTTAATAATAATTATTTAATATTTTAATATTAATTTTTATTTTTTTAACAATATTAATTAAATTCTTAATATTTTAATAATATATATTAATACTTTTATATTTTAATTTTAATATAAATAAAATAATATTGATGATTTGAGAATATAAATTTTTTTTAGTGCAATGTGACATAATCTCACCTCTCCCCCATCGTTCGTTAATACAGCGTGGGCAACATTAAATAATACAATATTGGATGGTCAGCATTGTCCCAAACACTGTATTGTATTAAGTTAATACTATACATTATCCTAATGTTGTGTAATACCGCGCACCAAACGCACCCTAAGTTAATATCATCTTCTCATAACCTTATTCACTTGTAGCACCCATTCCTAAATTTAATAATAATAATAATATAGAAAAATAGATCTAAATAAATTAAGAGAGTGGCGGGTTAGCGAACAGACAATGCGGGTAACCACCGGGTTTGTCAACTTACCAAAGCTGCCCAATATCCGCAACAGGTTTTGATTTGCAATACCAAACTCACCCATTACCCACTAAAAGACATTAAATCCTACCCACGTTAGGCGGGTACTAGCGGTTTTGCGGGTTTTTGGACAAAATTGTCATCCCTAGTCAGTGCAGTGAGGACTGAGGAGGGTATTTCCTAACAAGCAACAGGAAACTCAAGCTACAAAAACTTCCAAGGAAGCATACAACAATTGCGAAAGCAAATTTCTAGTATGTCATTTAATCGGTTCTTACTTACTAGCATGCATAGGCATTAGGGATCTTACACACACATCAGAAGAAAAAATAAAAAATATAAAGATAAAATATGAAAATTAAAGCTGCTAAAAAATGGGAATGCCTAACCTTGTTTACTCTCACTGTAGAGAGGAGCAGCAATGACTGGCACTCCGAAGGTCTAGCAATCAAGGGCTTCCCAACCTCTGATTTGTTTTCTGCTTCCACAGAAATTTCTGCTTCCACATGCATTAAATTCTTTTGATCCTCATTCTACAGCAGACCAGTGTATCATGAATATACTTCAGAAATATTATCTCTAAGACATGTGTTCGAAAGTTTGCAAAAGAAGGAAAGATATGAATTCCAACTGAACTCTTGCAATGTACCACGAGAAAATATAAACATGACAGTACACTCGTTTCATGTTTAATTGACTCACCACTGTAACACTTCCATTGGCAACTCCAGCATCAGTTATAGATGAAATAGGATTGATTGAAAGCTGCATAAAATAAAATGCATCAGAAAGATGAATATTCTATGGAAACAAGAAGAGAAGGTTTAAAATGCTAACCATCCTCATATTATCAGAGAGAACTCCAGAGGCATCAACAGAATTGCTTTCAGGTGTTTCCAATATCTTTATTCTGTTTTCATTTGCAATGACAGCCAACAGGGTTCCCTTCTTGTTGAAGCGAATGCATGGGTTTGCCTTCGAAACAAAAAAGATTATAAATGCAACTTATACAATTTCCTGTTGAAATGTAATATAAAAGAATTGACACTCATCTCATCAATATAGAAGAGTTGTAACACACATTTTTCACAATGAAGTGCCTAAACAATAACAACTTACTGGTAATCCTCCACCAGCATCAATGGTTGTCAAGAGCTCAACCTTGTCCGTATCCCAAATTTTAATGACATGATCATCTCCAGCAGCCAAAATATGGTTCTTGGTTGTATCAAAATGCAGTACGTCCACAGAATTATTCTGCAACCGCAACCCATGGTAGGTCCTTTTTATAGCACCTTCACTTTCATTCCATTCAACAAGGAACGACTCTCCATCTTTAGAAGTCCCACATGAAAATAGCCTAAAAGGTTTTTAATGTAGCAATGACAATTGAATTAACACAAAAAATATAAATAGATGAAAAGATCAAACTACGAAATTTCAGCTCAGGTCGAGTAGTAAAAACCTTTGGCCATTAGCACTGTAAACCATCCTCGTGCAGCCAAGACCAGGGGCATCATAATTAACTCTAGCTCCTAAATTGTCATACAACCATGCTTTTATTTTGCCATCCACTGATGTTGAGAAGATAAACTACGATACAAAAGAATACATAAACTTATGCTACATAAAATATAAAAAAATTCCCTAAATCATGAAAATCACCAGTCAATAATGAGTACAATCAAGAGATGCCCTTACATGAATGTTTTCCTTAGCATGAGGGCAGACAGAATTAACTGGAGCGTCATGACCTTCAAACGTATATATTTTGGTACCAGTAACTGCATCCCACACCTTAAACACAATCATGAATAAACACAATATCACTTTCTCTAAGACTTCAAAAATTATTATTCAATGTCAAAGGTAAAAACAACCTTAATTGTCTCATTTTTTTAATTAAAAAATAAAGAAATCTAAGAGCGAACTCCCGAGTGATACATTATTAGTAGACAGAGAAAAGAGTAAAAGAAAGAGCAGCCCGTAGGCAAAATAAAATGGTAAGACACAAAACGAAATTGTAGAACCCCTGGTAGTTGAGGAGAGAGCATAACCTTAATTGTCTTGTCGTCACCACATGTTATAATTGAAGTTTGCTTACAAGGGGCAGAGAATGCAAGATCATTTACGCCACCAACGTGAGCATCAATCTAAATAGAAGAAAAAAGAATCAATACTCGTGGTTGAATAGAAAACTCAAAAATTGTATTAGTAATAATGATGGTTTAAGCATTAAGGCTACCTCCAGTAGCTGCCGAGCATCACTAGCACCATGGTAAGAATATAATTGAACAATATGTTTTGAATATGCTACCCCTGTTCAAAAGAAGAACAACAAAAATTAATCAAATTACTAGCTATATTTTCCAGTACAGCGATCCCAATGTTCTTGTACTTGCCTAACAAAGAACCATCCGAACTCCAAATGACGCGATTAACAGAAATAACTGGATCTCTAACCAGAGCTGTCTGCATATATTTGAGTTTGATTAGATTTCAAAAATCCAACTCCAGACTTGGCAAGATGTTACGTGGTTTTGGTTAGGAGGAGATGACAAACCTTGAACAACGTCGAGCATCCTCCAATATCCCAAACCTTAAAATTTCTGGCAAACAACTTTTGTCCTGAATTAACATCCCACAACCCTATGTCCCCCACATTGGTTCCAACTGAAGAGTCACACCAGCAACATTGTTGAGTGAAGACATTAAGAAAAGTTAGTAATTACCAGCAATTGCGAAGTACTGAACAAAATTTGTATGGATGAACCTATAAGAAAAGAATGCTGAATAGGATGAAAATCCAGGCTCACTGGAGATGACCCCTCAACAAATGTCCGTGCAACAGACTGAAACATGTCATTCTTCAAAGTGTTCTTAGATGAGTAATCAGGAATGTTTCTGAGACTTACACCGGGATAAGTGACAGTTGATGCTACCTGCACATACAAGTGAAAAATCATGACTAACAGAATATATATATATATAACTTTTAATTATGAGATGTTGCAGCAAAAGTTAACCCAGGTTTACCTCATCCAAAATCTCAACAGGTCTTTTCTCAGACATAATATCAGAATCCTCCAGGTCATCCATAGTTGCGGCTACCAAGATGAAAAAATAATTGCAAACGATGAGCTTAAACCATAGACCTTGAAGAAAAAAATGAAACCACTACCTTTATTTGTTGGATCACTGAGAAACAAGGCTCCCGTGGAAACTTCGGAATCAGTTAGCATATATGAACTAAAATTGCAACTGGCAGGGGAAGCTGTGGCTTGAGAAGGCTGAAATGAAAAAAATCTTAATAAACTATAATATTAACATGATTGTCAAGACCTGTAACAGAACCAATAATTGAGCTTACCAATGCATTACTCTCAGTTGACTGGCCAGACAGATCAGAGTCTTGCACTTGACAAACATGGTCCATAAAAAGGGTATTTATATCAGGATTTGGATGAGGATTTGTGCAATGCACATGCTGCCAGTTCAGGCTGTCAAACAAGCTTAATTCAGTTCTCTCTTAATGCCCGATAAGTACATCTCAAATTAATGAAAACGATCCAAGATGCCAAAGCTACAGTAAATAAATTTACAGAATCATTTCGTTCTGGTACAATTCAATTTCTTTTCAAGCAAAAAAAAATGTAATATCAGATGTGAAGTCCAAAGACGGAAAACCAAAGTTATTACCTTTGGTTAATGAGACGTCGTAGCCTATGACTTTTCATGCTAGGAAATTTCAATTTTCCCTGTAAAAGGGGATTTGCCTCAATTATTTGTCTGAGTTCAAGCATCATAATTTTCCTTGCAGACACTGCATCTACATAGTACTTTGAAAGCAAGTCATGTTCTCTGTCAAACACACAAAAAAGAGTTCATCTTATTAGAGTACTGTTACAAAATCTGAAATTCAGGAACCGGTGTGACTTCATACCTTATATCATCTAATGTCAAAAGCTGAGCCAGATCTTTAAACAGCTCTTCATTGCCAGGAGCAAAAACTTTTAAATCCTTCTTCAGGATGTTTAAAGCCTTTGCCTCACGGCTGTAAAACAACCAGCCATTCGTCAAAAAAGGAAAAAAATGCTTATAACACGAGGATGCTAATTTGAGATTTATAAAAGAAAAGGGAAATATAAAAGGAACTAAATTTACCGGTCCACTGCCTCAAAGAAATTCTGCTTCCTGATCTCAAAATAGATCTTGGTTGAGTACCTGTTGTCATCCACTTTTGTGAAACTAGAAAGATACCTCTCAGCATCTTCCCATTTCCCATCAAGTACCATGTCCTCAAAAAACTTCATGTCAAAGTAAAATCCACTTTCACGCTCAAGCCTATGCAAAGAATCATGATTAAATCACATATAATCAACTTGAATGAATGACTAAATATGATATAATCAACTCGAGAGTGAGAGACAAACATACATGCGAGCACTTTCTTCAAAGCCTTCCTCATCGAAGAACTGCAAGATTAAGAAAACGAGATCTTTACTGAACTTAGACATCTCCATAGCAGTCTTCTTGTCTCCAAAACCTATAAATGAAACCAAGTTAGAGATTTTGATGAATGAAATAACCGACAACGTAAACTACCCATGAAGCCAAATATAACTCTGTGGCTCAGTTGGTCAAGCAAATCATTTCATTTTCCTTTCTCAAAGAGTAATAGAACACACATAACCCCAATTTTTAATTTCTGTTCCTCACAATTTGTTCACTTCTGTTACCTTCAAAATACTTCAAATACAGGGACAACTTTGGATTTTGACCAAAAAAAAAAATTCCTTCATTTTCTCAGCAACCAAACACAAATACATACGCATAACACAAAATAACCGGCTAACGCAAGAGGCTATCATTTCTCAGAAAAATTTCACTTTCTTGTTTCCTCCGTTTTCTCAGCAACCAAACAAATGGTTAGGGCTTTGATCAGTCATAAATAGTCAAAAACAAACAATAAAAACCACAAAACAACAAAATTAGACAGCCGATTTTCAACAACTCAAACAAAAACAAGCCACCGTCAAGATAATCGCACCGATTAAGCAAGAATTTTATAATTTCACACATTGACTAAATAATTTAATAAAAAAAAAAAAAAGATATAAAGAAAACAGGTAAAGGGAAAGTAAATAAATTTAAGGTTAAAAAATCAACCAAAAACAAAAACTTGATTTTGGCCGAGAAAGAAACTTGTACTTACAGATCAAGTTATCAAAGACGAAACCTAAAATTAAACAAGAAAGTAAATTTTTCAAAAAAAAAAAAAATGTAACGGAAGAAAAAGCTCACTTTGGACCGTGAAAGACGTGAATTGGGGAAGGGTGCTCTGGCGGCTGACTATATATAATGGTGGCGATGTATACGATATAATAATTACGTTTACTTATCATGTTTGATAGGCCCACGGTGATAAGTAGTAGGGCTTATATAAGACCAAGTTGGGGCCTACTCCACGTGTGCTTTTCAATCAACGGTTACAAGGATTTTGAAACTATAATCAAATTTTAATATTTTAAAATTTAATTGTTGGCTCCAAAAATCAGAGGAGTTGATTCTATACTATAATTTTTGGCGGATTTCTATGATTAATAAAAATGTAATTGGATTCTCTAAAAGTCTTAATGTGATAATTAATTTAATCATAAGAAGATGTTATAAATATAAGTTTAAAAAAAAATTGAAAGTTGAAACATAATACTTTATTAGATTTTAATTATAGAGGAGATTAATGACAAAAAAGAAATTAAATTATAGTGCTGGAAAAGAAAATCCTAAGGATTGAATTGAAATTAACTAGGTTGATATGTTGATCCATTTTGTTGTCCTTTGCTTAGGTGCCCTCCTTGAATTTATTATATGCTTGCACTAAACTCCTCTAACTTTCCATTATTTCACCTTGTTATGCTCGTACTTAGACTCGGCCACGGTTTCGATTCAGAACCAGAACCAAACCCCCAAACGGTTCAGTTATGGTTCCACAAAATTTAAACTATTTTTTTCCCCTTACAAAATAGGGAACCGAATCGAATTTTTCGGTTCGTTCGGTTTTGCAGTTCCAAAAAGCTGAAACCGTAAAACCGAACCGAACCGTAACCACCTCTACTCAGTACTTCGGGAAGAATGCATTCATGGAGATGTATACTTTTTTACATAAAGTGGCTCCTCAGCCAATTTCATCTGAACTTAATTTCATGTGCTATTTTAAATTGAATTAGTAAGGCACTGGCCGGTAAAAATAGAATTTCACACGATATCTGTTGTTTTGTCACATAATTAAGTTTGTCACATCATTTTTTTTTAGAATCGTTGAAAATTCGCCGTCAAACCACCTATTATGGGCTTAAGCAGAGTAAGTAAAATATCCGACTTTCTCAACCTCTTACAAGAAACGCATTCCATGGATTCAAACCCATAACATCAATATGAGATCTTGAACCTTACACACTATACCACACCCATTGGGGACTTCTTTAGCACCATATTCACCCCAATCCATGAACTCTAGAATCTTTCGAGTACCAGCTAGTTGCAGTGGCATTCCAGCAAGTGATCCTTCCTCATGGACCCTTGAATATAGACCTAAAAGACAGCAAGTCAAGCAACATGAATAGATACAATGGTTAAAATTTTGTCATCAACGCCAAATATACCTTGACACTTTTTCCATCAATAGCAAATGAAAGAGCAATAACCCTAACAAGTTCCATTAAGGTCCCTATTCGATAATCATCATGTTCGTCATGAAACAAGTAAGTCCAGACTATTTAATATAGAATGTTAATTAAGCATCTAAGAGACGAACCTCCTCACCATTTCTGGGTTCAGTTCTGGAATATTAATCTCCACCTGCCAATATAGTATGGAAATTCAGAAAAACAAAACTTAAGTTGCCTCTTGGTGAATCTACAAAATCAATTACCATAGGAATAAAATGTACGTACAATAATCTGACCTTCAATCAAGTTCTTCCGGGCACGGTTCCAGTTCGGGAACGAAATCGAACCGGATGAAACCGTAAGGTTACGGTCCCATCCGGTTCCGGTTCCAAAACCGGAACCGAACCGAACCCCCAAACGGTTCGGTCATGGTTCCACAAAATTTGGAACCGTAACCTTAAGGTTCGGTTCGGTTCCGCAATCAAAATTTTTATTTTTCCCTTAAAAAATAGGGCGGTTCCAGCAACCTGGAACCGTAGAACCGAACGGTTCGGTTCGATTATGGAACCGAATCATTAGCAACCGAAGACCACTTTTCACGTGTTTTACCAATGCCCTTAACAGTACGTGTTTCTAGTTCGATCAATTTCCCACAAAAGAATTCTATTTATTGACATAGTGAACTCCAAAACCATTGGACAAAAACATATGTTGATGGTGTTTTCAGGACCTATGTTATTTAAGGAGTACAGCAGGGGTAAAAAGGGTAATTCCCTTCTCGGTCGAAATCATTAATGCCGACCCGACCACTAAGAGCACTTTATGATCGGTAACCGAGCACTTGGGTTCAGATGACCGGGCAATTAAAAGATCGACAGCGGCATTCTCAGTTCAAAGGACCATTATGACCGACCTCATGAAGACCGAGCATATGGCGAGGCGTGCTCCGGAAGATGACACCCTATTCTTGCGGATAAGATGACAAGTTATCCTACTTTCATGGGGAAAACTGGTGAGTCAGAGTCCTAATAGGATAAAGAAAGTAAAGGTAGTTTTGATTAGGAATCCTTATGGGAAAATGGAATAGTTTTGACTAGGAATCTTTATGGGAAAAAGAAAGTATTTCAACTAGGAAATTCTTGTAGGAGAAGGAATCTGATTTCTTCACTATTATAAATAGAAGGGTATAGTGTGCATAAGAGGAACAAGTTGAGAGGGTGGAGTAGAGTATGAGAATCATTACCATCAAACTTGTAAAAAACAAGGAGCAGAGCTGAGAAGCGTGTTTGATGAATAAAAGTATCATCATTTTTGTGCCCGTGGACGTAGGTCGGACCCAGATCCGCCGAACCACGTTAAATCTCATTGTCGATTGGTGCATTTATCTGTCTTTTGCTAAGTTTGTTTTTGGTCCCCAATAACCAAACAAATTCACTAATGAGGAATGATTGTCTCGGGAGTAATATTCTCATATTGCCCTGAGACCAAAATCATCCGTCAATAACATATTATAAATCATATTATATAATAAAATTTGAAATTTATTTAAGGGTCCAATCGACCGTCTTTATCTACTCTTTGTGTGCCACCTCTGCTTGAGTTGACTATAGACCTTCTTCATAACTTTTCTGCTAATTATTTGATGCATATTCTAGAATGGCGATTCTATACGAGTACAATTTTTGATGCACCTTAGTTGGGCCACAAAGTTCCTGCTCTTGCTTCCCTGAAACGCTTGATAGATTATATACTGTCTTGCTTAAATTTCGCTGCCAGATCAATTCCTCAGCATATATTCCACTAGATTATATTCCACTTGATGCTTCTTCTTATGCATATTATACATGGTTTGATTATTCGAGCTTGTTGATACTCAACTAATCTTAAAGTATGAATATTTGATGGTTCTGTGAACATGAATTGCATTTCCCTCGTCAAAATGAAGTTCGTTAAGCTCCAAATTAGAGCGTAGTTTGGAAGCATAAGGTTTATGATCTAGTTGTTCAAGTCATAAATTTGAATTCAGATAGTGCATTTATTATAACAATTCGGGACATATGAGAGTTTTATCTACACAACTTAAGTTCGGATTTTATGATTCTGTTCCGTTTAAACTCGGGGTCGGATGATTTTGACGGCAAAGTTTATTCGAATGTTTCAAAAAATATATATATGATGTTCCTTTTTCTTCTGGTCAAATTGTGGCTCAAGTAACTGAAACAGTCAAATTTGATTCAACTATTTTTCGTAAAACCTCAAGCTTTGCTTCCTCCATCTTATTTACTCTCATTCTTTCTTCCATTGCAGTTCCGCAGCAATCTACCTGCTTGTGATCGCGGCGCATCCCCGCCAACCCAACCAGTTCGCCCTACGACTAACTGATGACGGTGTTCATGTCTTTGAGCCATTTGAATCGACCAGGGTAATATTATATATTTATTAGAGGGTCTAAAAATTATTTGATATTAAAGATATTAACTCATTAAAATTCTTTATATTATTGTTTACAATAATTCTAGGAAGATATTTTGTTAGTGACATTCATACTTCAATTAATTATATATTATAATTTAAAATCAAAATATACAACTAATTAAAAAAAATTATAATTAAAATATCACTAGAAATGGCCTATTGTTTAGGCTCAATTGCTTGTTTAAATTATCAACTCCATCTAAAATTTATTTATTTTTCTTCTGTATCTGGGGCTCATTAATTCAGCCCAATTGAATATAGATTTGATTTCGCAACAATCATCATGTTTTAAGACAGATCATGATCTTCGTCCAACGGTACGGATCATGCCTGTCACTCTAATCCAAATCACCAACCGGTGATTCTACATCAAACTCCGCACTCTTTCTAGAACCAGTCGTCACAATCATTGTATATTTTATTTTTATGTATATCTTCAAAACCCTAATTAAATCCCCAATTTCAAAACCCTAATTTTCCTTCTCTCACTATTTCTTTAAAGCAATTTTCTCCAATTCGTTCTCTCCATTCAAGTTTCCGTTCTCTATTTTAACAATTTCATTCGTAAATGTCAAGTATGGAAATACAAAGCCTCTGCTCAAATGCACTCGCTTTGGAGACTGCTTTTCGCTCTGCGATGGAAGCTGTGGTTTTTGAGACTGCCATTGTTGTCGCAAAGTCTATTCCCTTGTCTCTCTTGTTGGTAATAATTTTTCTGATATTTTCACTTTTATTAATAAAAAAAATCCCATAATTATCATGCTTAAGGTTTTTTTTTTTTTTTTTTAAATTATGCTAATTTATTGGAAATTTGAGCTTTTTTATCATGTGGGTTGTGTTCTTTTGGTCTGAATGGTAGTACAGATGACTCTAAATTAGGGTTTTGGGTGAGCTATTGTTTAGTTTTTAGATTGTTTAAAAACTACTTAAAGAAGACTTTTTAAGGGATAAAGTAAGAGATAATCACACTGCCATTTTGCAGAATATGTGAATGTTATCTTGAAGATGTCATTCACTGTTCATTTTTTCTATGTCTGCTTAGATTAGATCTCATGACTTTATGAGGGCGTTATGGTGGTTCTTGGAGAATGTTCATTGAAAGAATATAAAGTTGTCTGTTTATCATCTTTTGGCTCTTTAATCCAGAGCCAAATAGTGAGTATGCTTAGAGGAGAAACTTGAGTATTGGATGGGATGTTAGAGCTTTCATCTTTCATTGAATAATGTACATAGGGTGGCGTTGTGTATTTATGTCATGTATGTTTCTTAATTTTCACCCTTGAATGATCAGTTTCTGAAGAAAGGGGCTGGCTTAAGCCTTAATGCTGGGCATATAAATGGAGACTGTGCTTTTTAGAATGTAGTTAAACAAATGGCTGATGCCCGCAAGTTATAGGCTAATATTGATGTGGTGATTGTCATATTCTCATTTGGGTTTGTATAGATCTTAACGTTCATGTCTTTCTGAGAAAGGTAAAAAGAAAGAACGAAGCTTTTTCTGAGTATGAACTTTGATTATAGCATGTGGATGTATGCAATAGGCTAGCTACCATCTTTGTGAGGGGTGGAGAAGGAAGTGGGATGTTATCAGCTCACTTATCATTATTATATGAGGTTTTTTGTTTTTTAGTTTTTTCACTGTGAATGGAAATATTACGAATATTAGATAGATTACGCAATATATTTGTTCTTGTAAAAGTGAGCTTAAAAGAATGTCATTAAGCAAGGATTTGTTAATAAATGGAATTTCCTGTATGCTATTTGCAGGCTGGCCTGTGATTAGCATGCTTGTTTATAATTTAAGTGTACATTAAAGTTTCTATTATTTCATAATTTAATTTTGGTTGACTAGTCTCTAGTATATTTGTCACTGAGATGTATGTTTGAAGCCAGTTATCTGAGGTAGTAGATGAGTCAGGTAGGGTTGATTTTAACTGTGCATTAATTTGGAGGAATCATTATAATCTTCTTGAGGTACTTTTCTTCATTTGTCATGATTGTGCCCTTCCCTCAAGTTATGCACTCGTGATAAAAAACCTTGTCTTAACATTGGTTTGATTTTGTTTTCCAGATAGGAACTATGTCTAATGGAACAGATCTCCTACGTAAAGAGCGTGGCACATGTGGAAGGTTTGTGAATTGTGACTCTGTTTCTTTTGCTTTGTTTTAATTTCTGTTCCGAAGTTCCAACTCCAAGGGGAAGAAACAAATAAACCTTGTCATGCAGGTTTCCATTTGGTGAGCTTCATGCAGTGGAAAAGCCTGGTCCCGAGAACAAAGATGGTAGTGACACTGAGGATGATGAAGAAGATGACGATGATTCTGCTGCAGAGGATCTAGATGATGATGGAGGTGAGGAGGAAGATGGTTCTGGTCAAGAAGGTGAGGATAACGGGGATCCTGAGGATGAGCCTGAGGCCAACGGCGATGGTGCAAGTGGAGATGAAGACGACGGGGAAGAAGATGACGATGACGATGATGAGGAAGATGACAAAGACGAAGATGTAGAGGACGAAGACGACGATGAGGAAGAGGAAGAAATTCCGCAGCCACCGACTAAGAAGAGAAAATGAACCAGAATAATTCCCATCTCCTGTTGTGTTTTTCACGTTTTGGCTTTTGGTGTTAGAAAGTTCGGATAGGTGCCTAAAGCCGGCGAGTTCCGGGTGCCTGTCTACATTAGAGTAGAAAAGATTGTGATGCTTTTGTGGATTACAACTTTGTTTTTAAATTTTTGCCATTTCCCGATCTTTGCTTCTGCATTTCAATCAGTAACGGATCAATTGCTTTACCTTGGACTGTCAAGGCAGTCACTGCAAAACTTTTTCATAATGCCTGATGATTAAGCGCTTTGATGGTCTTGATTGTTTGGTAATTGATTTATGGTAAAAATCTTCCTTGTATATCTCTATATTCACGTTTAAATTATGGTAGATGATAATATCTTCTAGTGCAGTCAATCTGAAATCAATGAAAGTCAACTCAAGATTTTGTTTCTCGTTTTTACTCTTTCCTTCCTCCGAAGTAAAAAACTGACACAAGAGAATGTATTGATATTAATTAACTTGATTTTTTCGTCAAATTTATTGTTTAAACCAAAAGAATTCAATCATATGGTTTGTTTGTTCTTAATTTTTAGAACTTTGATACAGCTTTTCCTCACAATTGTTACCCGTTATGAAAAGATTATTGTCTTCATATTTTAGTTTTTATTAATTTATTAATTTGTTCAGGATTTTCGACAACATACGCACTGTGTTTGGTTGAGCGTCGTTAGAATGTTAACGTTAGTGTTTCAACATTCTGTCAAACATTTATTTGAACGATAGCATTAACGTTCATAAAACTATAAGCTCACAATATGAGTTTATTTTTTTACATTAACTTATATTTTAATGTTTGTTCTCTAACTTATAAGTAAATTTATACTCTCTGACAATACTCTTTATCAAACGCACCCTCAGTCTTGCAATTATAATCCATCAAGAGCAAGTGATTTTTGTACAGTAGATATGGTTACCGTTCATGGGAGTTGGTCATGCCTAAAATTGGTGTCGATTTTATAATCTTTAATATTTTCTTTTAAAATAATAATTAAAATATTTAGCCAATTAAAATTACATTAAAAAAAAAAGTCATGTCTAAAATAAAATACTGTCACTTGCTCCCGTTGTAAATGCTATTTACAGGGGGAATATATGACCATCCTACACACTCAAAAAAAATTTATTTTGGAAACTCCGACGTTGAACCACCCGATTCGATATTTAGCGGATCAAATTAAATTCTCGACTGCCTCAGACACTTATAAAAAAATACACTCTTAACTCGAATTCAATATCTCACAATCAAATCATAAAACCTGCCTATACACTCAAATTGCTAATTCCGTTTCCATATATCCGTTGCTCATTTATGCATAACATTAATCTATAATTACTTCTTAAAAAATTATCTCTTCCAATCTCTTAGCATCATGTTTTATAAAGTAGCAAGCGCATCACAGTTCCTAGCGAGAAAGTTCAGTTAGAGCTTAACCAGATTGGTCTTGTGATATATAACGCTAATATTAAACAAAAAAAAATGATAGATATTGTTGACGGTGGATTTTGGTCTCAGGGTAATATAAGAATATCACCTCCGAGGTAATCCTCCTTCAATAGTGAATTTGTTTGGTTATGGAGGACCAAAGAGATTTAACGTGGTTCGGCGGATCTTGGTCCGACCTACGTCCACGGGCAGAAACAGGATGCTACTTTTTATTACTCCAATATACTTCTCAGATCTTTTTGTGCTTTTACAAATCAGAGCTTGATGATTCTGATCACTGATTTTTTTATGTCTTTTACACATACTCTGCCCTCCTATTTATAATAGTATAGAAATCAGACTCCTATTTGCATAAGAAATCCTAGTTGAAATCAGTTTTCTCTTCTTGCAAGGATTCCTAGTCTAATATTGCCTTCTCTTTTCTTATTCCTTTTCGGATTCTGACTTCATTTCCTTGTGAGAGTAGGATAATTTGCTTATCTTATCCGCAAGAATAGGGTGTCATTATATTTGAGCATATCTCGCTCGTCTGGTCGGTCTCCATGAGGTCGGTCATGATAGTCTTTTATGCTGAGAGTGTTTCTGCCGACTTTATAGTGCTCGGTCATCCGAACTAAAGTGGTCGGTCATCTATCATCAAGTGTTCGGTCTCTTACTGTATAGTGGCCGGGTCGGCTTTGATGATCTCAACCAGTCAGGGAATTACCCTTTTGTCCTTGTCGTGCTGCCTTAAATATCATAGTGCCTGAAAACACCATCAACATCTGTCCCCTAGTTCTCGGTTCCAACGAGTGTGCAAGTTGGTGCCGGGAACTATATAAAGATGGCGTGCTGATTTGCTCTGTTGGAGGTCGGTCCGATGTTGAGAAATGTTTTGTCGCCCCTTTTCAAGCGTTTTGTCTTGAGACACGCAACAATCACGTCTGTTTAAATGCCTATCAAATCATCTTTAGGGTTTTCTCTAAGTTCGACACTTGTCAAACATCCGCCGGGTTCCCGTCAAAAAGGGAACGAATCGTCCGTGTAGAGGCGTTTTCACAGTGCGCTGATCTCAGCCGTCTGTTTAAACTTGGGAGACCTCTTTTGCAGTCGACACCTGGCGTTTATCCGGGTTCCTCCTTTTGATCCAACGGTCACGAGCCCCCTGGTCATGACTATAAGAAGGGGAGGCTTTCACTGTTCAATCTTTTTTGGCAATTTCTCCTTCTTTCCCGAAAGTATCTCCGTGAACCGCTCAAATCAGTGTTCTCGGAATTCAACCGCGGGTTTTTTTCTCTGCTGCGAACATAAGGAACGGACAAACCGTACTGCATAACCTCCAGATTTTCTGAGAAGAGACAAGTAAGTAATCTGAACGACCTCTTCCCTTTCTGTGTTGTGAATCCTGCTTTCTTTGTTGAATGTTGTTAGAGAATGACTTAAGGTTTCGTTTGGATTTGGCTTTATGGTATTTTTAGAACCCACCCGTTTTAGAAAACCTGAGTAGTTTCTTAGTTATAGACTGACTTCCCCTTCCTTTTTTTTGTTTTTTGGATGTCAGGGATGTCTGACAGCAGTTCCTCCCCTGAAAAGCCTGCTAAACCCTCAACTCCCCCTGCTGAGGAGCTCTCCTCGGGTTCGGGGGCACCTAGTGTAGAAGACCTTGATACTACCCCTACTCCTTCTGAGATCGAACAAGATTCCTACCATCAGATGGTTCCTCGGAAAGATCCAGAGGCCGGTGAACTCGGCTCGTCGGCTCTGGATATGAACCGTCCCTCCAAAATAACTGAGGACGACCTCGCCCTTCTTCGACTGCGATATAACATTCCGATAGATATTGCCCTTGAAGTTCCTGGCTTGATGGATCGCGCCAGTCAACCTGATGAGTGTTCGGTGGCGCTTCTTCCTGCTTTTTTCGAGTGTGGGCTACGGCTGCCGGTTCAACCTTACTTTGCTTGGATGCTGGCCGAGATGGAGATTGCTCCTTGTCAATTGAGTCTGAACAGTTGGAGGATTTCGGCCGGGTTGTATGTAGCTTGGCATCGAGCAGGACTCTGCGAGCCTTCTCTCGAAGAGGTGAAGAGGTTATACCGGCTGAAGGCCAATCCTAGGTCGTACCACGGATGGTATTACCTTTCAGCTTATGACAGCTCGTCAAATGTCGTCAAGAAACTCCCTGACTCCAATAAGAATTTTAAAGACTTCTGGTTCTGGGCTACTGGGGATTGGGGACGGTCCCTAAGGTCGGATGAAGGGGAGTTCTTGGTACCGGATATCTTCAGGGCATGAGGTTAGGAGATCAACTTTTAGCTTTCCTTAGTTTTTTTTTTTTTTTTTTGGGTTCTTACCCCTTCTTTTCTGTTCCTCCTAGCCTGTTGGAGGGATGCTCCCAAGGTTTCCCATCGGGTCCGGCAGCGGGTAGTCTGGGCTCGTCGGTATGCTGCCCACTGGAGGGAGTTGGTTAATGATGCGGCCTTTGTTGAGTCGGGCCTTACTCGGACCGTCCCTTCGGAGGTCTCGGGTCGGATAGGTAGATGTTTGCTGACTGTTTTAGTTTGACTTCTCTGTTTGTTTTATAGTGTTTGATGTTTTTGTTATATGCTCGGGTCCTGATTTCCTTCTCCCCCCTTTTTTGTAGGCATGTCAAAGAGGCCGAAGTTTCTTGAGAAGTTGGCTGGTACTATGAAGAAGGCCGGTCATGTGGAAACGGGAACTTCCTGGCACAGCCTGAACCTGCCGAGGCTGGGAGGGTATCTCAGGGGAAAGTTCAGCCGGCTGCTCGGGGTCTATCTTCTCCTGGTGTGCAGTCATCGGGGTCTGCTCGTCTCATCAGTCCGCCGAAGCCTTTTAGGAAAAGGAGGCGTCAATTTTGGGCCGAGGAGGCTGAGTTGGGGGGGGGAGGAGGAGGAGCCTGTCCCGGGCAAGAAGAAAGATGTCCGTCGGGGGAAAAAATCTTCCGAGGGCTCTACTAAGAAGCGGAAAGGTTCCGTGATCCTCGGGTGGATGACTTGGGAGAAGGCATCCGGGAGGCTACTTCCCATTTAGTGTCGGCTTTTAATGAATTGGCCGAGGTGATTCCCCCGGGGGAGGTTTCGAGATATGAGGATATCTCTCCTGAAGCTGTGGTGACCGAGATGAGCTCTCAAATGGCAATGGTAGTTTTATTCTTCTTTTTTCTGATTTCGGTTCTCGGTTTTCTTCATCTCATATATTGACTTTCTTTGTTTTCGTGCAGGCTACTTACCTCATGACGAAGAATAAGAACCTCATTTTGAGTCTATTGTCCGAGGGTGGTCAGGCCCAGAGACTTCAGAATCGCCTTACAGAAGTGGAGGCTAAACTGGCTGATCGAGAGGAGGTGATAAAGAACCTTGAGTCGACCGCAATTGAGAATTTCAAAACAAACAAAGCTCTCAAGGCTGCTGCCGGGTTGGAGCGAAAACTTGCCGATACTGCCCGGGAGGATTTGAAGGTTGCCCAATCTGAGATTGGCGTTTTGAAAGCGAAGGTGTCAAGTGTTGAAACCAAATTGAAGGCCAACGATGAGCAAATGGCACGGGCTCGGATGATCTTGAGAGGAAAGAGGCCGAGCTTGAGGAGAGAGAGGCCGATCTTGAGACCGAGAAGGAGGCCATCCGCCTTGAGGGGGTTGGTGACTGTGCTGAACTGATACCGATGGTGCTGCCAAGTCTGAATATGGATACTATTTATGCGGCCATCAGCTTTTGTAAGGGGGATATTTCCGAGGAGGAGTTCCGGAAGTGGCTCCCTCCCCCTACCGAGGAGGTGATGGATCCCGACCCGATTTCGGTAGTTCCGGCTTCTGGGGCTTCCCAAGAAGGACGACCTGATGTTCCTGCCCTCGGCGAGGACTGCCTTGAGATCCCTCCTCCCATCCCTGAGGCAGAGGTCTCCCATGCTGCCGAGTTTGAAGATGTAGTTCCTCCTCCCGAGGTCGAGCCGATCCTCCCGCCGTCTGAGCCGGTTGAGGAAGAAATTCCTGCCCCTGTGCGAGCTGAATGAGAAAGGGTAACCCGACCGGGGCCCTGTGTACACTTTACTTTTTGTAATGAAACTTTAAGCTGTATTTTGATATATATATATATATATATTTTGTGTCTTTTTTATATCTTTCTCCTTTTTCTTTATGTTTCCTTTTATCCGAACAATTTGAGACCCTTCGAGGTTTAATCATGAGCCGGAGGGGCATAACCCGACCCCGAGCTGAGTGAGACACTTGGCTCTGGGGGAATGTTACCTCCTCAATCCAAAGAAGACTGACTCGGTGGGACGTAACCCGACCCCGAGCTGAGTGAGACACTTGGCTCTGGGGGAATGTTACCTCCACAGTCCAAAGAAACCGACTCGGTGGGACGTAACCCGACCCCGAGCTGAGTGAAAGACTTGGGCTCTGGGGGAATGTTATCTCCCCAATCCAAAGAAGACTAACTCGGTGGGACGTAACCCGACCCCGAGCTGAGAAAGGCACTTGGACCTGGGGGAATGTTACGTCCACAGTCCGAAGGGCTGACTCGATGGGATATAACCCGACCCCGAGCTGAATAACCAAGTGGCCTCGGCGGAACGAAATCCAGACCCGAGCCGACTAACAAGTGGCCTCAGCGGAATGAAATCCAGCCCCGAGCCGACTAACAAGTGGCCTCGGCGGAACGAAATTCAGCCCCAAGCCGACTAACCCCTAGGGTTCATTCAGAAGGGAAGTGAATCAACCTTTGAAACCCTACCGAATCTGGCATGGGCGTTGTAGGACAACAGGACCTGGGCGACGCCGTTCCTAGGCTCGCGGCACTAGTTGGGAAGTACGAAATAACATGGAGTCGCCACCCGGTGTGAACCGGGACAAGGATTTAAGGCCGCACTCACCCCTCGCAAGGGAAGACCTCAAACCGTTGGGTTCGGAATGGTCCCTTACTCATGTCACTTGTAATGAAAGGGTTTATGTAATAATTTAATTAAGCTTAAGTAACATTTATTTCCAAAAAATATCATGCTTCTAGATTCATGTACATACATCAACAAGTTCATCACAACATGCAACATCACATGGCAATCTCATGAACATATTTCAATCCTATGATATGGAAAACTAAGAACAACCTAATCATGCTTGAGTACTATCTCATGAACCTATTAACCAAATAACCTGCTAACAGCCTAATCATGCTTGAATACAATCCCAAGAACACATGGAATGGATAAATGCAGGAATACAAATAATATGGTTGGCTATATAACACAAGAAAGATCAATCAAGAGGCAATTATGCATGAATATGATAAGACAGACTCGGTTTAGTGTGTGCGCGTTCGTGTAGCGTTCGTAAACACGTTCGAACGGTAAAACAGAAGGTTCGCGTTCGTGTAGCGTCCGAGAACGCGTTCGAACGAAACCAGACCTGATACATTATGAAACTAAGAAAGTGCGTGTGCGTTCGTGTAGCGTTCGTAAACGCGTTCGAACGGTAAACAGAATGTTCGCGTTCGTATGGCGTTTGATAACGCGTTCGAACGGAAATGAAACAGAATGCTCTCGTTCGTGTGGCGTTTGTGAACGCGTTCGAAAGGAAATGAAACAGAATGCTCACGTTCGTATGGCGTTCGTGAACGCGTTCGAACAGAAATAAGACCTGATGCATGACAAGGCAAAATACATGCGCGTTCTAGTTGCGTTTGTAAACGCGTTCGAACGGGAACAGATCCGATGCATGAAATGGGACGCAATACATAAACGATAAAATAAAGGGGCGCGGCAAAGTACTGCCGTAAAGGTGGCCTTTTGGGGCTCTTGATCTCTCAAAGAGAGGACCTTTAGACCAACATACTAAGCCCATGCGCTCGACTGAATCATGCATACATGGAATGAAAAGCAATAATACTAAACATAGTGTGCCCGATTGAACGTATCTTGTATCCAACCGAACACACATCAACCGGCGCGGCAAAGCCTCGTGGTAAAGGGCTTTAGCCCCTCCCCATATGGGATCTCACATCGCACTTACTAAGCCCATGCACTCGGTTGAATCATGCATACGAAAATAAAGACAATCATATCAAACTAAGTATGTCCGATTGAACATATTTCGCATTCAACCGAACACACATCAATTGGTGCGGCAGAGCATCGTGGTGAAGGATTTTAACCCTCCAATTAGGGAACATTTCATCGCACTTACTAAGCCCATGCACTCGATCGTATCATACGGGAATAAACAACATGCAGAATTTAAATGACAAGAATTAAATAAACCAAAGCAACACAAAACAAGAGAATGTGCCGTTTACTCAAGTGGTACGTGGGGTTGTGTCCCAAGTACAGACCGCACTACCGTCCATTCGGATTCGGCTACGGAATTTACGTCTGGGTTTCCATCCTATATACCACAAGAGACAACACTCTTCCATTCATCCAATACCCACAACACGCATCCATAAACGACTCTCATGTGAATACAATTCAATAATAAAAGAAACGAATATAAACTAATGAAAAAGTGCCCTCAGGTCTAACCTTTTAAGTCGTCTCTCGGACTCGCGTTTCACGAAGATCGAAAGGGGTAAAGCTCCGCAACTCTTCCGGTTCACTGGTTCACTGCTCTCGTTCGTTGTCTTACTGTTTTGGGTCGTCGTCCTCCGTCTTTTGCTGCTGTTTTGACTCCGATTCGCTGCCGCTGCTACTGTTTTGCTGCTGTATTTTAGTTACTGTTTTTGGGATGTTTTGGCTACTGTTTTGGGTGTTATTTTTGGTGGTGTTATGGTGTGGTTCGGGGGCTGTTTTATGTGTGTGTTTAGGGCTGTTTGGGATGTGTTTTGGTCAAGGCGATGGGGGTTCTTTGGTTTGTGATCTTTTTGTTATTGAGAGTGAGGGAGAATTGTGTCTATGAGCTTGGGTGTTTCTTATGTGAATGAGCTAGCTAGCCTTTAGAAGGTTGGTGAATGGTTCTTTTTATAGGCAAAGGGTTAGGCTTGACAAGGAAATGGATTTATGTATTTAAAAAGGGATATGATTTGGTGTTGGATTAGGGAGGTTGAATATTTAGTTTATGTTGATTAGGCATACAATATTTTATGTTTGGGAATAATATATTGGTTGATTGATTTTAACTTGGTATGATTATATTTGATTGGTTTAGATTAGGCATTTAGTATGTTGATTGATTTTAATTAGGCATGCAATTTCTTTAATTTGTGTAAGTATTTTATTTAATTTGGTATGTGATTTTTAGATTTGTTTTGATTTCACCATGTGTTAAATATGTGTTTTAAGTGGGCTTGGACGTGTGGGCCAAGGTTTGGGCGAATTGGGCTTAATGTGAGGCTAGTAGCAAAACCAGAATTACCGACACCGTTCGAACGCATAATCGAACGCAGCACGAACGCCCGCAATCTGTTTGACGTTCGAACGTATACACGAACGTAGCACCAACGAAAACAGTGAACCTTGTTTATTCTGAATTCCCCTTCCGATGTCCGTTTTCCGTGACCTCCGTGACTTAAAAGGTAGTGTCTCCAAAATGAGACTCATCATAGGGACTTATGCGTAAAAATGCAGTGCCTACAAGTGTCCCTCTGCCAGACCGGCGAAAAACGAAAACAAGATTCTGGAAAATAAAATTAAAAGGTGGGGGTGACTTAGCACCTATCCCAAAAACGTTTTTGCAAGCATAAACAACAACATGGATGCCTCAAAACAGCGTCCCTTCTGAGGTCTCCAAAACATAATTCTGAATCTTTCAATTCAGTGTCCCGGCGAACCAGGATTCGGATAAGAAGAGCATTTGAATGGTAAGGGCACATCCTCTACACGTCGGTTCACTGGGGAGCCTGTGTATTGTATGAGGGCTCCTCCTTACCACGCTGGAGCAGGCACACGCCACAGGGGCGTAACGCATCCCCATGCTGTGTCTCTCGCGGATCCGGATGATGAATGGGTCAAAGAGTGTCCGGACTACTAAGGGTACATTCCTCTTTAGCTCCGGTATCACTGGAGCTAGCAATCGTCACGGGGGTGTCATCATCCCCCGCGCTATGCTTTCCCACGGATCCATTACATCGGGTAGGTGAGGATCAAAGGAGTGTTCGACACATTAAGGGCATGTTCCTCCTCATGTTCGGTAACACTGGAGTAGGCAATCGCCACGGGGGTATCATCTCTCCCCGTGCTATGCTTCTCACAGATCCTATGCATCGAGTATGTCCCTGAATATTTCCGAGGACCTCGAGCTAAGAGAGATACTTGGTTCTGGGGGAATATCCCGTCCCCAGACCGATGAGCATGACTCGGTGGGACGTAACCCGACCCCGAGCTGGATAACCAAGCGGTCTTGGCGGAACGAAATCCAGCCCCGAGCTGATTAATCCAGTGGCCTCGGCGGAACGAAATCCAGCCCCGAGCCGATTAATCAAGTGGCCTCGGCGGAACGTAATCCAGTCCCGAGCCGATTGAAACATTTAAGGGCATATCCCTCCTTTTGTTATGCTTCTCACAGATCTATGTTCTTTGATTTTTTTTTGTACGATTCTGGTGTGACTTTGTGCTTTTTTATGGTGGTAGCCGTGGTCGGGAGGTTGTGAGTTTTGTGTTCTTTGGATCGTCGTTGTGAGCATGTCCCCGAGTTTTTTTTGAATATGGTTTTGTTTTTATTTTTTAGGAGAGCGTTTGGAAAAAAAGAAAGTTTTTTATTCATACTCGGGGACATACTGCCCTTCTTACAACTCTCTGTGGGTCATTTTGAGAGAGGCTTCTATATTTGGACTCATGTCCCTTATTTGTTTGCCGTAGACAGGTAGGAGGAAGGAAAGGTTTACTGGAAGTATTTCCTCAACATCTCAGCGTTCCATGGCTTTTTTAATCTCGTGCCGTCCAGCCGTTCTAGGATGTACACTCCTGGCTTCACCACTTTTACCACCTTGTAGGGCCCTTCCCATTTGGCGCCAATGGAGTCTTCCTCTGGCTTTCGAGTATTTATGGTGACCTTTCTTAGCACCAGGTCGTCTGGGATGAAGGTGCGTGTCCGAATCCTTTTATTGTAGAAGCGGGCCATCATTTGTTGGTAGATTGCTGTTTTCATGGCCGACCTCTCTCTCTTCTCTTCGATCAGGTCGAGGTGGTTTTTGATAAGTCCTTCATTCTGCTTACTCTCGTAGTGCTGAACCCTGTGGGAGGTCACCCCGATTTCTGCCGGGATGACAGCTTCATATCCGTATGCTAAGGAGAACGGGGTTTCTCCCGTGGAGTCCTTATAGGTTGTCCGGTGCGCCCATAGTACCTCTGTGGGTCATTTTGTTTGCCGTAGACAGGTAGGAGGAAGGAAAGGTTTACTGGAAGTATTTCCTCAACATCTCAGCGTTCCATGGCTTTTTTAATCTCGTGCCGTCCAGCCGTTCTAGGATGTACACTCCTGGCTTCACCACTTTTACCACCTTGTAGGGCCCTTCCCATTTGGCGCCAATGGAGCCTTCCTCTGGCTTTCGAGTATTTATGGTGACCTTTCTTAGCACCAGGTCGTCTGGGATGAAGGTGCGTGTCCGAATCCTTTTATTGTAGAAGCGGGCCATCATTTGTTGGTAGATTGCTGTTTTCATGGCCGACCTCTCTCTTTTCTCTTCGATCAGGTCGAGGTGGTTTCTGATAAGTCCTTCATTCTGCTTACTCTCGTAGTGCTGAACCCTGTGGGAGGTCACCCCGATTTCTGCCGGGATGACAGCTTCATATCCGTATGCTAAGGAGAACGGGGTTTCTCCCGTGGAGTCCTTATAGGTTGTCTGGTGCGCCCATAGTACCTCTGTGGGTCATTTTGTTTGCCGTAGACAGGTAGGAGGAAGGAAAGGTTTACTGGAAGTATTTCTTCAACATCTCAGCGTTCCATGGCTTTTTTAATCTCGTGCCGTCCAGCCGTTCTAGGATGTACACTCCTGGCTTCACCACTTTTACCACCTTGTAGGGCCCTTCCCATTTGGCGCCAATGGAGCCTTCCTCTGGTTTTCGAGTATTTAGGGTGACCTTTCTTAGCACCAGGTCGTCTGGGATGAAGGTGCGTGTCCGAATCCTTTTATTGTAGAAGCGGGCCATCATTTGTTGGTAGATTGCTGTTTTCATGGCCGACCTCTCTCTCTTCTCTTCGATCAGGTCGAGGTGGTTTCTGATAAGTCCTTCATTCTGCTTACTCTCGTAGTGCTGAACCCTGTGGGAGGTCACCCCGATTTCTGCCGGGATGACAACTTCATATCCGTATGCTAAGGAGAACGGGGTTTCTCCCGTGGAGTCCTTATAGGTTGTCTGGTGCGCCCATAGTACCTCTGGTAGTTCCTCGACCCATAGGCCCTTGCTGGATCCAAGCCGAGCTTTCAGGTTAGCCTTGATGGTTTTGTTTATTGCTTCGACTTGGCCGTTTGATTTGGGATGGGCTGGTGTGGCGAATCTTAGGGCAATCTGGAGGTCCTCGCATAGTTTTCTGAAACATTTGCTGTCAAACTGCTTTCCGTTGTCAGTGATGATAGCTCGGGGAATCCCGAACCGGCAGACGATATTTTTCCTCAGGAATTCAGTGGCTTTTTTCTCCGTTATGGTGGATAATGGCTCTGCCTCCACCCATTTGGTGAAATAGTCTATGGCCACGATGACATATTTTGCCTGCCCTTTCCCTTGTGGCATCGGGCCAATGATGTCTAGTCCCCACTGGGCGAACGGCCAGAGACTGAGCAGTGTAGTCAACTGTTCGGCTGGTTGGTGGTGGAGATTTGCGTTTTTCTGACATCCTTCGCACTTGCGGGCCACTTCTATGCCATCCTGGTGCATGGTCGGCCAGTAGAAACCTTGTCTTAGGGCTTTGAAAGCAATTGAGCGACCTCCGGCGTGGCTCCCGCAGATGCCCGTGTGTATCTCCCTGAGTACATAATTTGCCTATTCTTCTGCTATACATCTTAAGAGGGGGACTGAGTAACCCCTTCGATAAAGTACCCCGTCGATTAGGGAGAATTTAGTGCTCTTGTATCTTAACTTTCTGGCCTCCGTTTTGTCTTCTGGTGTTTCTCCTGTTTCCAGATATTCTGATTGGTTGCATCCATGATGCTTTGCTTTCTTTATCTAGAACTTCTACTTTAGATTCTCCTACGCTCCTTTCCCGGATGTAAATCAAAGGGATTATCCTGGGGTGCTCGGCTTTTGTTGAAGAGGCGAGCCGTGCCAGGGAGTCTGCCTCACAATTGTCCTCTCGGGGGATTTGTTCGAAGCGTACATCCCACATCTTCCCGGTTAACTTTCGTACTTCGGTCAGATAGGCCATCATGCTAGGCTATTTTGCTTGAAATGCTCCTTTTAGTTGCTGAATAGCTAACTGCGAGTCACTCTTTATTACCACATCTCGGATCCCTAGCACCGTGCATAGTCTCAAACCGCCCAGTATTGCTTCATATTCTGCTTCATTGTTGGTCGCTATGAAAGCGAATTTCAGGGCGAGTAGGATTTCTTCTCCTTTGTCGCTTTTTAGGATGATTCTCGCGCCATTGCCTTGTGTGCTGGCTGATCCGTCTACGAACATTTCCCATTTGTCCTCGTCTATAGCCAGGGTCTGGGGGTCGGTACATTCGGCGACAAAATCTTCCAAGGCTTGTCCCTTTACTGCTGCTCTTGGGAGGTATGTGATGTCATGTTCACTTAGTTCAACCGACCACTTTACTAATCTGCCGGAAACCTCTGGCCGCTGCAGAATTTGTTTTAGAGGGTGACCAGTGTATACCTTGATAGGATGGGCCTGGAAGTAAGGCCGCAATTTCCGAGCTGCCGTAACTAATGAAAGGGCGACTAGTTCGTGTACTGGATACCGGGTTTCAGCGTATAAGAGGGCTTTGCTGATATAGTAGACAGGCTTCTGGATCTTGTCGGTTTCTTGTATCAGTACTGAACTTACTGCTCGGTCCGAAACAGCTAGATATAGGTATAATGTTTCTCCCGGGAGTGGTTTAGCCAGGAGTGGGGGCTGCACCAGATACTGCTTTAACTGCTGGAAGGCTTCTTCGCACTCTGTTGTCCAGTCGATATCCTTTTTTGCTTTTTGGATCACTTTGAAGAAAGGGTGGCATTTGTCAGTTGCTCGTGATATGAACCGGTTGAGCGCAGCCACTCTACCAGTCAGACTCTGTACTTTTTTACTGTTTTGGGAGACTTTAGGGCCAGTATTGCCTGGATCTTCTGTGGGTTTGCTTCAATTCCTCGGGCACTTACCATGTAGCCTAAAAACTTCCCTGAAGCTACCCCGAAGGTACATTTTTCCGGATTGAGTCTCAGGTTGTGTTTTCTTAGAAGCTCGAATGTCTTTTTTAGGTCGTCCATGTGGTTGCTTGGTTCTTTCGACATTGTTATCATGTCATCGACATAAACTAGCATTGTAATGCCGATGAGTGGTTTGAAAACTTTGTTTACCAACCTTTGGAAGGTTGCCCCAGCGTTTTTTAGCCCGAAGGGCATTACTTTATAGCAGTAAAGCCCCTGATCTGTGATGAAGGTTGTCTTCTCTTCGTCTGCAGGGCACATTTTGACCTGGTTGTATCCGGAGAAAGCATCCATGAAGCTCAGTAATCCTTGACAGGCTGTGGTGTCTACTAGCTGGTCTATGTTCGGCAAAGGAAAGCTGTCCTTTGGGCACGCCTTGTTTAAGTCGGTGAAATTGACACACATTCGCCACTTGCCATTGTTTTTTCCGACCAACACCACGTTTGATACCCAATCCGGGTACCTTGCTTCCCTGATGAGACCTGTCTTTAGTAAATTCTCGACCTCGGCTGCTATTGCTTTACTCCTCTCTTGATTGAAGTTCTTTCTTTTTTGCCTGACCGGTTTGTGAGACGGGTCTACTGCTAGGCGGTGATTGATGAATCTCGGGTCGATCCCAGGCATGTCATTGTATCCCCAGGCAAAGACGTCCGGGTACCCCTTCAGACATTCTAGAAGATCTTGTCGTATAGACTTGCTTAGGCCTCCCCCTATCTTTATACTTTTTGCTGGCCCATAAAGTTCTATTTCTTCCGTTTCCTCAGCTGCAGCGAGTCGGGCATTTTTGTTTGGCCGGGGCCCCAGGCTTCTGTCTTCTTCTTCTTCTCCCTGGTTTCTTTGTCGTTTTCGGGTATCTTCTGTGATACAGAGAGTTTCTCGTGAGAGAGTTGCGAAGCAGCTACGAGCTGTTTTCTGGCTTCCGCACACAATTCCGATCCCCTCCCGGGTGGGGAATTTCAATTTCAGGTGGTAGCATGACATTGCGGCTTTTGTTTTCATCATGAAGGGTCGCCCGACGATGGCCTGGTAACTGCTCATGCAGTCTACTACAGTGAAGTCCATCATGATCGTCCGGGTTCGGGGATGTGTCCCGACAGTTATTGCCAACTGTATCCTTCCTAGTGGGATGACAGCTGATCCTCCGAAACCGTTTAAGGGAGTGCTATCGTTGGTTAGGGTTGCATATTCCACCCCTAGGTCGTCCAGTGCTTATCTGTAAATTATGTCAACCGCGCTCCCGGGGTCCACCATGATTCTGTCTACTTCCGACCTGCTGATGACTGCCTTGATTATCAACGCATCGTCATGAGGGAAACTTACTCCTTGGGTATCCTCATCAGTAAACATTATTGGTACCGACCGACTTCCTTGCAGCCTTGTGACCTGCTCTGTTTCTAAGACGTCTGGTCCTCAGGTTCTGCTATAATCTTTCCTTTACCGGTTAGAGTTTCCGGCCAGTGTTCTTCCTCCTGCGATGATATTGATTTGGCGGCCACGTGCTCTTTGTCTGGCCGTCATGACCTCGTGGTCAATGTATTTGTTCAGATACCCGTTTCGTGCTAGATCTTCCATTTGTTCTCTCAGGTCTTTACATCTGTCTGTTGCATGTCCCTTGGAGTTTTGTGGTGTACGCAATAAGTCTTTTGGTTCCTTTTGTCCCGGGGGAATCTCCTTTGGTCGGGTTCTACTAAGAGGCCTTTCCCCTGGATCTCCATGACAATTTGTCCCATTGGTTTCTTTAGGGGAATGTATGCATCTTCCCCGACCTCATGGTTTACTTGGGTCGGCGCCCTTCTCTCTTGGTTGTCTCGGTGCAGTGGTTTGAACTCATTGTGTTTCGGGGGTGGTCTTCTGGATTCTCTTTCTACACGGCGGGGGGCGCCCTCTCTCGTGGTCCTTTCTCTGATGGTGTTCCCTTTTCGGGATACTTTCTATTCGTTCTCTAACAAAACGAATTTTCGGGCCACCTCCAGGGCGGTTGCGTAGTCCGGGGTGTCTTGGATCCTTAGGTGGGTCCATAGCCTCCCGACTTTCAAGGCTCCCTTCAAGCTTTCCAGGGCCTCGGGGGATTCATACCCTCCGACTTCGAGTACCATATTATGGTATCTTTCAATAAATATCTTCAAAGGTTCATCGTCTCCTTGTTTCATAAGCCTTAGTTCTCCAATTGTCTTTCTGGGGACACAAGCCCCCTTGAAGTGTCGTATGAATGACTTTCTCAGTTGTGCGAAGCTGCTGATGCTTCTTGGGGCTAGGCTTTTATACCATAGAATGGCCGGTCCGGCCAGAGTTAGGGGGAACACTTTGCAGATGGCGTCCCCTGTTACCCATTGTACCTCCATTAGTAGGACGAAACCTTCAATGTGGGTTTTGGGATCGGTATGACCCTTGTATGGTGTCATGGTCGACATGCTGAATCTTTTTGGGAATTTTTCTGTTTTTATTTCTTCTGTGAGGGGGGACTCATTTTTGCCGTCCTGGACATCCCCTCTGTTTGTAATGGGGTATACTCCCCATTTGACCAGCTCCTCCCGCATCCAAGATTTCATGCTGCTGTCTTTGGTTCCATGCCGCCTCCTGTGGTTTCTTTTTTTCTGCTATCTTGGGAGTGGCGCTTCTCAGGGTCGGTATCTTCTCATACTTCTTCGGTATATTCTTTCCCTCTTCTCCGGGTGCTGTGAGGGCTATCGTATGAGGAGTCTGGTGATGATTTGTCATCCTCTTCCTCCCATGTGTCCTCGGTCTGGGAATCTCTCTGCACCACCACGGATCTTACCCTGTAGGGATCCCTCCTCCGGGGTCTGTCGTCCTCACTTATATCGACAATTCTATTTCCTTCTGCTATTTCATTCCTTCGTCGGCTAGTCCCGGCCTCGAATTTTCCGTCGTGCGCTCCTTCTATCTTTTCCAACCGGTCTACTATGGTCTTTAGCAGGGTTTGACTTTCCTCCCTTTCTTTCCTTAGGTTCTCCTCGATCTTCTCCATCCAATCTGCAGCCGAGCTCCCTGATGATTGGTGGTTTCCGCCTTCCGCCATTGTCTTACCACGCGAATTGCTTTTTTTTCGATCCCCACAGACGGCGCCAACTGTTGACGGTGGATTTTGGTCTCAGGGTAATATGGGAATATCACCTCCGAGGTAATCCTCCTTCAATAGTGAATTTGTTTGGTTATGGGGGACCAAAAGCAAATTTAGCGAGAGACAGATAAACACACCAATCGACAAAGAGATTTAACGTGGTTCGGCGGAACTTGGTCCGACCTACGTCCACGGGCAGAAACATGATGCTACTTTTTATTACTCCAATATACTTCTCAGATCTTTTTGTGCTTTTACAAATCAGAGCTTGATGATTCTGATCACTGATTTTTTTTTATGCCTTTTACACATACTCTGCCCTCCTATTTATAATAGTATAGAAATCAGACTCCTATTTGCATAAGAAATCCTAGTTGAAATCAGTTTTCTCTTCTTGCAAGGATTCCTAGTCTAATATTGCCTTCTCTTTTCTTATTCCTTTTCGGATTCTGACTTCATTTCCTTGTGAGAGTAGGATAATTTGCTTATCTTATCCGCAAGAATAGGGTGTCATTATCTTTGAGCATATCTCGCTCGTCTGGTCGGTCTCCATGAGGTCGGTCATGATAGTCTTTTATGCTGAGAGTGTTTCTGCCGACTTTATAGTGCTCGGTCATCCGAACTAAAGTGGTCGGTCATTTATCATCAAGTGTTCGGTCTCTTACTGTATAGTGGCCGGGTCGGCTTTGATGATCTCAACCAGTCAGGGAATTACCCTTCTGTCCTTGTCGTGCTGCCTTAAATATCATAGTGCCTGAAAACACCATCAACAGATATATAAACACTTTTACTTAAAAAAAAATACGCCCTCTTATTGTAGTTACAATGATTATTGTAAATACGGTGATCACTGTAACTATCACAGTAACTATAATGGGAGGAGTATATTTATTTTAGGTCTTCTCATATTAAACAACTTGTAGATGTGCCGGGGCATGAGTATTTTTCTTATTTAGGGCAAAAGTCTCAGATGGAAGCGGCTAATCAAGCCAAGGTTGACGTGGCGGAGGCCAAGATGAAGGGGATGGTTGGAGCTAAACTGAAGGAAGGCCAGACGCTGCAGAACGCGGCGGAGATTGATGCGGAGACGAAGATTATTGAAGTTCAGAGGCGGGGAGATGGGCAGAAGGAGAAGACTGAAGTGAAGATTTTTGAGAACCAGAGAGAAGCACAAGGAGAGTACCTAAAGTCACTATCAAATGCAATGGGCGGCCATTATAGAGCCGCCGTTGTTTCAGACAATTTATGATGAAACTGGAATGACACCACCTATATTGGCACTTAAGCAATTGACTCCAGTAACCCGAACCAATACGTGTCACATTCTTATAATGAAATGTTATAAATTTGAACTCTTTTATTTTATATATTAGTATTTAGTCATACTCAAAATTTATTTCAAATATCATCAAAGCTTAGAGAAGAGCTTGTTGTTATAAAACTTTACTATATATATATAAAAAAAAAAAAAAGCTTAATGGGATCTATATTAATGTACGCTAAGTTAATTTTAAATTATTCCCATTACATCTTGTAGCTAGGTCCACGCATCCATTTGGGTAGTGCCCAGTTTTATTTGTTCCTTGTTCTATATTTATGCTGCAAGTACTATAACTATTAATTATTTGATGCTCTGAACCAGTTGAGATGAAGACATGAGCTCCACTTCGACTTCATTTGATTCTTCCAACAACATTATTATGTAATTAAAAAAACTAGGGATAAAAAAGTTATTGATACGATAACTAATAACTCCGAATTAGATAATTATTTATCTACAAATTTCGAGTTTCATACTGAAAGTTTAGTTAGTAAAAATTTTAAAATCCTTGAATGGTGGAACCGACATCAAAATATATATAATGTTTTATCAATTATTGCTAAAGATATATTGACAACACCTATTTACACCGTTGCGGTTGAGCAAACCTTCAACTTTGGAGGCAATATATTGGAAGTTAGACGATATTCATTACATCCAAGCACTCTAGAAGCAACAGCTTTGTGTGGATGATTGGACTTGAGCTGATATGAGACCACAAGAAGATGCCCCCGATGATTTTGAACACTTGTTCGATAATGCATATGCAACAACAAGTGCAAGCGGAACCGCGGCTGAATGATCAACTGATAATGATGATTGATAATTACAAAATTGTAAATGTCCAAAGGGGAAATATCTTAAAATTGTAATGGAACTACGTGAGATTTGATTCATCTCATTCCCGGAGAATACATAGACAACTTAAATTTTTTAAAATTTAAGTTCAAGCTCTTCAATTTAATTTTTTTATTTATTTATTAAATTAATCTAATTTTTTTTTGATTTTTTTTTTTAAAAAGTTCGAACCGAATCGGAACCGGAACCGACCGGTTCGATTCACGGTCCGATTCCACTTAAGTGTGGAACCGGAACCGAATTTCGGTTCGGTTCCACACTTGTGGAACCGGAACCGACCGGTTCGATTCAGTTCCGAACCGGGAACCGGCCGGTTCAATTTGATTCCGAACCGGAATCGAACCGCCTGCCAGGTCTATTTGCAGTCATTGGGGTATAAGTTTATAGCTCAAGCATGCATATATATAATGAGTGAAAGTAGATTATTTTGATTAAAAACTGATTAATGATTGATTGCCTTAATTTAATCTAAATTAATTGCATTTAATAAATAAAAAATGACCCATGTTAGGAAAAATAAAATGAAAAAGGCAGCCTGGGAAGCCACTGTCTAGGACCGAGCTAGGACAAAGATTTGCTCCCATACGTGAAATATTCTTTTGTACCTGGCACGGGAATCTGTTTCCCTTCATCCAAACACAACCATTTGGTGGACCCCACAAATTTCCTATCACTCTCCATTCAACCAATGAATAAACTATACGTGTTCATTATCATTATGATGCACCTGCGCGCGCGTGACTTACATCTACCATCATCATCCTAAACGGTACAGCTGTATTCACAATCAACGGTCCAAAACATTCTGACTGATTTATCCATCTCCAAAATTCGTAGATCCAACGGCGTATATTTATTTAACACATTACACGCGTCAACTTGTCAGCGTCTAGTCAAATCTGCCTCGAGGTGCTTCGACTTTTCAGATGCTTTAATCACACTCGCTCTCTCTGTAAAGTCTCTTTCATTTTTCCTCAGTTTCTGCAACTCACTTTACAACTTTTTATTTATCGCTGAACAGTCTAGGGTTTATTCGTTTTACTTCAAAGTTCAACCGTGCGTTAATTTCAATCTCCGGCAAAACATTATAGTGTGAATATTTTATTTCTTTTGTTACAATATTTTCTTTTTGATTTTTGTGTGTGTGTGTTTTTGATGGATAAAGGTTAGGGTTAGGGTTTTGAGAGAAGCGAGAGATGGATAATTCATGGAAAATGAAATGTGGTTCATCGACGCAATCAATGGCTTCGTCAACATCGCAGGAACCTCGCAATCAGGTTTGATGATAATACGCGTTCGTTTGATTGTTGTTTATTCGAGGCATTGATGTTTGCTTACTTGTTACTGCAATTTTTAATTGAGCTTGTTCGTGTTTATGCAATTTTAGAAGTAGTTTTGACAAATTAAATACAATAATGCTCAAAATCTACATTTCTCGTATATAATTTATTTGTTTTTATGAGATTTTCACATAAATGACACCGATATAATCGGAGTAATAGAATGAAAGAAAGAATTTAGAGTGTTTTGTTCTGTGTATAATACGTCCAGTATTTTAGTTTTTTCCTTAAAGATTGTGCTATTAGAAGTCAATATTGTATGAAATGTGTTAATTCGATCAAGCAGCATTGTACATTACTGTAATGTTGTTCATATGAACTGTTTACATAGTCAGGTGGAACAGTCTGGATACGTATGTAATGTATCTGTATTCTATATGGTTCCCATCTCCTTGGACTCATCACTCATGAGTTTGTTTTGCATTTCAATATAGACGGAGATGGATTCTGGCTACTATTTGTATCCTCATGTTGCACATGATTTGACATTTTCTGGGCATGGAAAGATGCAAGATTCCACGGTTCCCAACATTCGGAATACTTCCTGCAGTCAGGGCAATGCTGAACTGGGAAATTCATTTCTGTCTCTTCTTTCTGCACCACCATCATTGTTGCAGTGTGAGCTTAAGGAACAATCAAATCTAAAATCATTCAGGGGCTCTTCTAGCAAACATCCCTTTGATGGTGGTGCTGTAACCAGTACTTCTGTTAGAAGTGGTGTGTCGCCAATTGCTAATGGGGTACTATCTGAACGTCAGAGTAACCGAATCGTCCAAAGTGGAGCAAATCCCATCCTTTCATCCAGAGGAGTAGTGAATTCCAATTGTAGTAACAAATACGTCCTGCATGATGGTCTTGAAACTTTAAACTCAAGTCTGCAGAGTTCAGACCTTGCTAAGGCCGTTAGTCACCAGTTGGTTTCTAGTAATGAGAGAGCAAAGGATTTTTGTTCCATAAAAGGAAAATGGCACGGTACAAGTCTGGGACATGCAATGAAGATTCCTAGCTCATGTATTCCAATATCACATAAAGTACCCCTACAATCAAACTCTTCTTTGCCTTGTCAGCCATCTATCTGTAGTAGCGGGTGCCCTCGTGTATTTTGCTTGAGTGCAAGTGAGTGCTTCAATCCCTCATCAGATAAGTGACACTCCTGTACATGACATGTGCTGACATTTTCTGTTTTTAATCTATTTAAAAAGGTGGGAATCTGCTTCTGAGCAATACAGGACTTCTTGGTATTGTTTGCTCATGCCATCATTTTCACACATCTGTTGCTAAATTTTGTGAGGTAGTTTTTGCTTCTGTTTTGACATGATTTTTGTGTTCACAGATTTGCATGGTCTTTATGCTTTCAGAAACAATTTGCATTGCATTTGGCTCCTGTTTTTTACATGAAGATTTGTTGTAACTGCTTTATTTTGCAGCATTTAGGATTATGTGATGTTAACCCTGGGGATGCTGTTCATATGGAAAGTGGAGAGACCATTGCTCAGTGGCGAAAGCTCTACTTCCAGAAGTTTCGGGTAAGGTTTATATGATTTTATCTATATCTTTTTCATAAACACTTGAGAGTGCATTAACTTATAAGTACATGTACATATGTATGAAGGAAGGTTTGGGTGTTGATTTGGAAGTGTGTTTTTGCTTTAGGAAGCACTCTTTACTTATGCTTGTAATTTGCTCTTGCTTTCAATGTTCCAACTTAGATCTCTTACAAATTACAATTACAAGCTGCCTCAATGAGAGATACATAAAATTCCAACTAGTAACAATTTAATGAATCGTCAATGCTTATGTATGTATAAAATTAAGAATATTTAATTGAAATGCTTCCTTTTTGAACTATTGCATGAATGAAAGTCAAATCCCTACCTTACCCATGTGACCGAGGTTTGAACTCCAGACTCTTGCACCATCCTACGAAGTTTTACCAATAGGCCTCAAGTACGATATCATATATGGTCAGGTGTTTTTTTAATGGAAATGGAAGATATGGGGTTTATGTATTGTGTAAACTTTGTAACAATGGGTATTATTAGGTTTTTATTCAAAGCCAATCAATTAAGAATTCACTAAATTTCATTGGCTGTCAAGCGAATATCATGTAAGGTATCTTAGCCTCTTAGGTTATTTAACAAGAGAGTCTGGCCTCATAATATGGAGCGGTGGTATTATTTGTATTTATAGTTGCACTACTACATAGGCATGCTCATATATGTTGTAATATAATCATACACAACAACTATGGGAATTGGGTATTTCTTGGGACCTTGTAGCTTATAGTTTTCAGCTTCTCATTTTTCTTTATCTTTGGAATTGAGAGCTTTATTTCTTATTGGCATGTGTTTGAAGCAACGAGAACACTGGATGGTGATGTTTTTATGATGCTTTAGATCAGGGTTCCAGATGATCAGACTGGATGGGACTGGCCTGAAGCATTGTCAGCGCCTGCTGGTTTGGTGAGATCTAGTGTGGCTGTGTCCAACATGTCCAACAATTCTGACTTGGCTAAATTGGTTGGTTCATCTGGTGGTTTATTAAAGTCAGGACAGACTTCAGACAGCATTGTTTTTTCAAAGAATCCTCGTACAGACCAGAATTTGGTGATTGATGCTCTCAGCGATAATAAACAGAGTAATGGTCGGGAGAGTACTAACTTACTTCTGAAGGGCTTCATTAATCCTTGGGAAAGCAACACTCATGCTTTGGCGGATAACCTAATGATGGAGTGCCGGACATCTAGGAGTTCAACATCTTCAAAGTTTGTCGATAGAGGACCCGATGGTGGCTTACAGTCCATATCTGCTTACATTGACTCGTTTATCAAGTCAAGAGACTCGTCCATCACCAACCCTACTTCAGAAAATTCAAGAACCTATTGTGAAAATTATGATGTCAGAAAAATAAAAAATACATCTGATGCAGTTATTGCAGATAGGGTTGCTATTTCTTCGAACATAGAGTTGAGGCTTGGGCAACCATACCAACAGAGTCAATCTTCAGGAAATTCAATTCCATCAGTCACTGGACCAAAGTTATTAGATGCACTTGTTCCTCAACCGAAGTCGTTTTTCCTGGGGCAGATGACTAATAATGGTGCGTCATAAAAACGTTTTTACTTAGCTTATTATTTATGGTTTGTATCTTGTTTCAATATTAGCATGTTTATTTGAATTGCTTTATGGACGAAAAATGTTGAAGGATTAGTTCTTAATGCTGCAGCAACTAATTGTGGGGAAAGAGTGGCACCCAGACAATATTTCCAGTGGTCTGCTGCCCCTGCAAATTTATCAGCAAGAAGAGAAGTAGGCCATTTGAACCATGGACAACATGTATTTGGAATATCTAATGTCAGAGATACCGCAAAACTTGATAAATTTGATGATAATGTAACCAAAAGTACCGTGGCTCCATCAGAAACACATGTGAATACACTCCTTGAGAGGAATCCAAACTCGAAAGCTAATAATCACACAGTTAGTAGTGATCATATTATGTCTAACTCCGTTCATTGTGAATCTTATACTGCCAAGTCTAACCGGGTTTGTGTTCCCTGGACTGTTGTTAATGGTTCAGAAAGGCAATTGAATGTTTCGGAGTTGGGTGTCTTCAGAATTAAGGACAAGGGTAAAGGGGTAGGATGTACTACTGATGGCTCTTATGCCACAACAGATTCAGAATGTAATAACCAACAGCAGTTGGAGAGCCGTGGCATTTTCCCAGTAGCTATGAGTGGAAGCAGGGATCCCTGTTCTTCTGCGGGACATGAGAAGAGCCATTTTTCATATCAGTCATCTGGTATGCCACCAGATGCATTTGATGCTAGAAACCTTTTGAACCATCCTGATAAGGTGCATTGTCTTGGGAGCAGTAGACATACTGATCATCTTTTTCAGACATCGAAGGGTTCACCAAGGGGTTCTTTGCAACTTCTGCAATCACAAGCAGTTTCGATGGCCTTTCCCTTAGATACTTCAACCTCCATGCAGGGTATGGCTTCAGCTGTCTCAAAATTAGAGGGAACTGGTGTAAGCCCCTATTTGCTTGATGACAATATGAGATTCCTTGCGTTGAGACAGATATTGGAGCTGTCCAAGCAGCAGCATGCAATATCTTCCCATGGGATGGAACGAGAGACTGGGAGAATAGGTAACTTTTCTAATGTCAACATACACCCATTCGTGGAGCCATCACCATTTGGAGACCATACACCTGGACTTAATATTACCAGTCAACGGGTTACTTCTGAAGTTGCCAGGCTATCACCCACATCTGGTGCTTATACTAGGCTGGGTGTTAATATTGAAAAACCAGGCTCTGTGACAGGCAAGTGATTGTCCATTTTTGTTGTTGATAAAAAACTTGGATTATTACCTTCATATGATCCAGTTATTCCTGTTGTAGTATGAAGTTGTATGATAATTTCGTTTGTCCAGATTTGAACAACTCTCGTGACTTCTCAACTTGGAAGCGTGGAAATCCATTACTTTCTAGAGAAATTGATCTGCAGTGCCAATTTCCTTGTGATCCTCCTGCAAATAAGCAACTTCCATTGAGGTTAGTTTGGAACTTTCACATTCAGTTAGAAATACTGTTGCATCATATTGTTCTATCTTGAACTCATAATCACCTGTCTTTGTTCCTTTCATCTTTCCCATTTTTTTTATTGCTTTGTCAAGCTTATGACCTAGATTCATTTGTAATTCAATACCGTGTTCAGGATTATCCATTTAAACTTATTTAACGACAATTTTCAATATAAATTTTCAAACTTGGCAGAAGTGAACTTATCAGCGCATCAATAGAAAATGCAAAATGCTACCATGGAGTATCATGTGCATATTTTCAGGGCCACTGCAGCTGTGCAGCTCATACGAAGTGTTCGGGTGGTAATTGTGAGTCTAGAATTGGAAATACTCCAAATACCTTTGTGGAACAGGTGGGAACTGTCAATGGTGAAACCTCTGTGTTGGTTGCTTCAGAGTTTGTGAAAGATGGAACTGGTCTGAAAGAAAAACATATTTCCTCAGCTGAGAGAGCAAAAGTGAATGGGAAAGTTCCTACGAGCAATGTCTGCCATGCTTCTCAGTGGAAGGATGTTCCAAGCAAGTTTAAAGGGGTTTCTAATGTGACATGTTTAGACCGGACAGCAGCAGATTTGTTGGATGAGAGAGTACACATAGAGGGACAGCTTGAAGATACCACTACTAAATGCTCTTATGGTACCATGAAGATGTCTGACTCTTTGAAAGAGCAAGAAATGTCTAATATTTCATCAGGATGTTCTGCTGCTGCTGTTACCCATGCATCAATTCAGGGCAACAATTTTGATTCCTCTACAGTGAATGCTGGGAATGCCAGATACATAAACAATCATGTAGTTGATCAAGGATCCGGCATTGACAAATGCTGGTCATCAGATGATGCACTTGAAAGTGATAGAAGTGCTGAGTTCCTTGGCTCTAAGGAAGGATCTTCCAAAAATATAAATAATCGATCATCTCGTAGTCTTCTTGATGAGCTTAAGCTCTTAAATTCATTGACATGGAAAAAGAGCAGGAAGCAAATCCATAGCGGGCTTGCTGTTCAAGGTAAGATCAATTTCAAACAAATTGAGAGAGGTGTAAAAACTGGGAAGAGGAAGAAAGCAAGGAAATTTAAGACGCTGGTGTCACAATATCCTACTGCAGGTCCTTCTACAGGGCATTATGAACGTCCAAGAGGTACTGGCTCTTTGCCTTGCTCATCCAAGGATGTGGAAATGCTTAACCCATCTTTCCTAGGTACTCGTTCACTTCAACCTAATTCTAAATGTGGAAGGTCTACATTGTCTTCATCCAAAGAACTTTCTCGTAAAACAGATCTCCACATGATTTATAGTGATGCAGATGGAGAGGGTGATTATCAGATAGAATCAAACAGGTGTGATAATTCTTGCAAAATTTGTGAGTTTTCTGGCATGGAGTTAGGAACGGCACGTACTTCTGATTGTGTCAGGATGTCTCAGATGGAAGAATCAACACATGCTCAAACCAAAAATAGTGTGAAGTGCAGGTCAGTTGGCTGTATGAAGGCATTGACTAGTGGTGAGCTGAATACTTGTTTTAGGAAGGCAAGGCCAGTAGTATGTGGTAAATATGGTGAAATTTGTAGTGAGCTGACTGGAGATATACCCCAGCCTGCGAAAATTGTTCCTCTAAGTAGGATCCTTAAAACTTCTAGAAGATGTACACTCCCAAAAACTTGTAAATCTAAACGAACTTTCCTTGATGAGTTGAAGAAGACAAGCTTTTGTGGAAGTGATGCTGATTACAATGGATTCTCGAATTTGAAGAAAGATGAAGAAAGCGCCATCCATCATTCTTCAATTTGTAATGAATTGAACATTGATGCTTCTGTGAAAGAGGATGAGAATATGTGCACCGATGGTGATAGACTATTTGATGAGGAGAACTTAATGTTGGAGAAAGAGAGTGGTAATAAGAAAAACGGCTGTATGTTGAACAGAAATGTTCATACTAAATTGAAACCTAAGATCAAGGAAATACGGAAGCGCAGTCTTTATGAACTTACAGAGAATGGTACTTATACCAATATAATTTTTCTGTTATTTCATTTGAGTATTAGATGGTATTAATTTCATTAAGAATTCAAGTCTATTGATTCTTGGCTATGAGATTTTTATGTTAACAAATTCTATAGTTGCAAGACTAACATATTATCATGAAGTACTGCTTTACTTACTATAGTGAACGCTTTGGCATAATTGCACCAAGGCAGTTCTAATAGTCACCTGGACATTCTATGGACCGAATCTGTTAGTGCCTTCGAGTACTCCAGTCAGTTTAATGTGTTGATTAATGACTTTAACACTTCTGTGGGGTCAGTTATGGTGAAATTCATATGTTTAGATGAGTGAGTGATACCCGGCCTTTCTACCTGTATGTGATTAAACCTTTACATTTTGCTGCTATTACCAGCCATAAGTGGATAGCCTCTAGTCATTCTTGTCACCTTGACATTCTGGGGACTGAAGCTGCTAGTGCTTTTGAATATTCCAGTCTGCTCCAGAGGTTGATTTTTTTCCTTTTGTGCTTCCATGAAGTTTGTTAGGGTGAAATTCGTACCATAAGAAGAGTGGGTTAAGCTCATTTTCTGAGTCAATATGACTCTTTGTCAATTGTCTTTCTACATGCATGTGACTAAGCTTTTTATTTATTTATTTTGCTACTTGGTTCTCCCATTGGCCCCTTATTACCACTTCATTTTACATTACTAATAATTTTTTAATTATCAGGAAAAAAATCCAGTTCTGAAAGTTTTTCCCTTGTGAAGATCTCAAAATGCATGCCTAAAATGGAAGTGGGGAAATTTTCGAAAAATGCTGTGGATAACAAGCATCAGGTTCATGCATCGTGCAAAGTTAATTCTGATAAGTAAGGAAGTTGATACTCAAATATTGTGTGATTAGATTACTAATACAGATACAGATTACCAATGAAATATAGATATTAATATTTGCATGTAATTATGTGTTTACTGCATAGTACTGAGAAGACTTTTTATCATAGCTAGTTTCAGTACACTGATGGTTGTTGCAAGTATTTTGATCTTAATGGGCTCTGATACAGATTCAATCAAGAGGAGAGATCTCTTTCTGCTGTGGATTCAGATGCATTCTGCTGTGTTTGTGGAGGCTCAAACAAAGATGAAATCAATTGCTTACTAGATTGCAGTCGATGTTTTATCAAAGCAAGTGGCAGTTCTGATCTGTTTTTAATATATTTCTTCTTAATTTCTCTCATTATTATTCTATAATACCAATTACGGTCATGATATGTAGGTGCATCAGGCTTGCTACGGTATTTCCAAAGTTCCTAAAGGCCACTGGTATTGCAGACCATGCAGAACCGGTTCAAGCGATATAGTAAGACCTGGCTGTTACTTTAAATACTAACATTTTTTCATGCAGTTTTATGCATTCTTTTATGAACTGCATTTTTTGCGCCATCTTATATTGTCTTGTTATTTGTGCTTACGGTATAATGTCTGGGTAAGATGCACAAAATCTGCTACCACTGCTTCTGGCTTGAGACTAGTAGGGGCTATGTTTCTCACATCTGGCATATGGATCATGGCAACTTCATGGTTATTTAGCAACAAGTGCAAAATTGTTTCCTAATGTTGAAATTACTATCTGATGGTTTTGAATTCATTTGAAATTGATGGGGAAGCAAAAGGGATAATCAGCTGCATCATTCATTCAATCTTCAGGGCATATTTATCTTAATATGGATGATATTGTGATTGATAACCTAATATTAAAAATTAAATATATAGATTTTACTGGTTTACAAGATATATTCGATGTTCATTGAACTAATGATTTAATAATTCTGTTTACTTTAGGGAAGTACTTGGCATATTTGAAATCACTAGATGCATGCTTGATCTCATTCTTCTTGCCTACTTACACTGAGGTTCTATAATCCTTCTCATTAGGTTTGTGTTCTTTGTGGTTACGGCGGTGGGGCCATGACCCGTGCATTGCGATGTCGCACAATTGTGAAAGGCCTTTTGAAAGCTTGGAATATTGAAACAGAAAGCAGGCACAAGAACGCTGTTTCTTCAGCTGATATCATGGAAGATGATCTGAATATGTTTCATTCCTCTGGGTCTACGCTCGAAAGCAGTACAGTTCCTGCTTTAAGACCTGTAAATATTGAACCCTCAATGACTGCTGCTTGGAAAGTGGATTTGCAGAACCGGTTTGATATTGTTCAGAAATCCTCATTCAGTGCTGGTAATCTGAAGGTACATAACAGCATTACTGCTGGGGAACTTGATTCGACTGTCAAGCAGTGGGTTCATATGGTCTGTGGTCTCTGGACTCCCGGAACACGATGCCCAAATGTTGACACCATGAGTGCTTTTGATGTGTCTGGGGCTTCCCATCCCAAAGCAAATGTGGTAAGCTTTGAACTTAATACTATATATACTCAATAGCATAAATTTGCCTGTTACTTTTTAAACCAAGGCTGACTCCAGTTGAGTTCCACATGTAATCAACTAATCATACATTTAATTGTTATGGTAGTAAACACACTAATTTGTAAACTAATGATACTTTTAACTAACTTGTATTTTGTCTTGACCTGTGTGAAGGCTATCAAGTATATATTGTTTCTTTTTTGTCATTATTTGTGAATTACTAAATATCATTTTTAATCAAATTTCCAACGGTTTCATTTGCTTTTTTTTGCCACCTCAATAGAGCACAGAATTTTATGTCATTCTTTTCCTCAATTCTTTTATGCCTTTCTCGTATGTGAACTTCTCTAGAGGCTTTAGATGAATTTTATCAATGGAGGCCAAAGCTCAAACTTTTGGACTTTGAAAAACATTTTTTTAATTGAAGCAGAATATTTATATAATTGATGTGAAGCAATGGCAAATACAGAAGCTCCTTTTTATGTCTGCAAAACCATTCTGTTAAAAGTTTGAGTCTGCAAGGGCAAAATAGGTTGTAATTCAATACAGCCATGACACTTAAAATTTGACAGTTATGCTTTTCTCTCATTCTTTCCATGAATGTCTAAATGTATTTTCCCAGGTTTGCTCAATTTGTAGTCGCGCGGGCGGTTCTTGCATAAAGTGCAGGGTGGTTAATTGCTCTGTGAAGTTCCATCCTTGGTGTGCCCACCAAAAGGTTTGTCTTTCTCTTAGAAAACTTGAAATTCGGCTGCTTAATAATCATATTCTGTAATGAGCAGGCTGCTCATGTCATTACTTTGTTGTTGAGGTGAAGATTGATACTTGGCATGCATGCCTTTCATTTTTCATTATTTTGGATTAATGCAATTATTCTTTCCATTGTGAAGGTAATTTTTTAGCAAGTTCCGTGTCTGAATTTTTTTGTGATGTCCTAATATATTCAGTATAGGTGTATTCAGTTTGATTCCGAGTCATGTATAATGCTAATATATTCTTAGTTCTTTTCATGCATACATAGTGGGGATTGCATTTCCGCAATTCTCAAAACTTGCTTAGTTTCTTTAGATGGAAAATGCCATGACACATGATAAATGAACTTTTCAGAAAAAATAGAGCCTAGACATCATCTTTCTTGCTCTTCTGGAATCAAGTTATCAGTTATGGAATATGTAATTCTGAATGGCACAAAGAGACTAGCTTTATGCTTTTTCTCGGCCTGGGTTCTTTCACTTATTTTTTTAAATGGTTCTGATGGTAGGAGATCAAATGGTGTTGTCATATGTCAAGTAAGGTCGGGGAAGGTCTAAGTTGACATGGACATAAACCATAAAAAGGGACCTAGATTTTAATGAGCTTAATGAAACAATGATGTCAAATAGAGTGCAATGGCATCAAAAGATCCATGTAGTCGACCCCACCTAGTGGGAAAAGACTTTGTTTGGTTTGGGTTGGGTTGGTTCCGATGGTAATGTTCCTCACCATTGGCACATCCAGTGATTTGTTTTTTTTCCTTCTTTTCTGAAGCTAGTATGATTTTAATATAATGATTTTTGAATTGTCACCGTTGTTATTTGGCATGTGATGTTCCCTTTCTCTGTTGCACTGATTGCAGGGACTGTTGCAAAGTGAGGTAGAGGGAGCTGAGAATGAAAATGTTGGTTTTTATGGAAGATGTGTGCTCCATGCTACTCACCCCTTGTGCGAGTCTGGTAGTGATCCCATTGACATTCAAGTGGCTTGTTCTATAGAAAAGGAATTTACCTGTGCTCGGACAGAGGTATTGGTTCACTGTTTGAGATTTTGAAGTTTTTTGCTTCCCACTCTAATTAGGGTTTGTGGAGGGGATTAAAATCGACTACCTGACTCATTATGACATTTTATACTGATACTTTTGCTCTCTATAAAGGGTTACAAGGGTCGGAAGCGTGATGGATTTTGGCATAACCTTCATGGACAATCAAGAGGAAAGAGTGCATGCCTTGTTCCCCAGGAGCAATTAAATGCTTGGATTCATATTAATGGGCAGAAGTTGTCCACAAATGGGCTTCAAAAGCTGCCGGTGTCAGATGTTGAGTACGATTGTCGGGTACATTCAAATTCCTTTATACTACGTGATAATGATCGCTTACTCATTTTCTAACAAAAATTGAATTGCTTTAAGCACCCACCATTAGCGAAAATTCTGCCCCCAGAAATGTTCTTTTCATGATGCAAGTGTACTAGAAACTCTTATGTGGTTGGTAGAAACACTGACCATTATGAAAAACATACGATTTTAACCTTATGGTTACCCAAGGTACATGAGATATTGTGTTTTTTAAGGTTATTCCACAGCTCAAATTTAAATTTTTAACATTGATTCATTTATCTCTCTGGCTAAACATTGTAAAATTTTGACATGATTCTCCTGAATTATAATCTTGTGTCTATTACATTTAAAAGAATATTTCTAATTACTTTTGTAATACCTAATTCTGGTAGCAGCCTTTTTCCATATTGAATATCCATGTCTTAAATTTCTGTCTTTCTAATTATTTGCAGAAAGAATATGCTCGCTACAAGCAAGCGAAGGGTTGGAAACATTTGGTAGTTTACAAGTCTGGTATACATGCCCTCGGTCTTTACACGTCTCGTTTCATTTCTCGTGGTGAAATGGTTTGGCCTTCTTGTCTCTTGAAAATGTAAACATCATTTTGTCTCCTCTGGCTCTAAAGTATAACATGCCCTTTTTTTTTTTTTTTTGTAGGTGGTTGAGTATGTTGGTGAGATTGTGGGGCTAAGGGTGGCAGACAAAAGAGAGATCGAGTATCAGTCGGGTAGAAAACTGCAGTACAAGAGTGCTTGCTACTTCTTCAGGATTGATAAAGAGCACATTATCGATGCAACCTGCAAGGGGGGTATTGCTCGATTTGTCAACCATTCATGCCTGGTAATTACCAATTTTCCATAGTCCAAGTTAATGTCTGAAATTTTAGATGAAGGAACAAATTAATATCGGCATAAAACTCTGATATATTTGTTTTGACCAGCCAAATTGTGTTGCCAAAGTGATTTCTGTGAGAAATGACAAGAAGGTAATTCAGAACTTTGAACTTTGTCGTGATATTCTCTTTCACAATACACTTAGTTGGCCATTGGTTTATTTACGCGATCTTCGGACTTTTAAATATTGGTATCTTGGTTACAGGTTGTATTCTTTGCAGAGCGAGACATTTATCCAGGCGAAGAGATAACATATGATTACCATTTTAACCACGAAGACGAAGGTAAGAAGATCCCTTGTTTCTGCAATTCAAAAAATTGCAGGCGATATTTGAATTAATGACATTATTCAGCTTCCATGTAAATATAGCCAGTCAATTCATTTTTGGTTTTTGATTTTTGAGCTTCTGTTGTAAAATATGATCCAAAAATTGGCCTGATATTTTGTTTGAAAAAGCTGTGCATCATAGAGAGGAGCAGAAGCTACCAACTTTCTGAAAACCATTGGAAGAATGTAATTTATTTTTGTACTACCAAGCAATTAAAATATGTATTACTATTTTATTTTTATTTTTTAATGATTGTATATGAAAAACTGATTAAACGTCGACTTAATAGCTTAGGTTAAAATATAACAAAAATAAAATACAACTACAAATCAAGATTCTCAAATGTTAAAAGTCACAACATCAACAATTATGAAATTGACTTTCAATTAGTTAATAACTTCACAAGCTAACTTAATTTAATGAATCAAAGTCTAAAGGATAATGAATCAAAAGTATGCATTGCATTCAATAGCTTGCAATTTATATAATAATATCTAGAAAAAATAAAATTATATGACAGACAAATCTTAGGTGTCTTCATTGAGCTTGAGGATTCTTTGAGGCAGCGACATAACTGCTGGCCATTTTGCTGAAGCAAAATTGATCATCTCCACTTCCAGGACAAGTATTTTAGTTTGCTCCATCAATATCAGTTACCCAAAAGTCTGTGTGTTTCAAAAGCATTGCTCTTTATCCGTTCAATCTCAAATTTTATAAAAATATTCCATATAAATTAATAAAAATAAAATTTATTGGTGAGATAATTTAATTTATCTCAATTAAAATAAATACTATTTATCTTTTTTTGTGAAAATCAAATTTTATTTCCATTAAATCAAAATTCTGATTTCACCGCGTGTATTTTCAACCAATTGTAATAATAATAATTATACACACGTGGCAGGCAAATCGTGAATGAACTTAATATTCAATTGTTATGACACTGTTCAATTTTTTTAAAAATTTTTTTTTACTGAACTTCATCCGCATTCTTGTGTACTGTTCAGGGAAAAAAGTGTTTATAGTTTGATTGCATGCTTGGGACTTAAATTATAGAGAGCTACAATCTTTTTCAGTTTCCAGCATCAAAGAGGCACACAGCAACCAAATACATCGTTTTTAAGGAATTTCCAACTTGCACCCATCTGGTATGGTATTGTGTGCTAGTCAGACTAACAGTGCAGTCATAATATTTTTTTTTTGAAAAAAAAAAGAAAGAAAAAGAAACATTTTTTTTCTTTTTCAAGTGCTTACAAAATCAACAAATGAACACTGCTTTGTTTCTATACCAGCTTCTATCCATATTTGTACTTCACTTGCCCCAATTTGGAATGTTTGCAGTGGCTTCATTCACCATTTTCACCAGTGTCACCTGCCATGATATATGTGCCCGTAAAATCTAAATCAGACAACGACAACGACAACAACAACAACAACAACAAAAATTAACACTAGGAGCTACCCTTCGTGTTGAATTAATTTTACTGTCCCTCCAGCTGTATCTTGATGATATCAAGTAGTAAGGTGAAAAGTGCAATACCGCTTTTAAGAACTCGAAGACAAAGGTAGTTTATTTCTCTAAAAAATAATATGGAAAGAATATTCAGATGGCACAAGTCCAATTCACTTATGAGCAATCTATGTAAATAAACTCATATGTTAGTTGCATACAAGTATAACCATGGTAGAAGGTAAGGGTGTCGTGAATTTACGCAATTAAACATAGGAGTAATAGAAATGATGTATACTTTTGAAATTTGAGTCAAAAGGACCCTGTTCTTTCTTTCTGACACAATATTGTTATATAACAATCGTGGTGGGAATCTTAGACTAGAGAGTGAGATTAAACATACCACACTTTCTGGAACACCCGGTGGAGGAAGCGGAAGGTTTCTTGGGGGTGGGACACCATCATATGATCTTTTGTCAAACCTCCATTCTCCAATTTTTCCATAAGTCAGCTGACCCTGAAAATCAAGCATGAAAACTCGACAATGTGAGTGGAGCAACAGATATCATTTTCTTGGACGTCACAAACAAATACTCCAAACATATCAAAATGTCAGAGCAATTTCTTCAACAAAAAAAAAATCATTAACAGAAGAGAAAGAGCATGAGACCAAGTCATGAATAGAATACCTTCATATCGTAGTCGCATCCATAAGTATAATGGATTATGAACTTGTTGCCAACTTCTGTATCCCAGGGAGGCTGATATATGTCACAAAAAAGATAACTTCTAGTAAGGGTGCTGAATGGACTGGGATTAGGAATATAATTGATAACACCCCAAAGAAGTTGGTAGATGAAAATTTTCAGCAAGATACCCGGAGAAGTTAAACATAGATTACAATCAGGGATAGCAGTTTTACTTCTCATTTTATTTAGTAATTCATAAATTAGAAAAATGCATGTTCTACAGGAAAAGGGAGAAGCACCCATTGCCATTTAAAATGCGACGTGAAACACGAGGAAAAGGGGCTGGACAATAACAAATGGTGTTGAAAAATATAAATGCAACAGTGACAAAAAGATATCTTATCCAACCTGAATCATGAAGTCTTTGTATAAGATGTTTCTAACACCATTCAGAGCAGAAGCAACAGCATAGGCATACCTATTCACGAAACGAAACAAGGAAAAGAAGTCAATAAGTTAATGCAGTAATGAAAATTCAACATAAGATGTTATTGACTTAATTAAGGAAGCCTCACATTTCAAGCACCCAGCCAAATGCTTTATCTGTTTCAGGATCCTTCTTCATTGCCAAGGAAACATTCATCCAAACAGGAGCAATTTTCTTGAGAGAATCCTAAAAATGATCATGAAAAAAAAAATTACTTTTAAAATTAAATGAAGAAAAGATCAAAAACCAAAAGAGAATTGTCATGATAACCATAACACATAGACATAGCAATACATACCCTCCCAACAATGACTGGAGAATTCCCGATTGGGTCAATATTGGTCATCGGTCCCATATCCTCGGTGAAGTACTTTCGCAGGACTGACTCGTACTTTTTAGGTTCAATATAAAAGAAAGGAAATGCAGCTCCAAGCCCATCTTTAGATAAGTTTGGTATCGGCTTCACAATTATATGATCCGGCTCTGCCATCAGTATGTACCTAGATTGGATTCATAATAAAAATAGCATTGCTAAAGTCAGATGCACCAATATACACAAACCAATTAACTCATTACTGTAAATATGGAGCCACATATTACTTACTCTTCTTTTATGTCCGCCTTTTCGAGCCATTGCACAAAAGCCCAAGGTCTGTTCAGGACTATATAACCCTGTGAGTACAAAACGTGTCAGCCACCATAAATACAAACTAAAATTTATCTAAAACCACAAAAAACATAGAAACAGAAATGAATAAAATCTTCAACTTCAGGCTCAGTCACATTCCCCTCACAAGCCAGAAGAATTTCAATATTCAATCTGTAATCCTCTAAATGTTGAACAGGAAATATTAAATATAATCAGTTATTTAAGTTAAATAACTACACAATAGAATCACTCATAAAGCCAAAGCACGATATAATCTTCACTCAATGGGAAGCATTAACAACAAGAAATCCTAATCCCAATAAACATTATTTTATTCTTTCATAGCAAGACTGGAAAGTGGAAAGTATATCCCCTACCATCCGTGTGAGCAGGACTCGAACCTCAGACCTCTTATTGCACTACGGCAAGAGATTCTAGCAATCGAACCAATTAGCACCCACAAAAACCCCCCATAAACATTTTCAAACAAAAATATTAAATTCCCTCAGAAATCAATAAACCGAATCAGGAACTCAGCTAATTCTCTATAAACAGATTTTAACTACAAAATTAGCTGAACTGAATTCATGATATTTTCTTAAATGGGTTGCATTAACAATAAGAAATCCAAAAACCCATAAACATATGCAAATAACAACATTAAAAATCCCTCGAAATCAATCAACCAACCAAAACACAAACTCAGCTAATTCTACATACCCATTAAATTAGGGAAAAAGAAAAATAGAAAACCTGATCCATTCCAGCTGGCAAAGGCTGAGCAATGAAAGTAGGGATCTCATCCATATATTTATCAGGCTTCCCAGAGTGCAAGATTCTAGTGAAGCCCCCCATCTCAGAATTGGGTTCATTCTGAAACTTCTTGAACCAATAATACATGACCCTACACTGCCACGTGTTGTAAACGGAATCAGACGCCGTCATCGCCGTGTGAAACAGCCGTTTCTTTGTGTTAGCTCCATATCTTCTCGATCTCTCCAGTGGCATCTTGATTAAGGGATCCACTGAAAATGATAATAATGACGGTGATGGGTTTGGGAAGTCTTGCTTGAGAGGAGCATTTGCTGAGATTATTATGTTGTATGTAATTAGAGCTACTGAAAATGTTACCAGTGTGCTGTAGAATAATTTTCCACAGCCCATTTTTCGTTTCGTTTTTTCTCTAATTTCTTTTGATTTTTCTTTTTTCCCCCTCTCTTTACATGAGTTTGTAAATATCTAAACGAAATGTGTTGGTGTTGGTGGTATGCGTATAGAATTTGTAAGCGTAAGAAACAAATAGCTTGATGAAGGTGGTGGCTTTCAAAAAGTCGTCGAGTAGTTGGTGAAGAGGTGGCGAGCCATTTTGAGGGAAATGACTCGTTCTTTTCCTAACTACTGATAAATGACGCGAGGAATTAATTCTTTTCAAATTTGACAGAAAATGCAAACAGGAATGTACTGAAATGCCCTTGTCAGCAAGATTTGATTCTTCATTTGCAGAGCATTTTCATGTGGGCTGCTTGTAATTTTAATGTTTTCCGAATGTGATAATGTGGACTTCACCTCGTGCAATGCAAGTGTTTCACAACATTTACAATTTCTAGGCTTATTGTCGGTTTTAAAGACCTAGAAGAATAAAAGATTAACAGGTTTGGCAAGTAGGAGTTATAAAATTCGGATTAGTTAGGGCTGCAAGTAAATGCATCTACGTGGGGTATAGGTTGTTAGGCCAAAGAAAATCTTTGTAAATTCATTTGCGATGTGCCCTCAAAAAAGGAATTTCATGAGGAAATAAGAAAAGAGTAATCTTCCTCAAAAAAATAAAAAAAGTGGGATCTCATAAACAAGTGAAGTGTGAGTAACCTTGATAGCTTTTCACTTCAGTCTATTGTTTCTTTACATCCTTAATTTATCTTCTACATAAAAGCAAATACACGAGAGCAAAACAGCGACACAGCTGCTGCTACCGGGTTTCAAGAAAGAGAGAAAACTTCCTCCCGTGAGATGGTCGCCAACGAGATTTCCCAAAGGATGAGAATACAGTACAACATAATAACTTCTATGTTACGACCATTCGTATCTTAAATAATTTGTCGACGTAATCAAGTTATCTCTCAACTGCCTCTCTTATATGAGGAAACCGATGCGCCCATCGCGAAAATCCTGCACCACATTTTGAAATCAAAATCTCATACCACCACTTCCTAGAAATTTTCTCAAAATTTTGATAAAGAATAATCAGAAATCCCATAAATGTTTATCAAAGGTGGCATAGGTCGAGTGGCACAACGTATGATGTCAAGATATCTGAAGTAGAATATAGGAACAGACCTGAAGTAACTATCTCAAGAAGATCCACATCCTCTTTCTTGACGTCAGACTTATTCTGCATCGATTCAATAAAGAACTTTTAAGTTGACAATTAGCGAACAGCAATACCACGAGCCATAATAATGGAAGCCACAGAATATTAACAAACATAGATGAAAGTAAACCTGAACAGATGTGGCCCCTTGAATTCAAACCAATCATGTTTATCTTGTATATATAAAATCTAAAATATTTACCTGCCCCCATGAGGCCAAACTTCTAGCAATAAGCCGAGAGAGACTATTAAGAGTGTTATTGTCAAAGTATGGATTATTTGTAAGAGCCTCCTCCGACGTTGAATCAAATATAAGTGCACAAATGCATGAAGCCATCATAATTATAGATGAGTCATTAGTGTTCTCTGAAAACAGAAGGGAAAACAAAAGTCAAGAACTTCCAATTGTTATGCATAAAATTCTGTGCATGCGTTCAAAAGTAACATGAATTGACCACAAAATAAAATTTCCTTTTCAGAACTAAATCTTCAAATTAAGTTGAAAACAAATTATCTTCCAGGTTGACAGATATTGCAGATCATCAGTTGATAATGTTTAGAGTCCCTTCAAATAGCTTATGTTCAAAAGAGAATGAATCATGACTTTGACAGACATTTACAAAACAAAATTTCTCAGGAAACAAGCTCAAACTACTTAATTATACAAAAGCATGATTTCCTGAACAATACAACACAACAAAGCAACAATTGAAAGGGCACCTGTCCAGTATGCCAATGCTTTCAAAAGGTGAACAGCAGTTGATTCATCTAATGGAAATTGCACTTGTTCTTTCTAATAAAAAGAGGGAGAAGTCAGTACATTGCATGGTATATGTACATTCACGAATGACAAGTTGACAACTCTACCTTCAAAAGAAGATTCAAGATCGTATCGCATGCCAAGAAGATGCAAGCATCATCCTCAACCATATTGCGATCTGGCCCAATCAACTTGACAAGGCATTCAACGACCTGCAAATTGAATGGAAGCATCAGCAAAATGTGGTACATCAAAAAACAAAAAATGCGAGGAGAGGAGAGGAGAGGAGAGATTAAAATTGAATTCATATCCTTTTGACATTTACAAAATCAGTGTACTCAATTTCCCCAGGTGCTATATAAATGATACTGAAGCTGATGAATAGCTACATGCATTTTGTTGTAATAGTATAGTAATAAATTAGCGGTAAAGATAAGGCATTAGTGATAAAGATTTAACTTAAGAGGTTAGATTAATCAATAATTCCAAACTTACAGTTTTATACACTCCCGAAGACACTAATGCTTTGCATCCTTCAATCTCCATTGTAGTTTGGCAGAGCATTGGAAGCAGAAAGCAAATAGAATAGAAGGGACTGTCATTTTGAATCATTTGGACAATGTCAATATACTGATATAGACACACAGTAAACCAGAATAAATTCATTACGTATCAGTCCATTCAGAAACGAGACAGAAAATATTCCAAACCTTGGCTCGTCTTCACCTTCAATCGAAAGCAGATACTGCAAAAGTTCTCTCACCTTCTCTTTGCATGCATTAGGCGTTTCTGCAAGATAACTGAAACAAGCGAAAGATCACAACATGTGCATAATAAAATTTCACAGGGGGAAAAATTAATTTAGTAATAACACGTAACAGATATAAAGACACTATTCATAGCTTGATTTAGCTTTCCTGGTGGCTGCTTCCACAGCCAATTCTATGAAAAAAGAACTTCACTAATAGCATTGTCTACATAAATAGTAAAAAATTACAGACCAAATATTATAGAATGACCAAATAAGTTGTGTGAATGAGGCCTACAAGATAGGATCATGAACTCTCCTATCAGGACACCTACACTTCATACAGCAACATCAGTTAGCAGTCTAATTATCATGTTTCCAAAATAATTAACATGTTTCAAATAATGGAACAAATAAACAGGTTTAAAAAAAAAACTGAGTCCTCAATATTCAATCAAAAGTCCAAAATCTAAAATGCTTAGAATGTAAAATGTAGAATAGTACACTGTTCCACCCAGAAAAGAAGATGATGATGAATTATCAATCATTGTTAGATTTTTATCGATCCAACATATGACTACATTAATTTGCAATGGTATTGTACCGATTTACTGAGAAACCACAAAGAAGAATTTGCAGAAGCTGAAATTAACATACCTCCCAACAAGCCGCACTGAAGCAAGGAGATCATTTCCTTTCTTCTGTTCATGTTCCTGTAGAATAAAACTATTAGCACAACACAAGGACAGTGATATTTCAATGATATCAAAAATGTTACCTTTGCATCTTGCAAATACTCTAGAACTACACCAATTGTCTCATTGAGCCCATTCATCACCTTCATGAGGGTATTATCATCAATAACGTCCCCTGAAAATAATTCCCAAAAGAAACTAAATTCATTAAGAGGGAAAGAGAGAAGGTAGGAAGCACGTACTTGAGAAAAATGGGTTACACTCAAACAAAATTTGATGGGTATACATCATTGAGTATATTAGCTATTAATATATACAAATCAAATGTGGAAGTGAGATAAATTGAAGTAAAAAGAGGTAAATTCAATAAGGTCCGCCTGAAAAGTTAAAATTCTTCAACTAAATGTAGACGCATGATTCCTGAACATTACTTGTTATCCTCAAGCAGAAAAGAACATTTACTGTTATCTCAACTCGGAGTTGTCTCTCCAGTAAGCCAGATATACCTTCACTTTCAGCAATATTTGATATCAATCTGATGATCTTCTCTACTAAGGAAAAGGCAATAGCCACATTTCGCTGCTTTGAGAGAAACTTTTCAGCAGTTAACGAAGTATTCTTAGAAGCTTCATATTTCAAATAGGCCAGTTCATTCAGCAGAACGGCAATCTCAACTCTTGATGACTCTAGCACAAGCAATAGGCACCTGAAAAAACAGGCTGAAACTGAAACCATAGTCCAGCCAATAATTGTTTTATACTGAACTACCATATTAACAAGCATATCTTACCTATCTGCAGGAATACAATCCTGTACATCAGGCAAGTCAATTGTACCAATCAGCCACTCTTCACCCTTGATAGAAATCATAGATTCAGCTAAAATAAGAGCCTGTAGCTTCTCTGCAGGAGCTGTTTTTTGGAATGACAAAAATAAATCAAAAAGCTTCAACATGAAAATAAAAATTTTGTACTCCAAATAACTGTGTGAAGGAAATATCATACAATTAAAATGTTAATTTCACTTTGCTTGAATATGATCAAGGTTATTGAAATGAAAAGAAAATCTCTCCATCCACCTAATACGTGATATTTACCTAACAACGTGCTCCCCCACCTTGAATAGCATTTATCCGATTCACACAGTTTTATTCATACATACTCAAATGCGCATCGATTGCAACAATTTCATACACAATGCACTAAGCATGAAGGCAGCCCTTTGAAATTTCCATCTTACAGATAACATGTCCACTCATGAAACATTTAAGATACCCAAGACAAACTGAATGGACACAGCCCTAAACAGAAAGAAATCACAACAGCACATATACCTGACAACCCCACATATATTGAACAAACAATTAAGACAATAGACTTCAAACCGGACCAGGAAAGACAGACGCAAATAAAAATCATATTCTCACCATCTAAATTTGAGAGAGACTAGACAAAATATTGCAACATACCAACGCGATTCTGTAAAATGGCTACAACACCAACACGAATATACATTGACCATTTGCTATCTGGCATTACTCGAAGAGCTTCATGAAGCGGTGCCTGAGACGTGACCCCAACGAGTTCAAACACCGAAACCAGCGGTGAAAAGAAAAATAAGAATATGTAGAAAAGTTTAAGAAACTGCATAATCTCTTCATTACTCATTAGAAAGCAAGCAAACATGTTTTCACAGCAAAAAATAACTATTTTATACAAAACATACACTATGAAGAAGAGGTTGGGCATAAAGATAAGACATTTTGGGTTTAGGTCGCATATATCTATCCAAGATTCAAAAGTTCCAGAAATTAATCAAAGTATTTTCCAGGAAAAGAAATCAACTAACAGAAATCAACTTATATCCCTAACAATTGCACATATATTTATTTCATTTATTATCTAATCAACATATAATTTTGCTGATACTTACAAAACTGAAACTTTAAAACTTTTAATTTTTAAGCTGTGAACAATAAACAAACTTTTGAAATTTAAGCTTTTGGAACACCAATAACACAAGTGAGAGAGTACCGAGTGATTCGAAGAAAGAACAGCAGTGAGTAAGTGAAGCGCTTCAAACTTCAGCGCATTGTGCAACACAGCAAATTGCCTAGCTATTACGGTCACCTGAAATAAAATGGATTGCTTTGAAATGTCCGATCACTAACCCAACTAATCTATTGGCTGCTGAAAATATGGACCTACCATCATTGCAAGCTCTGGCAAATAGTCATTTGTGATGATTTCTAGAGGCAGCTTACTTAACATCAATTGCAGAAGTCTGATTGCCAGTTCCATTAAATGAGAACCTACAAAACAAGCACACTCCATTACTTCTCTTTTTGATTAATAACATAAGATTCACATAAAAAAAAAATGTACATGCACACAATACAGCTATGGCATGCGGGACGGTGATCATTAACATAATCCCAGAAAAAATGCAGTCAAAATTTAGTAAAACGGGAAGATAAATCACCATCGGGGAAAGTAGATATTTGGAAAGCCAACACTTTCATGCCTCCAGATTCATACAATGCTGTGACTCCATCTGCCGTAGCATCCATTACCAAATACAAAAACTCACAGCATTCTTCGAGAACGGAGGCACCTGACCTGCATTTCAAGAAAGCAAATGACGGCTAAACTAACCAATAGAACAGTCAGTCTAAAGGTCAACAATAATTCAAGTATGGGAAGCTTACTCCTTTGACATTACTTCGAGTATCAACGGAATCTTTGAAACCATATCTTCCGAAGAAGCAATCTCAGGAATGCGGCAAAATGCCGCAAGAACTGTAACTGATAGCCGTAAATATGAATAGCGATTCTCGTCTGCATTGCAACTATTGATTCCTTTCCCCAATCCTACAATAAAATTACCAAAATTGTACATTGATTAGCAAATTAATCGATGATTCAGTTTAAATAGAAAAGGAATAATGAGAGAGAAGATTACCGGTCCGCAAGAGCCGGTCGAGGAACAGCGGACCGACGGCGTCATAAACCATGCGAAGCGAAACGATGTCGTCGCCTTTGCAGAATTTGGTAACGAGGAGTAGGCCAGCGAGGCGCTGCTCGTCTCTCTCGCCTTTTAATAGCTTCAAGCAATCATCTAACGAGGGAGAGTGAGCTGGTTCTTGCTGTGACTCGGTGCTCACCATTGTTGATGTGAAATTTAATTGATTTGGAGGGCTTTTTTGATCAGGTTGCTTTTTTGATCAGTTTTTTGAATTGGTTAATTTAGAGGCTTCGAGAGCCGACTCTGTTGTTTCCAGACTTTGATCGAGTGCGGTTACTCAGACTGCAGGTTGCATGATCAGCCAATCAACTCGTGCCAGCTCGATGTGATGTTTCCGATTTTGGGCTAGAGTCAAATGATCTGGGCCTGGTGGGCTCTATCCGTTTTCCGTACAAGCCCAGTCCGGGACAAATTTATGATGATAAATTTTTATTAGTGATATTTCACATGTTTATCACTTGTTAATTAATTTTCTATGAGACATTACACATATATATATCTTTGTCATCTCTTTTGTGTGATATTATCACTTGACATTATATAAGATAGAGATAAAATTATTCACAACAATCGGTTCATGACTTAATTCATTTATCAATTGATTCATGGATTTTGAAATATGTATTAAAACATTTTTTTCTTTATTAATTCATTCATCTTTTTTACTTGATTCATTCATTATTTAATTCATAATTCATGTATCTCATTCGAATCATATGCCTATATAAATAAATATTGAGATGTATTGAGAATACATTATATAAGTAATAGAACATCACATTTTTATTTTGATAGATTGCTCTATTTTATGAAACAGTAATCTTAACATAGCGACTTAAACTGATTTTGATCAGAGCTACTCGATTATTCCAGAGAACTGGAAATATTGTATGTATATAAATATATTTGTAAGTGTTTAGGTTATCTTTTATTTTTTTTTTAAATAAAAATCGCAGCAACACGCGTAACACAATCTAATATATTTCTAAAATTACCTTGACCCATCATTTTTTTTTATTCCTAGAAAAAAAAATAAAAATCGCAGTAACACGCGTAACACAATCTAATATATTTCTAAAATTACCTTTACCCATCATTTTTTTTTATTCCTAACTCATATATATATATATATAGAACTGGAAATATTGTATGTATATAAATATATTTGTAAGTGTTTAGGTTATCTTTTATTTTTTTTTTAAATAAAAATCGCAGCAACACGCGTAACACAATCTAATATATTTCTAAAATTACCTTGACCCATCATTTTTTTTTATTCCTAGAAAAAAATAAAAATCGCAGTAACACGCGTAACACAATCTAATATATTTCTAAAATTACCTTTACCCATCATTTTTTTTATTCCTAACTCATATATATATATATATATATATAATATATTATATATATATATATATAACACATACATACATACATATATGTATGTATGTATGTATGTATGTATGTATGTATGTATATGTATTTTTTGAAATCGTTAGTTATGTATTTTTTGAAATTGTTGGAAACCTCACCGTCAAACCATTCTTTTCGGGCTTAAGTCGAGCATGTAAAACAACTGATTTTCCCATACTCTTACAAGAAACGCACTTTCTGGATTCGAACCAAATACCTCATGATGATATCATGAGTCATACACTATCAAGCCACGTCTTTGGGGGAAATATGAAATTTGAGTACAATTGGAGAAGGGTTTGATGAGAAAGGGTTTAGAAATTGTTGGAAAAATGCTTATAAGTAAGCATTTTGAGGCTCAATTTTAAGCATGGTCCACTTCGTGTTAGTGGTTGTTATTGAATGATTCGGATACTCCTCCGTGAGTACTTCGAAATGGTATATTCATATGCTTAAAATGGTGCTTGGGTGAATGAGAAATTGTTGTTCAAAGTTCACCCATTGGTGTTGGAAAATCAAGAGAAGTTAGCTTGTCCCATATGGGAAAGCTATAGAGAGAAAATTGTGCTTATATATGATTGCTCATATGTAGATGGGTAAGAGTTATAAGGATAGAGGCTCTCTCTACGTGCGCGGGGGGGGGGGGGGTGCAAATCAAAATCCGAACAAGCTTGGCTCGTGTGCGCCCGCGCATCCTGCGTACACGAATGCCGGACCAAATTGTGCGGGCTCGGCCCAGCCAATTTTTGCAAGCCTCTTCATTTTTTTCCAAGCCTTTTGAAGTTCCATAACACTCAAATTAACTCTATTAATTAATTTAGTGGTTACTTCAAATGAAAGGTCTCCCACTAATGTGTTTTTAATTGGTGTGTTTATTTTGTTTTAAGAAGTGGATTGTTTACGTTTTTTCATAAGTGAGAAGCTAGAAAAAATTTGCTTTGTTGTTTTCTGTTGAAAGAGTTCGAATACATCTTGGTTCGTTTGAAGTCGATTCTGGTGGTGCCCATTGTCGCTTATTTCCGTTGCATCCTGGGAAACAAACGTCTTGCGTTCTGCTGCACCATTTCGGTAGGGGACGAATTTGTTTTAAGGAGATTGTTGCCGCATCAACAAGCCTCGGAATTCTTTGCACTGTCGATCTGTTCCTATCGTTACCACTGTGACTGACTTCACTGCCTGATGTTGTCCTGTCATTTTATTATTACTCTTGTATTGTTGATTATTGTAACAACCGTGTTGTATTTACTGCTGTTCAAAATCCTTTGTACGAACACAGTAACCAAACAAATTATTTGTAATAGTCTTAAAACAAATTCGACTCTGTGGATATGGAAAACAGTCCAAACACAGTAGATCCGAATGTGGCAGCCTCTTCGGCTGGCCAGAATATTGTGGCAGCCCCTGTGGCTGACCAAAGTGCAGTGGCAGCCTCTTCGGCTGGCCAACTTGCTTCAGCCTCTGGGCTTAATATGGCAGCCGCTATGGCTGGCCAAGGTGTTGCTGCCTCTGTGGCTAGACAACATGTTGGACATATGAGCCATGTCAACCATACTGCGGAAAAACCTGAAAAATTCAGTGGACAAAATTTTAAACGATGGCAACAGAAAATGTTTTTCTACTTGAACACGTTGAACCTTGCGAGGTTTCTAAAGGAAGATGCTCATGTACCCGCGGAGGGTGAGATTGATATCCAAGTGATCAGTGCAATCGATGTTTGGAAACATTCTGAATTCCTTTGTAGGAATTATGTGCTGAATGGGCTAAGTGATTCCTTGTACAGTGTGTACGCCGGAATGAAAACAGCAAAATGGCTTTGGGAATCTTTAGATCGAAAATATAAAACTGAGGATGTCGGTACTAAGAAATTTGTCGTGGGCCGTTTCCTTGATTTTAAGATGGTTGATTTTAAAACTTTGTTAAGCAAAGTACAAGAACTGCAGATTATTCTAGCAGAAATTCATGCTGAAGGGATGAGTTTAAGTGAAACATTCCAAGTAGCCTCGATAATTGAGAAACCACCACCTGGTTGGAAAGATTTCAAAAATTATCTAAAACATAAGCGAAAAGAGATGAGCATTGAAGACCTGGTTCTTAAGCTCAGAATTGAAGAAGATAATCGAGTATCTGACAAGAGAGGAATATCTCATGAGGCCAAAGCAAATGTTGTTGAACATGACCATAAGAACAAGAACCCTAAGAACAAAGGGTCAAAGATGGGCCCTAAAGGAGGAGTTTCCAAGAAATCCAATTTTCAAGGAAGATGCTTCAACTGTGACAAAATGGGTCACAAGTCTTCTGAGTGCAGACTACCGAAGAAGAAAAAGAATCAAGAGGCTAATGTGATGGAAAATATGACTCAAGATTTTCAGACATTAACCTTTCAGCTGTGGTTTCTGAGATGAATCTAGTGGGTTCTAACCCAAGAGAGTGGTGGATTGACACTGGTGCCACTCGACATGTGTGCTCGGACAAGAGCATGTTCTCTTCATTTGAGCCTACTGGTAATGGGGAAAAATTATACATGGGAAATTCAGCAACATCTGAGATTGAAGGTCAATGCAATGTGATTCTGAAGATGACCTCTGGGAAAGAGTTGACTTTGAACAACGTTCTGTATGTACCAGAAATACGGAAGAATCTTGTGTCTGGATCACTTCTGAACAAGCACGGATTCCGGATGGTGTTTGAGTCTGATAAAGTAGTTTTAACTAAAAATGGGATGTATGTGGGAAAAGGGTATGTAACTGATGGGCTCTTTAAGCTCAATGTAATGGTTGTTAAACCTAAGAATATCAATAAAGCTAGTTCTTCTGCATATATTGTTGAGTACTCTAATCAATGGCATGGTAGATTAGGACATGTTAATTTTAATTCATTACAGAAATTAATTAACATGAACCACATTCCCAATTTTAAAATTGATAACAAACATAAGTGTGATACTTGTGTTGAGGCAAAACTGACTAGATCATCTTTTCATAGTATTGAAAGAAACTCTGAACCTCTTGATCTAATTCATACCGATGTATGTGATTTTAATTCAATACAATCGAGAGGCGGTAATAAATATTTTATTACCTTTATTGATGATTGCACAAGATTTTGCTATGTGTATTTGATGAAAAGCAAGGACGAAGCTATAGAGAAATTTGTTCTCTATAAGAATGAAGTTGAGAATCAACTGAATAAAAGAATTAAGGAGTTGAGAAGTGATCGTGGTGGTGAGTATGTTTTCCCTTTTGAATCACTTTGTGAACAAAATGGAATCATACATCAAACCACAGCTCCTTATTCACCTCAATCCAATGGGATTGCAGAACGGAAGAATCGTACCTTGAAAGAGATGATGAACGCTATGTAATCAGCTCTGGCTTACCTCAGAATATGTGGGGAGAAGCTGTCTTATCAGCTAATTACCTTTTAAATAAGGTACCACGGAAAGAAGTAGGGAAAACTCCTTATGAAATGTGGAAAGGAAGAGTACCTTCCTATAAATTCCTACGAGTGTGGGGGTGTCTTGCCAAGGTAGTCATTCCTCCACCTAAAAAGGCGAAGATAGGACCAAAAACTATTGATTGTATTTTCATAGGATATGCACATAACAGTAATGCTTATCGATTTCTTGTGCATGAGTCTAATATACCAGATATTCACAAGAATACGATAATGGAGTCGAGAAATGCATCCTTTTTCGAATATGTTTTTCCTTGTAAAACTAATTCGAATTCAAATGTGCACAAACGGGCACATGAGACTATAATTGAAGATAGTCAGGACCGAGAACAAATAAATGTTCCAGAGGATCAACAAGTTGTTGAACTTGAACCAAGACGTAGCAAAAGAGCTAGAACCGAAAAATCATTTGGTCCAGATTTTCTGACATTTTTGCTAGAAAATGATCCTCAAAGCTATAACGAAGCTGTAAGGTCACCTGATGGTGCTTTGTGGAAAGATGTCATCAATAGTGAAATTGAATCCATCTTACAAAATCACACATGGGAGTTAGTGGATCTTCCTCCAGGATGTAAACCTTTAGGGTCCAAGTGGATTTTCAAAAAGAAAATAAAGGCATATGGATCAATTGACAAGTACAAAGCAAGACTTGTAATTAAAGGTTACAGACAACGTGAAGGTCTTGATTACTTTGATACTTATTCTCCTGTAACGAGAATAAATTCCATAAGGATGATAATAGCGATTGCATCTTTGCGCAATCTTGAGGTACATCAGATAGATGTGAAAACAGCCTTTCTAAATGGAGATTTAGATGAAGAAATTTACATGGAACAACCTGAAGGCTTTAGAGCTCCAGGACAAGAAAAGAAAGTCTGTAAGTTGGTTAAATCCTTGTATGGATTAAAACAAGCTCCGAAACAGTGACATAAGAAGTTTGATGACATCATGTTAGCAAATGGTTTCAAAATCAATGAGTGTGATAAATGCATTTATGTCAGAGAGACAGAAGTTGGCTATGTCATTTTATGTCTCTACGTTGATGACATATTGATTGTCGGGAGTAATGTTAAAATGGTGAAATCTACCAAGAATATGCTGAAATCCAAGTTTGACATGAAAGACATGGGTTTAGCAGATGTCATTCTGGGAATAAAGATCTCGAGAAGTCTTGATGGACTTATTCTTGATCAGTCGCACTATGTGGACAAGATTCTTGGTAAATTTAACAATGATGATTCTGCTGTGGCTAGAACTCCTTTAGATGTGAGTCTACACCTATCGAGAATATGGGACATGGTATATCTCAGTAGAATACTCTAGAGTGATCGGGAGTTTGATGTACCTATCGAGTTGTACAAGGCCTGATATAGCATGTGCAGTAAACAAGCTCAGCAGATATACGAGTAATCCATGAGTTGATCACTGGAAAGCAATAGTGAGAGTACTTAGGTACTTAAGTTTTACTCGTAATTATGGGTTGCACTATCATAGATATCCAGCTGTAGTCGAAGGATACAGTGATGCTAATTGGATATCTGATATGAAAGACTCAAAGTCTACCAGTGGCTATGTGTTTACACTAGCAGATGCAGCTATATCGTGGAAATCCTCCAAACAGACTGTGATAGCCAGATCTACAATGGAATCAGAATTCATTGCATTAGACAAGTGTGCTGAAGAAGCAGAATGGCTTCGAAATTTTCTAGAGGATATTCCAAGTTGGCCTAAGCCAGTGCCAGCAATTTGCATTCATTGCGATAGTCAATCTGCAATTGGAAGGGCACATAACAATATGTATAATGGTAAGTCTAGACATATTCGTCGTAGACACAATACCGTTAGACAATTACTCTTACTGGAGTTATTTCGATTGACTATGTAAAGTCAAAGGATAACATTGCGGATCCGCTAACCAAAGGGTTAAATAGAGAGTTGGTTGTGAAATCATCGAGGGGAATGGGACTAAAGCCCATTAGATAAATGTTTATTACGAAGGAAAACCCAACCCTGTTGACTGGAGATCCCAAGATCTAGGTTCAATGGGACAACCTACTCATAAAAGACATAATTGGTTCACTGTGGGGGGTTTACCCTCTAGTCCATTCCTATGGTGAAATGAAATAGTGATGCTCGTATGGATTGAGGTTACTATAGGCATTGCATTTTCGCATGTGAAACCCGATGATGAGCCTCATTTGGAGGCACTACCTTTTGAGTCACGGAAGCCGCGGGAAACAGATATCGGAAAGGGGAAATTCAGAATAAACAAGCTCACTGTCTTCGTTGGTGCTGCGTTCGTTACTTCGTTCGAACGGAAAACAGATTACGGGCGTTCGTGTAGCGTTCGAGGGAGCGTTCGAACGGTGTCGGTAATTCTGGTTTTGCTGCTAGCCTCACGCCCAGCCCATTTAGCTCCCCAAAGCCCATAAAACACATCCCAAATTAAATAAATAAATATTAAATAAATATTAAACATTAAATAAAATATTTAAATCTCTTACCAATTAAATAAAACATAAAATAAAATCATGCCTAATATAAATGAATCAAATATATTATATACTAAAACTAAAAATAAGATTTGCCTAATTAAAATCAATCTCAACCAATTAAAGCCAATCATATATTTGACTTCCTAATCTAATAAGATATACACCAATTTAAATTAGTTGACTTCCTAAAATAAAATATTTTGTCCCCCCCTCAATCCTTTGATTTCCTTGTTTAAAACCAAATCATATCCTAATTAAATGCACAAAATCCCTTCCCTTGTCAACCCTAACCCTTCTCTATATAAACAACCCATCACCAAAGCCTTTGTCTCCTTGACACATAGAATTCACACCCAAACTCTCTCGAAATCTCTCTAGACTCTCTCTACACACCCAAGACTAAACAAGCAAAAAGAGAAAAACACTTCACACATACACAAGAAAGAAAACAAAGAAACCACCACAAGCCACCACCCTCCATAACCGAAACAGCCACCTATACAGCAGCCCTCCACCACGAAAATCACCACAAAACCACCCCTAAAAAACGCCCTAAACAACCTCCTAGATTACCTTAAAACAGTAACATAAAAAACTGCATAGATAATCTTAAAAAAATAATCACATTTAATTACACTAAGAACCCACACAACTTGGAATAGTTCTTTGAAAACATTGAAACAGGTAGCCCGTGCAGTGAGCAGCAAAACAGGAGCCGAATAGGAGCAGAACGGAGTTCGAATCGTAAGCAAAGCAGCGAAACAGTGAGCTAGGACGTTGAACCAGCGGACCAGAAAAAGTTGCGGAGCTTTACCCCCCCTTTCGATCTTCGTGGAACGTGAGTCCGAGAGACGGCTTAAAATGTTAGACCTGAGGGTATCTTTCACACTTATTCTCATTTTACTTTCTGGTTATTTATTTTGATTATATTTTCTGTATTTGTGGTATATGTTGTGTGTATGATGTATGTTGTGGGTATTGGATGAATGAGAGATGTGTCAACTCTCGCGGTATATCGGATGGAAACCGGACATAAATTTCATAGCCGATTCCGAATGGACGGTAGTATGATCTGTACTCGGGCCACAACTCCACGTACCGCTTGGGTAAACGGCACCATCTTTCTTTTGTTGTGTTGCTCTTGTTTATTTAGTTTTGCTTACTTGAATTCAATATGTCGTTAGTTATGCATGATTCAACCAAGCGCATGGGCTTAGTGAGTTAGTCCAAAGGTCCTCCATTTAGAAGACAAAGAGCCGAAAAGGCCACCTTCGTGACACTACTTCGCCGCGCCGGTTGATGTATGTTCGGTTGGACGCGAGATATGTTCAATCGGGCATACTTAGTTTGATATTATTATTATCTTTATTTTCATATGTATAAGTCAATCGAGCGCATGGGCTTAGTAAGTGTGACGTGAGATCCCCTATGGGGAGGGGCTAAAAGCCCTTTACCACGATGCTTTGCCGCGCCGGTTGATGTGTGTTCAGATTGGACGTAAGATGTGTTCAATCGGGCATACTTGGTTGATATGATTGGTTCTATTCTTGTATGTGTAATGTGACGCGCATGGGCTTAGTATGTTGGTCTAAAGGTCCTCTCTTTGAGAGATCAAGAGCCCCAATAGGTCATCTTTATGGCAGTACTTCGCCGCACCCCTTTATTTTCTGTTTATGTATTGCATCCCATTTCATGCATCAGGTCCGTGTCCGTTCGAACGCGTTTGCAAACGCAACTCGAACGCGCATACATTTTGCCTTATCATGCATCAGGTCTCCTTTCCGTTCGAACGCGTTTACGAACGCTACTCGAACGTGAGCATTCTGTTTCATTTCCGTTCGAACGCGTTAGCAAACGCCATACGAACGTGAGCATTCTGTTTCATTTCCGTTCGAACGCGTTTACGAACGCTACTCGAACGTGAGCATTCTGTTTCATTTCCGTTCGAACGCGTTTACGAACGCTACTCGAACGTGAGCATTCTGTTTCATTTCCGTTCGAACGCGTTTACGAACGCTACACGAACGTGCATACACTGAACTGAGTCTGTCTTATTATATTCATGCATAATTGCCTATTGGTTGATCTTTCTTATGCAAATGTGTCAATGTATTACCATTCATATGCTTGTGTCATGACAACATTTGAGTATTATTTCTTGCGGTATATCGGATGGAAACCCAAACGTAAATTCCGTAGCCGATTCCGAATGGACGGTAGTGCGGTCTGTACTTGGGCTACAATTCCACGTACCACTTGGAAAAGTGCCCATATGTTGTGCTTGTATGGTTACCATGTGTGCTTGTATGGTTAATATGTGTGCTGTGTTTTTCTGAATATGATATGCAAGTAAAGTTGTATGTTAGTTGCTATCTTAATATATGTTAAGCATGCAATTTAAATGCAAGATATATGTGAAATACGTACATGAGTTTTATTTTACAATGAGAATTTAGAAGCATGATACTCTTGGAAATAAGTGTTACTTAAGCTGGATTAAATTATTACATAAATCCTTCATTACAAGTGACATAAGTAAGGGACCATTCCGAACCCAACAGTTTGAGGTCTTCCTTGCGAGGGGTGAGTGCGGCCTTAAATTTGTCCCGGTTCACACCGGGTGGCGACTCCATGTTATTCAGTACTTCCCAAACTAGGCCGCGAGCCTAGGAACGGCGTCGCCCAGGTCCTGTGTCCTACAGTCTGGCGACTCCACTGGGGATGTGAGAATTGGCCCCGAAATATTGTCTTGTAATGAGTGGATTTATGTTTTAATTGGCCATGTCTATAGTGGATAAGTGAGGGTTTAATCAAGGGCATTTTGAGGCTAGGTAATGGTTTGGTGTCTTCCTTCATTCACTACCTTTCTAGAAGGAAAAACTGTGAGGATACCTATATGGCCATCTACTTGTAGCCTTTGTGATGGACTAATTTGGAGGACTCGTTGTTTATTCTGACAACAAGCGATAAGAGCCTAAGAGGCTTGGGTATTTAAGTGAGCCTCGCTCCACCTTCCCTCTGGGGGATCTACAACGGGAAATCCATTTGACAGTCCGTCACACACCATAGCTCATTGGCACGTACCTTAGTGTATAAAAAGGGATACGCTCACTTGGTCGCTCGAACCCTTGAGTGGGGAGACCTAGTTGTGGGCTATCCTTCGCCAGTGAGAGCCTTTGTCCATACTCTTGCAAATCCACCCATAGACTGGTTTGTATGGTTAAAGTAGCAATTATTTCCTTGAGTATGTGCTTGTGGACCATCCTCATTTGGATGCAGTTGGACTATTGTCAGAAATGCGGGCTTGCTGGGCCATTTAAACTGGGGCAAGTTCGTACTGTATGACTATTAGGCCCAAGGCTTCTGAAATGTTGATGGGCCATTATGTAAAAATTATTATGTTATGTTTGCATTATCTCCCTTCTATGCTAATGTTTGGGAACATCATCGTTCAGATCTATTTGGACCATTTGTCAGGGGATATGGGCTTGTTGGGCCATTTAAACTGGGACAAGAACGTATTTCATGACTATTGGGCCAAAAGCTTCTAAGTGATTGATGGGCCACCTTGTGCTTGTTTTCGGAATATTATCATTTGGATTTAGTTGGGCTCTTTGCCGTAAGACATGAACTCGTTGTGCCATTTAAACTGGGACGGGTTCACCCTTATGACAGTTGTCCCAAAAGCTTCTAAAATGATAATAAGCCGATTTGTTTGAGAATTTATTTGCTTTAATATATGTTATATATTTCTTATGCATATCATGCATACATATACCCTGTTAACATCCTTGTGTCTTAAAAGACACCATAGATACCGTTTGGGTTAGAGAAGGAACCAGACTCACTAAAAGAACAAGTATGAGTGAATCCGATAATGAGGTGTCCCGTATGGATCAGTTAGAGAAAATGGTCTCGCCAAGATCACTGAACAGTTACAGGCTTTGACTAGTGCTATGGCTGGTATAGCTGGGTCTCGTGCCGGGGTTCATTCTGGGGATGTGAGGCAAGAGGAATCTCCGAACAAATTGGGGGATGATATCCCCGCTTTTGATGATGATATGGCAGAGTATGCAGCAGGCAGAGTATCTGGGTCTCAGAAAGAGTTACAGAAACTTCGGGATCAGGTTGAGTCAGTTACCCGCAAGATGAGGGGTAAGAATGAGGATCTGCTGGATTATGACACTTTGACCTTTGAGGAACAGTTGCCTGCACAGTTCAAGATGCCGGATATGGCTAAGTTCAACGGGAATGGGGATCCGAGGGTGCATCTCCGACAGTTTGTATCAGTCATGAGTTCAGTTGGCTTATCTCAGCGCCAGGTAGGACAGAAAATGTTCGGAATGTCGCTTGAAGGAGCTCCCGTGGTATGGTACCACAGTTTGGAGAAGAAAGTAAAGGAAGATTGGAGGGAGTTGGCTGATGCTTTTCCTGAAGCAGTATGTCACTGACTTGGAGATCGATTGTCACTCCGTGATCTGGAGAATGTTAAGCAGAAAGCGGAGGAGAGTTTTAAGGAGTATGTGGACCGGTGGAGGGGTTCAATTATTGAAAATGCAGACTAGGCCTTCAGAGAAGGATCAGATCAAGATGATTATCAAGGGCACCAGCCCTCCAATTTACGGCAAGTTGAGGAGGATGACCTCCATGATTGCAGACTTTCGGCCGTTGAGGGAAACTGTCATGGATATTGAGGAAGAAGAGGCCGAGAATAGAAAATTCTATGGTCTGAACAGGAGGCCCATTGGGGGAACATCGGGAACAAAGCCCGTTTCTGCTGAAGTTGCTGCTATCCGGAACAGGCAGTTTTCAACTTGGGAAGGCCCCTGTCTAAGGTGCTAGAGAAGTTGAAGAGGCAAGGGCTTTTAAAACCCTTGGATACCAAACCATTACCCAATCCCCTACCACCACATATTAACCTAAGCCTTTATTGCCACTTCCACCAACAAAAAGGCCATGACACCGACAACTGCGCCCGACTCCGCCATGAAATCCAAGACCTAATAGACTCCAAGAAAATACCCAACCCAGAAACAGAACAGCCCGATACACACAGAAACCCTTACCCAACTACCGTGCCGTACCACCACCAGCCTATATGATCAAATTCTGGCCTTCCAGAAGACCTTGTCCTAAAATCCTTTCACCTTCAAGCCTTTTGCCTGGGAATCTGGGATAGCACTAGTGAGGATGAGTTTGAGCAGAAGAAGAACTTTTGGCTTGATTTCTCTAGCAATGATGAGGAGGAAGTAAGTAAGGGGAATGACACGTAGCGGTCGTTTTTACAATGATATGGCGGAAAAGGGTAAGGAAGCTTTGACAGATGGTAGAGAAGTGGTTGAGCGGCTGCAGAGAAAATACTGAAGGGGATATAGTGCTGAGGCAATTGAGGAAGACTAGAGCACAAGTCAGTATCTGGGAACTATTATGTGCATCTCGGGAGCATAGACAGGCTATGGTTGAGGCCTTGAGCAAAATTGTGGTACCGGAGGATGCTAACCCCGCAATGTTTGTTGGGTCAGTTCAGAAGGAAGCTTTGCAGATATCTTTTCTGAGGATGATCTCCCGCAGAGGGGAGGGGAGAACCATAATAGGCCTCTATTTATCAGGGCCGAAGGTGAGGGGCAAGAAAACTTCATGTGTGATGGTGGATGACGGTCATCCATCAATGTGTGCCCGTTGAAAATTCTGGCAAGATTGGGTATGAAAGCAACAGACTTGGATCCCTCTAGTATGACTATTAAAGCTTATGATGACAGTAAGCGGGGAGTTGAGGGTACCTTTGTGGCTATGGTCAGGGTAGGGCCGATTGAAAGATGAGGTTGAGTTCACAGTGCTGGACATCCCAGCCACTTTTGCCTTATTGTTGGGAAGGCCTTGGTTTCACAAGCTTGGGGGCGTGCCTTCCACTTTGCATCAGATGATCAGATTCCCATATGAGGGAGAGATTGTTACCATCCGGGCTAAGTTAGACAATGCCGTGGCTGCCTTGGAGATACTACCTTTCACGACGTGGTTCCAGGGTATCAGCCACTTTTGAGGAGTGGGTGGATCCTAGAGTGGCTAGGATTATGGATGGAGAAAATGAAGTTTGAGCCGGGGGAAAGGTTCAAATTGCCGGACTTCAGAGGACAGACTACTCGGAAGGGTTTGGGGTACAAATCTGACGAAGAAAAGCCGAAGGTCAAGAAAAAGGGCCTGAAACTGATGGAGTGCTTGTGAAAGCTTCAGGTATCAAGGAGAGCCTGAACCTGTGAAAGTCAATGGGATCGTGGTACCTGGGTTTGAGATCTTCCAGGATTTGTTGGGGTGAGAGAAAACCATTGACTGGAAAAGCTGTGGAAGCGACTTTGGGAGGAAGAGCTGATGAAGTTAGAGAGAACCTGACTCTGGAAGAAGATGAGAAGCCTGAAGAAGACCTGATTGCAAGGAAGAAGTGTCTATAGATGATGAAGACATTTTACCTTCATGAACTTATTTGAATGTACTTCCGCCTTATCCAATAATAAAGACATTTCTTTTGCTTACTTGCCTGAGTCATTTCCATTCACTCTGCATGAATCCAGCATATTTGACATCAGTTCAGACAGAACTATTGCATTTAACTTGGGCACACTTGAGAACCCCAAAGAAATTTTGATTGCAAGTGAAGTAACCTCCGAAGAGAGGGAGAAACTAGAACAAGTGTTGGTCAGATATGCCAAAGTATTTGCTTGGTCTTATGAGGACATGCCCGGGGGTAGACAGAAACATTGCCCAACACACAATACCAACTTATCCGAGTAATATGGGCAGTGTAAAGCAGAAACTTCGACGGATGAGACCGGAATGGGCTAAGAAAGTCAGAGAGAGGAAGTTAAAAGCAGATAGATGTGGGGTTCCTGGAAGTGGTTAAAATATCCGGAGTGGTTGGCTAATATATCGTGCCGGTGCCGAAGAAAGATGGGAAAGTCGAGTGTGTGTGTAGACTACAGGGATCTTAACAAGGCTTGTCCGAAAGATGATTTCCCTTTGCCGCATATAGATGTTCTGGTTGACAGTGCGGCTTTGTCTGCTATGTATTCATTGGGATGGATTTTCAGGGTACAATCAGGTTCTCATGGCTGAGGAAGATACACACAAGACTGCATTTGTTACCGAGTGGGGGGTACCTATTGTTACAAGGTAATGCCGTTTGGGCTTTAAGAATGCAGGAGCTACTTATCAGCGGATGGCCATACACTATTCCATGACTTGATGCACAAAGAGATTGAGGTATATGTGGATGACATGATGGTGAATGAAATCAGAAACGAGAGTTGGGCATATTGAGGCATTGGAAAGGTTCCTTCAAGAGAGTTGACAGATATAACCTGCGGCGTAATCCCAAGAAGAAATGTGTGTTTTGGGGTGTGGTGACCAGGGAAATTGCTTGGTCATACAGTGGGAATAGGCGGAATAGAGGTAGACTCCGAAAAGATCAAGGCAATCACAGAAATGCCTGCACCGAAGACAGAAAAGGAAGTCAGGGCATTCTGGGAAAGATTCAGTACATCAGTCTTTTATTGCCAAGTTGACATCGGTATGTGAACCTATCTTCAAACTGTTGAGAAAAAGATCAGCCAGTGAGATGGAATGAACAGTGTCAGACCGCCTTCGACAGAATCAGAGAATACTTGGTGAAGCACCCGTATTGAAAACCTCCGAGGCCGGGTAGACCTTTGATATTGTATTTGGCTATAGAATCGAAGCATGGGAGGTATGATGGTACAGGCAGATGAGGCAGGTGTGAGATAGTAAAGTAGATGAGGCAGGGGAAGAACATGCAGTTTATTATCTGAGTAAGAAGATGCTCCGTATGAGGCTCGATATAGGAGGTTGAGAAGATCTGTCTTGCAGTGGTATGGGCTTCCAGAAAGTTGCGACATTACTTCCAGTCTTACAAGATCCAGGTGGTGGCAAAAAGAGAATCCTCTGAAATATCTTCATTCAGTGCCTTCACTAGTGGGAAAACTGGGCCGATGGTTGGTATTGTTGACAGAGTTTGACATCGAGTATATCACCTCCAAAGTGATCAAGGGACGAAGACGAGCAGTAGCGTGCGTTTCTGGCATTGCAACCTGTTGAGGGGGATCAGTATAAATTTGAGTTTCCAGATGAAGAGATCCAAGCAAAACAGTTCAGAGATGGAAGATGTATTTTGAGAGCAGTCAGTAAATTACAAGGGAGCCGGAATTGGGATCGTGATAGTAACCCCGAGGGAGAGACTTTGCCTTTGGCTAAGAGGTTGACATTCAGAGTGACTAATAACATGGCTGAGTATGAAGCATGTGCTTTTGGCCTGACGCATTGATAGCCTTGAAGGTCGGAAGTTGTGGGAAATCTACGGAGATTCTATGTTAGTAGTCCAGCAGATGCGAGGAGAATGGGAATTGAAGGAAGAACGGTTGAGGCCTTATCTTTTTCACCTCAGAAAATTGGCACGGGTTATCCCCGAGTGTAAGTTTCAGCACCTACGGAGAGAGAAGAGAATCAGATGGCAGACGCATTGGCTACACTAGCAGCGACTTGGGAAAATCCAGAGAAGTTAGTGATGAGACCGTTGGTACTGACGACAGCAAGTAAACCTGCTTATGAGATAGAAAGAATTCTGGAAGTTGAGGTTGACGACGGTAAACCTTGGTATTATGACATTCAGAGGTATCTGGAACATGGTGAATTCCCGGAAGGAGCGGGCAGAAAAGACAGAATAGCCATTCAGAAGTTGGCTTCCCAGTATGTGACTTTGAGAGGGGAACTGTACAAGAGGCAGGCAAACGGTATTCAGTTGAAATGTTTGAGAAAAAGAAGAAGCTCAGGAAAGTGATGGAAGAGGTACATGACGGGGATGTGGTCCGCACATGAATGGGTTAAAACTTGTCCCGCAAGATAGTGAGACAGGGGTTTTATTGGTCAACCATGGAAACGGACTGCGCGAAGATGGTAAAGCACTGTCATGACTGTCAAGCACACGGTAATTTGAATCACTTACCGCACACAGAATTGCACGGTTGTCAGAGCCGTGGCCTTTCTCAGCATGGGGAATTGATATGATTGGAGAAATTCGACCCAATGCATCTAATGGGCATCGCTTCATAGTGGTGGCAGTAGATTACTTCTCAAAGTGGGTGGAAGCCGAATCCTTCCGTAATGTTACAGCGAAGCAGATGGCAAGGTTCATAGCTCGGAACTCATTTGTCGGTATGGTATGCCGCATCATGTAGTGACAGACAACGGGGTCCAGTTTCAAGGAGAGACGAAGGCAATGTTACAGAGGTATGGGATAGGCCACCACAAGTCATCACCGTACAGGCCGCAGGCAAATGGGGCAGTTGAGGCAGCCAACAAGACTATAAAGACAATTTTAGCCAAGATGACAGAAAATTGTAGAGATTGGGCCGAGAAGTTACCGTATGCTTTGTGGGGGTACAGAACGTCAGTAAGAACGGCAACGGGTACCAGTAGAAGTGGAAATACAGTCCCTGAGGGTATTAGCAGAAGCAGAATTACCGGAACAGGAATGGGCCGCACAGAGATTTGATCAGTTGGTACTGTTGGATGAAAAGAGAACGAAGTCTTTGTATCACATGCAGTTGTATCAGAAGAGACTAGCCCGGGCATTCAACAAGAAAGTACGTCCCACAAAGATCAGAAAGGGTAATTTGGTACTTAAGCAGTCGAGGCCGTCGACGACGGACCCGAGAGGGAAATTCAGGCCTAACTGGGAAGGACCGTACATCGTTCAGAAAGTCCTGGGAAATGGAGCAGTGAAGCTATCAGACTTGGAAGGAAATGAATTCACAGAACCAATCAATGTCGACAGGTTGAAGTTGTACTTTGCTTGAGAAGACTTGGTCGCCAGCGGAAGACCTAACCAACGGAATAAGAAAACTCATGCATACATGCATACACGTAACCTATATTGCATATTTTTGTGTTTGTTCTGTTTTGTGTAAACAGGTGTTGAAGACGGAAAAGAGCGAGCAGTAAGCCAATCAGAGATGGAAAAGGCACAGCATTTGATATGGGCAGTAATCTGAAGATTGAGGTCCCAATGAAGTTAAGTTCCGGGTATGGGTCTCGGAGGGCGAAGCCCATATCGGCTATAAGGAGCGAGGTTCCAATTGTACCAGCTTGGGGGCGAGGCCCATATCGACTGGGGAGCGAGGCTCCACAACACATCATGTCAGCTTGGGGGCGAAGCCCATATCGGCTGAGGAGTGAAGCTCCACATCATCATTTTCGGGATGCGTCCCAGGGTCGAGGCCCATATTTTGTCAGCGGTATTGGGATGCGTCCCAGGGTCGAGGCCCCCGTTGTCGGTTGCAGCTATTGGGATGCGTCCCAGGATCGAGGTCAACTGCATCATCATTTTCGGGATGCGTCCCAGAGTCGAGGCCCACATTTGTCAGTGGTATTGGGATGCGTCCCAGGGTCGAGGCCCCCGTTGTCGGTTGCAGCTATTGGGATGCGTCCCAGGATCGAGGTCCACTGCATCATCATTTTCGGGATGCGTCCCAGGGTCGAGGCCCACATTTTGTCAGCGGTATTGGGATGCGTCCTAGGGTCGAGGCCCCCGTTGTCGGTTGCAGCTATTGGGATGCGTCCCAGGTTCGAGGCCCACATCATCAGCAGCATCGAGATGCGTCTCAGGATCGAGGTCCACTGCAGTATCAGCTCAGCTCGAGAAAGCTAGCTAGCCAGGTAAGTAAAATGCATTGCATAACTTTGATAGGATTGTTCAAAGTCACACACTGCACAAGTCCCATCAAAGTGGGGGCGACTGTAGGCATTGCATTTTCGCATGTGAAACCCGATGATGAGCCTCATTTGGAGGCACTACCTTTTGAGTCACGGAAGCCGCGGAATGGATATCGGAAAGGGAAGGGAAATTCAGAACAAACAAGCTCATGTCTTCGTTGGTGCTGCGTTCGTTACTTCGTTCGAACGGAAAACAGATTACGGGCGTTCGTGTAGCGTTCGGGAGCGTTCGAACGGTGTCGGTAATTCTGGTTTGCTGCTAGCCTCACGCCCATCCCATTTAGCTCCCCAAAGCCCATAAAACACATCCCAAATTAAATAAATAAATATTAAATAAATATTAAACATTAAATAAAATATTTAAATCTCTTACCAATTAAATAAAACATAAAATAAAATCATGCCTAATATAATGAATCAAATTATATTATATACTAAAACTAAAAATAAGATTTGCCTAATTAAAATCAATCTTAACCAATTAAAGCCAATCATATATTTGACTTCCTAATCTAATAAGATATACACCAATTTAATTAGTTGACTTCCTAAAATAAAATATTTTGTCCCCCCCTCAATCCTTTGATTTCTTGTTTAAACCAAATCATATCCTATTAAATGCACAAAATCCCTTCCTTGTCAACCCTAACCCTTCTCTATATAAAAACCCATCACCAAGCCTTTGTCTCCTTGACACTAGAATTCCCACCCCAAACTCTCTCGAAATCTCTCTAGACTCTCTCTACATACCCAAGACCAAACAAGCAAAAAGAGAAAAACACTTCACACATACACAAGAAAGAAAACAAAAGAAAAGAAACACCACAAGCCACCACCCTCCATAACCGAAACAGCCACCTATACAGCAGCCCTCCACCACCGAAAATCACCACAAAACCACACCCTAAAACACGCCTAAACAACCTCCTAGATTACCTTAAAACAGTAACATAAAAAACTGCATAGATAAATCTTAAAAATAATCACATTTAATTGCACTAAGAACCCACACAACTTGGAATAGTTCTTTGAAAACATTGAAACAGGTAGCCCGTGCAGTGAGCAGCAAAACAGGAGCCGAATAGGAGCAGAACGGAGTTCGAATCGTAAGCAAAGCAGCGAAACAGTGAGCTAGGACGTTGAACCAGCGGACCAGAAAAAGTTGCGGAGCTTTACCCCCCCCCCTTTCGATCTTCGTGGAACGTGAGTCCGAGAGACGGCTTAAAAGGTTAGACCTGAGGGTATCTTTCACACTTATTCTCATTTTACTTTCTGGTCATTTATTTTGATTATATTTTCTGTATTTGTGGTATATGTTGTGTGTATGATGTATGTTGTGGGTATTGGATGAATGAGAGATGTGCAACTCTCGCGGTATATCGGATGGAAACCCGGACATAAATTTCATAGCCGATTCCGAATGGACGGTAGTAGTATGATCTGTACTCGGGCCACAACTCCACGTACCGCTTGGGTAAACGGCACCATCTTTCTTGTTGTGTTGCTCTTGTTTATTTAGTTTGCTTACTTGAATTCAATATGTCGTTAGTTATGCATGATTCAACCAAGCGCATGGGCTTAGTGAGTTAGTCCAAAGGTCCTCCATTTAGAAGACAAAGAGCCGAAAAGGCCACCTTCGTGACACTACTTCGCCGCGCCGGTTGATGTATGTTCGGTTGGACGCGAGATACGTTCAATCGGGCATACTTAGTTTGGATTATTATTATCTTTATTTTCATATGTATAAGTCAATCGAGCGCATGGGCTTAGTAAGTGTGACGTGAGATCCCCTATGGGGAGGGGCTAAAAGCCCTTTACCACGATGCTTTGCCGCGCCGGTTGATGTGTGTTCAGATTGGACGTAAGATGTGTTCAATCGGGCATACTTGGTTGATATGATTGGTTCTATTCTTGTATGTGTAATGTGACGCGCATGGGCTTAGTATGTTGGTCTAAAGGTCCTCTCTTTGAGAGATCAAGAGCCCCAAAAGGTCACCTTTATGGGCAGGAGTACTTCGCCGCACCCCTTTATTTTCTGTTTATGTATTGCATCCCATTTCATGCATCAGGTCCGTTGTCCGTTCGAACGCGTTTGCAAACGCAACTCGAACGCGCATACATTTTGCCTTATCATGCATCAGGTCTCCTTTCCGTTCGAACGCGTTTACGAACGCTACTCGAACGTGAGCATTCTGTTTCATTTCCGTTCGAACGCGTTAGCAAACGCCATACGAACGTGAGCATTCTGCTTCATTTCCGTTCGAACGCGTTTACGAACGCTACTCGAACGTGAGCATTCTGTTTCATTTCCGTTCGAACGCGTTTACGAACGCTACTCGAACGTGAGCATTCTGTTTCATTTCCGTTCGAACGCGTTTACGAACGCTACACGAACGTGCATACACTGAACTGAGTCTGTCTTATTATATTCATGCATAATTGCCTATGGTTGATCTTTCTTATGCAAATGTGTCAATGTATTACCATTCATATGCTTGTGTCATGACAACATTTGAGTATTATTTCTTGCGGTATATCGGATGGAAACCCAGACGTAAATTCCGTAGCCGATTCCGATGGACGGAGGGGTAGTGCGGTCTGTACTTGGGCTACAATTCCACGTACCACTTGGAAAAGTGCCCATATGTGTGCTTGTATGGTTACCATGTGTGCTTGTATGATTAATATGTGTGCTTGTGTTTTTCCTGAATATGATATGCAAGTAAAGTTGTATGTTAGTTGCTATCTTAATATATGTTAAGCATGCGAATTTAAATGCAAGATATATGTGAAATACGTACATGAGTTTTATTTTACACATGAGAATTTAGAAGCATGATACTCTTGGAAATAAGTGTTACTTAAGCTGGATTAAATTATTACATAAATCCTTTCATTACAAGTGACATAAGTAAGGGACCATTCCGAACCCAACGGTTTGAGGTCTTCCCTTGCGAGGGGTGAGTGCGGCCTTAAATCTTTGTCCCGGTTCACACCGGGTGGCGACTCCATGTTATTCAGTACTTCCCAAACTAGGCCGCGAGCCTAGGAACGGCGTCGCCCAGGTCCTGTGTCCTACAGTTACGCAAAGACTTTTAATGATTCTTATGCGTCGGGAATCCGAGCAGAGTATTACGAGATGCTCTTAAATAAGAAATCACCTATGTGAGAGAGAAGTGGGGCCGCTTCAAAGGGAATTGTACGGGGCACAATTCTTAGAAATTATTGCATAACCAGGTTGATGTTCATGGCCAAAATGAGCATAACAATGAGAACTCAGATGTGTTAGGTAAAACATCTGTGTGATATATGTTCTCCATTTACATGAACGGCAGTACAGTTCAATGACATCGCGTCCACTGTCAGCCAGTAAATGAGATATATTATCACAAGGGAAGGTTCAAAGGCTGAGGCCTACCTATCCTATGCAGGTGTTGAACCGTTGAACTCTTCTAGGTCAAAATAAAATGTTTTATAAAATAATTTTATTTGACGTTTTTCGCCAATTTCATTCATGTGGGGGATTGTTGGAAAAATGCTTATAAGTAAGCATTTTGAGGCTCAATTTTAAGCATGGTCCACTTCGTGTTAGTGGTTGTTATTGAATGATTCGGATACTCCTCCGTGAGTACTTCGAAATTGTATATTCATATGCTTAAAATGGTGCTTGGGTGAATGAGAAATTGTTGCTCAAAGTTCACCCATTGGTGTTGGAAAATCAAGAGAAGTTAGCTTGTCCCATATGGGAAAGCTATAGAGGGAAAATTGTGCTTATATATGATTGCTCATATGTAGATGGGTAAGAGTTATAAGGATAGAGGCTCTCTCTACGTGCGCGGGGGGGGGGGGTGAAAATCAAAATCCGAACAAGCTTGGCTCGTGTGCGCCCGCGCATCCTGCGTACACGAATGCCAGACCAAATTGTGCGGGCTCGGCCCAGCCAATTTTTGCAAGCCTCTTCATTTTTTTCCAAGCCTTTTGAAGTTCCATAACACTCAAATTAACTATATTAATTAATTTAGTGGTTACTTCAAATGAAAGGTCTCCCACTAATGTGTTTTTAATTGGTGTGTTTATTTTGTTTTAAGAAGTGGATTGTTTACGTTTTTTCATAAGTGAGAAGCTAGAAAAAATTTGCTTTGCTGTTTTCTGTTAAAAGAGTTCGAATACATCTTGGTTCGTTTGAAGCCGATTCTGGTGGTGCCCACTGTCGCTTATTTCCGTTGCATCCTGGGAAACAAACGTCTTGCGTTCTGCTGCACCATTTCGGTATGTGACGAATTTGTTTTAAGGAGATTGTTGCCGCATCAACAAGCCTCGGAATTCTTTGCACTGTCGATCTGTTCCTATCGTTACCACTGTGACTGACTTCACTGCCTGATGTTGTCCTGTCATTTTATTATTACTCTTGTATTGTTGATTATTGTAACAACCGTGTTGTATTTACTGTTGTTCAAAATCCTTTGTACGAACACAGTAACCAAACAAATTATTTGTAATAGAAATAAATATAATTAATTAAAAACTGGGAGCTGGTGAGATTAAAATGAGGGGTGAAATATCATTAATCAATTTTTTTAATTTTTATCACCTCAATTTGCTTGATCTATGAACACATATAATACCTTATATTGGTTCCGTCACTTCTGTGGCAAGAACATTGAACAAATTATTGTCAAGCAAACTTAAAAAAATGGCATAAAACCTAAGTGGGCCGACTAGCATTGGGCCTTGATTTACCAATTATAACTGAGATGCCCCCCTGGGCCCTTGGTCAATCTAAGTAAAAATGACTCATATTTCATAAAAATATCTCACATCCACGAGAATTAATGATGTCTTATTAATATAAAGTTTAAGGTAACCTTCAATTATTAAATTAGTCTTTGATTTATGTAGGATATAAAAACCAAACTTATGTATTTGTGAGCCAACACTATCTTATTACGGGACAAGAACTAGTCAAAAATAAGTGTGGTAATTTGGATTATGATTCGTTTATTCGTTTGATTCGATTCGCTTTAAAGCGAATACGAGTTTGAAAATATGGATTTGTTTAATAAACAAGTCAATTCGATTCTATTCTTTTATTAAACGAATTAAATACGAATTTAAGCTCATTAATTCATTTATTCGTTTTATTATTTTCTTTTACTAGTTATTGTTATTTTTCAATTAAGATTCGAGAAATTATGGTTAATCATCATAGAAAAAAACTAATATTGTTGATATTTTGTGAGGTATTTTTTTAGTAAATATATTAATTACATATTTCATATGTATATATTTATGAAAAATTAATGTAAATAAATTATGATAAATTATGTTATTGAATAATATCATGACTATACAAATCTTAATATTAATATTCGTTTAATAAATGAATCAAATACGAATCCATCACATTTTGATTCGATTCGTTTAAGATTTGATTCGATGATTCGTTTTGCCACTCATAATCAAAAACACTAGCCAGCCTACATGTAATGGGAATGTTTTGAAAAATATATCAGATATTGAGAAAAAGATCTCAAATCAGAATTGAACTTAGCCTATAAAATTTGGATTGTGTTAGAATCAACTTTAAGCAATCCTGAACCGCGTCGGTATTTTGTAATAATTTGACTGATCTTGCAAAATGTAAATAAGCACCATTCATTTTCAAAATAAATAAGCAATCTTGAACCATGCACGTGTTGGAAATGGTGATCGAGCACCATTCACTTTTTATATAAATATTTGATATTTATGCAATATAATATTTATTTTATCATGGTTATTTATTTATACGGTAAAACTCTTACTTTTATTTATATATTGTAAATCTAAGAGTTAGATTACTCTGAGAGTTAGAGATTTCGAGTTACACTCGGAACCTTATATGAATTTAGTAAAGGCCCGAGAGTTACAACATATGGTGATATAGTTGCAAGAGTTGCAAATAGTGTTGAGAAATATCACGCATTCTCTCGAATATAAATTATCCATGGTCTAGATATATTGACATGGGTCGGTCATTATATTGGTAAGACTAGTGCATTGTCTATATATGTAATGGACATATAGTTTGTCTCAACAGACTGTGAGCTTAGCGGAAGTTCGTATAGAAATGCAGATATTCATTAGTTGAATGAGTATTGAACAAACTCATAAAAGATAATTGATAGATATTCCATAAAACTGTCAATAGTTGTCTTTTCGAGTTGATTAGTTATTGTGGTCATTTGACTTGAGACATCATGATGGTCTTGTGAGTGATCCTCTATGTCTGATATCATGCATGTCAGAGACCTTTCATGGTCTTGCATCTGGATGATTGTATGCTCACGAAGATCGGTGTGTGTTAAAATGAGGATTCGTCAGTCCATATGGTTGGATTATGTTTCCATAAATTTTTCAGAGTATATTCCGGAAATCTTTTGGCCAAAAGTACGTCGAATAAATTGTTTATTTGACATTATAAATAATATTGAAAAGAATTTTGCATATATTGTTTATTAATGAAATATAAGGATGAAAAGTTACACATATTGAGTAGATAAGGTTTTTACAGTATAAATATAACCTTACTCAATTGGAAACGTTGATGACGAAGGGATTACACATTAGCGTTTTAACCTCAATTTGTATGGTTCGACGTGTCGTGTTGTTTAGTCTTGATTTGTAGGTGGACAGGCCTTCATGAAATATGTATATAAGTATATGAGATATATATATATATGTATATATACGTAACAACCGAACGTGAGCCTAGAGAGTTCCATTATATTGAGTTTACTCGTTGAGCACTATGGCGACCTTTCGTCAAATGTTGACAAAATATTTTTTTGGGTTTTTATGATTAAATTGTTTAATTCGATAATTCATGAGATGAATTGAATTAATTAATTTTATATCAAGAGTTGATATAAGTTTATTGTATAATAAATGTAAATTTGATTTACATTAAATTAGTAATTATTTTGTGAATTAATTTAATTGTTAAATTAATATATAATATTAATTACTTAGCGTATATAATTAATTAATTAAAGTAACTTGCTTAAGTAATTGGATTGTTTAGTTAAAGTAACTAAATGATTCATAAAATGTAACTAAGTTAGCTTTATGCTAAAGTTGGTGAGATTAATTAAAGTAACATTGGTTCAGTTGCTTTTTGAAATAAGTGGTGTATAAAAAAGATGCTCATATACCCTAGTTAAATTAAATATCATGGTTAATTAATTGTTTTAGTTTTGGTTTTCATTATTTTTATTAATAAAAACAAAATAAAAGCTAAAAGCAATTACTTCACTTTTTGACTTACTCACCAGCCACTGCCGTTTTTGAAACAAAATGAAATCAACTTTCTCTCTCAAATGAAGCTACTGCCGAGAGCTTGAGAAGCTTTAAGGGGCTGGGTTTCTTCTTCATTTTGTTGATCAAAATTAAGCCAAAAATACTCACCAAAATTACCCAAACATATATTTAAGAGCATAGATTTAATCCTTAAGAGTTAAGGGTTGATTATTGTTCTTAAAGCTTTCTTTTTCCTAGGGTTTTAAGAGTTAAAATTTGGGAAAAGTTGGTTGCCACTTTTGAGTGATCAAACCACATTTTGATCACCAATATTTGTTCTTGGAAGCACTTAATTTGGTGGAATTTGAAGAAAGCTCAAAGCTTGGAAGATTTGGGAAAGTTTGAAGGAAATGATCATTGGCAAAGCTTGTTGGTAAATTTAATTTGTAAATTTATTATTAGATTTGTTGATGATTATAGTTGAGAAAATTTATTGTGGATTTGTTGGATTAATTGGAAGTATGTAAGTGAAGAATTATGAGCATTGAAGTGCATGATAATTGATATAGAAATTTTTGTATGCTTGGAGTAATTTTCCATAGTTGGAAATTATGTAATATGTTTGGAATAATTTTGTAAGTGTTGGAAAATTATTTTGTTAGCATGGATTAATTTTTCCAAGAGTTGGAAAATTATTTTATTGCTTGGAATGATTTATCAAGAGTTGATAAATGTTTTTAAGTGTGTTGAAAATTTTAATTATGCTTATGATAATTTTTGATGCATGGAAAATTATTTTTAAATGCATTGAAAAATTTTAAGTTGATAAAAAATTTATTTGCCACTAATTTAGGCTTACTGTCGGAAAAATAAATAAATTTTCTACTCGCCTTGAATTTGATCTCGGGCGGGTTTCCGCTGCGCTCGGCATTGCCGTTCCTCATTCAACAGCACGCGCATCTCCAAAACGTACCGCGTCGTTGGGATTAGCATTTGATTAGCATATAAGTAATAGGGATTAGAGTAATAGAGTTACTACTTTCTCCTTGGACTCTTTTCAAAAATAATTAGAAAACCAGTCTCCTGTTTCGTAAACCAGCAGCAAAGGCTGAAAAGTCCACACTAGCACGAAAAGTATTTTTAAGGGCAAAAAAGTAATTTCAACAAGCATATATATATGTTCTTTCTTATCCTTTTATAGGACAACTAAACAATTTTAAATAAAAAAATTGGTGCCAAAAAAAATATTAAATTGAAGTTTGAAAAAAAAACAACTCTAAACAAAAACAAATTCTACAAAATTAGGTCCTCTTTTGGTATTACAATCAATCATCCACCCCTTGTCATTGCACTCATAATATTTCAAATGATAAATAATCTATTTGAAAAGAGTAGTGATATAAGTATAAAAGAATGAAAAAATAATGATAGTAAAAAATTAATTTTCACGAACAATACTGATATTTTATGATTAAATTTTATCATTTGTAACTCTCTTTTTTATTTTGTGGATTTGTTGGTCAGTTTTCATTCAAAATAGGTTCAATAAAAACTCTCTCAAAAAACACCAATTGATTTACTAATTTCCACTCTCGAGCTAGTAAGTTTACTATTATGGTATATTATACCAAATTACCAATGATTAAAAATCCGGATTGGATCGATTGAATTGGGATCCGGTCTAAGGTACGGTCATCAATGAACCGGCCAAAAATCTAGTCTGTTCAACTGGTGACCCGGTTCGAGTATGGCGGGTTTTTTATCAGGTTTTTTATCAGGTTTTTTATTTTTATTTTTATTATTAATTTTAGTTTTTTTATATTTTTTGTAAAAAAAAATGATAAAAAATAATAATTAAAACATTGACCCCGGATCGACCCGATCGAATCTCTAACCATTAATCTTCTCGTCATATCGAATCGATAGACCGGTCCGAATTTTAAAACATTATATTATACTATAAAAACCGAAAAAATTGGTTGTCAAATTCAAAGGGCAATAATTTATTTTCCGAAATTACCCTTTTGCTCACACGGATTTAACAGAAAATGATCATCCATCCACGAAAGTCCCACGGTTTCGACATTCATCTCAAAACTCGCGTCCTTATCCTTCACCGACCATTAACTCCCCCCAAACTATTTATATCCCGCTGGCCACTCTTCTCTCTTCTCATTACTCCATTTCTTATTATTTTCCCTTTTCAATTCAATTTCCTCCTGACAAAAAATAATAATAATAATAATAATAATAATAATAATAATAATTGAAAACATGTACAACGAATGCGTTTCCCCGTCGCTTAAACGCCAATTCAAACCTTCAATGTGCTGTTTCGGTGCATCGTCTCACTGTAAGCTTTGCGCTGATGATCTTAGCTGCGAATACGACGACGTAATGAAGAAGCAGCAGCAGCAGCCGAGGTCGCCGCGTTGGATTAGTATATTTTCGAGAATAAGTCCGAAGAATCGGAAGCGTCCGAACTCGGCCGATTATAGGTACGATCCGTTGAGTTACGCGTTGAATTTCGAAGACGAGTTGAGACGAGACGACGCCGATGAGTTGCGTGTCAATTTCTCGTCGCGGTTGCGAGCCTCGCCGAACCTGTCGCAAGAGGCGCCACTTGTGGCTAGGGAGATTTTCGATTGCGTGTAGTTGAAGCTAGGCTAAGTTTGTACTTATTGGAGTTGCGTATAATTTGTAGTTTTTTTACAGATATTAAAATTTTAGCATAAATTTGTACTTATTGGAGTTGAGTATAATTTTGAAAAAGAAAAATGTGCTGTATGTACATATATTTTTGAAAGCATTATGTGAGTTGCGTGTGATAAATCAATTTTATGGTAAAATTTGTGTATATAAGCTAACGTAATTAGTTGGGTTATTTAGCTATTTGATCATTAGAGGCGTGACTTGGTGGTATAGGGTTCATGATATGATCTTCAAGTCCTAAGTGCGTTTCTTATAATAGTTTGTGATAGTCGAAAATTTTATTTGTTCTGCTTAATCCTGGAAGAGGTAGTTTGATTGATGGATTTCCAACGATTCAAAAAAAATATATTAAACATTATTGTCAAATGAGGCATGATCCGGTGATTTTAAGTAGATTTATTTAACTTATTATTCGGTTCGTTCGATCTTTAAGATATGATGGGATAAAAAAATTAAATTTGTCATTAAAAATTTAATTTAAGAGAAAGTGGCAAGTAAATGATAAGAAAGTATTGAATATACATTTAAGAAAATAATGAAAACGTAACGAGAAACATGAAAAGAAAATATTGTATAAATTTATCTTTTACACGAGAAACACTTGGAAATTATCATTTTAATGGGTACAAACATATTATTTTTAGCATTGAACATGTAATTTAAATTATTAAACATGTAACTAATTTTATGTTTTGAAAAAATTTATGTTTATTGACAGAATTTACATAATTTAATGATTTAAATTGCATGTTTAATACTAAAAATTATATGTTTGAACCAATGATATAAAATATCATTAGGGTATTGTAGATGAATACTCATCTTAATACATGTCTTTTGTTATTTTTATGTTTTTTTTTCCTTCCAAAAACTTCCTTAGTAAATCCATTGTCAATAATTTGATCCATGTTTCTTGCCACAGAACAAAACCAGTATAAGAATTTATTATTTCAAAGCAACTGGCATAAAAAAAAAAAAAAGACACGAAATGTGTTCCTCATATTTGCTTCTCATTTTAAGGCTAACGTAAATTGAAATTAATCAAGTTTCAAAATGCACATTTTTTTTTTTTTTAATAATTTTGGATCAAAACCCAGAAGGCAACTTGATGTTCTTAAGTTGGCTCAATATTCAAAAATTGAATAATAAATCCAGTAATATATAGCTCAAACAATTATAAGCAGATAAATGACAGATTTTAAGAAACTTGCCAGGTTGGTTCTGACGAGCACATATATACCAAATGGCTTTTGTCTTGATTTTGGTTAAGTTGGCAATTGGCATTAAGCAAGCCACCATTGCAGCTGTACCATTGAAGGCCTGTTTGTTACATTTAGCAATTACTTGCATCCTCGAAGCAGAATCTGTCTTGGTTTCATGAGTGAAATAAAAAGCATTGCCAGCTACTTCATTTTGTCTCTCAAAACTATGGAAGCTTCTCTATTTTTATTATTATCTTTGCCTTAATATTTGTTAAAATATACATGAAAACTTATTAGAAAAAAAAAAAAGTTAGGATTCTGGTGACCTTAATATATATATAACGAGGAATCTCTTGACTTAAAAGACAGAGAAAACACATATTTCAATATTTTTTTATTTTTTTTTTGAAACGTTGGAAATCCCGCCGCCAAACCACCAAACTCGAGCTTAAGTGAAGAAAGTAACATCCCCGACTGTCTCAGACTCTTACAAGAAATGCACCGTTTAAATTCGAACTCAGGACCTAACAATAAAGTCTTAAGCCATTTGCCACCAAATCACACCCATTGGGGCACACATATCTCAATACGTTAAAAGATAATTAGTATTTTCTCTATCTTTTTGTGTGCCTCTTAACTCAACAAATTTTTTATATATATGTGTCGCGTTATAGTCCACACTTTACGATCCACATACAGAAATATTTTTTTATCTTTCCACATTCACATGAACCTTACCTAAGCCTGACCTTGTATATATATGTGTGTGTATGAGCAGACTCAAAACTCCAATGGGTAGGTGATCGTGCTCGGTTCATAAAATTTGGAATTTAATCTCAACCGGTTCAATTAAAATATCACTTTTACTCCAAACCTCTTATATTAGCCTAAAAAAATAATTAATGAAACTAACCAGACATAAGATAATGTTAAAAGAAAGCCTATCTGATTATACCATTACATTAAAACTTACGCAAAAGCCATAGACAAAACTAAACAGCTGTTCGGATTCTTATAACTATCAATGAAAAGGCGACATCCTACAGCTGCTCTTGATTGGTCGGCAAATGCAGTTTTAATTAAATTCCAAGCAAAAAATGAGAAGGGACTAAAAAGGGATTACATGTAAAGTAAAATCAGTTACAAAGTATAAAATTAAAAATAATTTAATTACAATATATCAAGGTGTTTCAGGAGGAAATAAATCAATAATTAGAGAGAGCTAGTTTAAGGGAAAGAGTGAAGAGATCAATCAAGGAGGGCCAAAGTGGAAGACTTTTATTAGAAGGTTAAGTCTTGTTACTAATAATAAGAAAGATCAAAGATGCGGTTTCAGTATGATCCTCAATGTTATAAGGTTAATTTTGATGATGGGATTAATGGAGAAGCTGATTATTGGCATGTTGATTTTTCGGTCACATATGTTTGTTCGGACATGTAAAATATAGATTTTTTAAGTGTCTCTATCTAAATTGATATACAGAATTCATAAAGAGATATTTATATTTTACTAAATTTAATGAGATAATAATTACATTAATGACCATTGTTTTGAAAATATGACCAGACTGGTCGATTCAATCGGTTGAATCGGGAACTGATCATGAGTCCGGTTCGACTAAATATTAAAATCGGTCTTCAAAAAATCAGCCAAAACTAACGTATCGAACCAGATCGGTTCAATTTTTTTTAATTTTTAAAAACAAAAATTAAGATTTAATGTTTTTTTATAATTTTTAATTAAATAAAATTAATATGACATCGGCCGGTTCTGTCGGTTTTTCCAAAATGATTCAACCGGTCGAACCAGTAGCCCATTGCAGCTTTTAGATCACCAGTTTGATTCTAAAAATACTAGAGATAACATAATGACATTAAAAGATTCATGTAACTCACCTCAACTAGCGTCAACCTCACCTGATGCGAAAAGACTTTTCTTCAATTTGTTTTATGATTTTGACTGTGTATGATTCATTATATATTCTTTCATACTTTTCTTTATTTAAAAACCCACCACTTTGAATGAAAAAACAAATCGTTATAGATAATTAGATTTAAATATATGTGAAAATCTTCTTTCACAAAAATTAACATAAATTAAAAGTAGCAAAACTTTGTGCTGAGTAAAAATGAAACAAATTTTGCAAGTAGAGGGAGAAGAGAACAAGTAAGCAACATATATACAAAACTAGGTAAAGTTTCAACAAAGCATTAACTACCAAATATACTTGTTAAAACATAATAAATAATGTTGTTGCAAATTTAATCTACTACATATGACAGCACTCCAAAAAAGCTATAATCACTAGTAATAATATGGCTGTAAGGAATTCAAAGCAAGAGATTATTCACAGATATGATAAAAGCAAAATGACAAAAATCATAAATCCACCAATGTGTGTGAAATTGGATGGATAATTTGGTTACAGTCATATAATTTCCTAAATATTGAACTTGGTAATGGTAGTAATACATAACCATTTTGATTGCCTTTTAAAGCATACCTGCAAAATGGTGTTCATCACAACCTCATCAGCCGCGCGCCTCGTTAGCCTGTTTCTATGCGTAATAGTTGTATATATGATGAATTTATCGATCACTGGCATTTGAGCATTGGATTGTCTTGCATTTTACACGAAACGATCACCACTGCTGTTTTCACCTGCATTGCTTCTTTTTGAATTCAGGTTGGTGCAAGGCTCTTACAGAATTTTAACTAGACAATAGCAATCACTTCATTTGGAATTTACCTTTTGCGTTTGCTTTTCAAGACTGTTGAAGTTGATGGATTACTGTGCCAGTTCCTCTTCCGTTGATTGATGAACCAATTGTTTATCTGTTTTAATTGCAAACCGGTCTCCTGCACCAATCTTGCCTTATCTTCCTCCTGAAATAATCATAGACATTAAAAGATTTGATGAGTGGAAATAATAATAAAAAAGATGTCTTCTATTTTAGAAGCAATGTGACAGGACTTACAGTAGGGTATGGCCACTTGGAATGTGATTGCCACCAAGCTTTAAGAACAGAGGTGGTGTCACCAGGAAGTTTTCCAGCTCTCCTCTTGCGAAGAATTTCCTCTCTTATGTCTACAATTTTCTCCTTGTAACCCTATAAGCAAAAAAAAAAAAAAGAGAACAAATTAATACATTGTAGATCCAAGAGAAATTTCACAATGACATTTTGATATTTCAGTAGCACTACCTGTTTCAGTTCATGTTTCAACTCTTGCCTCACGCGCTCCATCAAGGACCTCTCGCTCTCTGTTGGGATAAGAGGACCGAATCCCATTGTGTCTGCTCCCTCTAAACTTCCATCAAACAAGTTGGCATCGCTGTCCACTTGGTCCTCGTCATCATCAGACATTGTCGCACCTGTACCTTCTCCGGGAGAAACTCCTGAACCATGATGCAAATTATTGATCCCAATCCCATACTAGCAGCTCATCAATAGAAGTGACAAGACCAGATACTGACCACATGAATGTTCTTGTCCCATGAAGGAAATCAAGTTTACAGATAATTTGCCATTTTTTGAGCATCAAAATATTAACTTGAAGCATGATGCCAAATTCTTAGATATCATCTAGTTAATTGATAGCCAGGTCAAGAGATATCACTCTTGTTGATTGCCACTAGTTAATCAAATATGATTCATGCAAGCAAGAAATATTGACAAGACTTACCGGTCAAGCTTTGCAGGGATTGCTCAATCTCCCAGCAAGCCATCACTGCTTCCATTGCATGGACACGAACATGTTGTTGCAGTTGCTCTTTAAATGAACAAAGAAGCAGAACATAATGTGTCTACATATTCAAGAACAGGAACAGTTAGAATTATGATTCTATGATAGAAACAGCATCATATTTAAGATGATATTCAGGTTTCGCGGCCAATTCTAAAATAGCATTAAGCATTCTAAATAATACATTGGAGTTTCTGAAATCTGCAGAGATGGAAGCTGTTCTATATATCCAAAGGTTTGCGTTCATAGTAACAAGTTAGGCATTTCTGCTCAACAAATTCATCCAGACACTTATTGATCATATGATCTGTGATCATTGTAGTTTCAGAACTTTGGCTTGATGCAAATAATAATAATAATAAAAAAAGATAAATGGTTGAGAATTAAGTCACTTGCTCCTTCCTCTGTTTAATTTTATTTCTTGCAGTAGCTTGGCAACTGTCTCAAATTCCAGCTTCCAAAGCACTTGAACACACCGTACATACACCAAATCAACTTTCAATCAAGCATCTTTTCATTTGCAATTAAAGGAAATGTCCTCTGACTTATACCATCCACTAAATTCTTTGTATTTGCACTTGAATTACAACTTCTCACGTCTCAGAATCTCACCGGACATCTCCAATTTTCCCATCTCCCCACAAAATCCCTATCTATTTTCAGTGGCGGAGCTAGTGTTCCGTTTAATCTGGAAATTTATTTAAAATTTTATATAAATTAACGAAAAATCTAACTTATTAATGAAATAATATTGATTTGTCATTTATTATTTTTTGTGAAAATTAAATTTTACCCGACTAAAAATCAAAATTTGCCCTTGGCTATGTCACTGCCTATTTTCCTTCAAATTCACTTTATAACTTAAAGTTTCAAACTTTCTTGTTGTGACAAAATAACTTATCCTCAAGCAATGAAGACATTCCAATTATGCCCAAAAACCACCCAATTTGAGATTATTTAATTGTATGTAAAGCCTTGAATTGGACAATCACAAGCACAATAAATTCCTCTGCAGTCCAATAATTAAGTATTTAAAAATCAAATAAGACAAGCAAGCGAGCAAACAAACACACACAATGGAAAAAAAAAAAAAATTAAATTAAATAAATTTAAATGAAATTACAATAGATACATACCATGAACTGATCGAGCTCTTTTTCGTCAGTAACCAAACCTTGACCGGCGCCTAAAGCGGAGTACTTAGCGACGACGTGCTGCGACTGAGCAAGCTGAGAGTCAATCCTCGGCAGCTGGTCAACTGGCGTGGCGATCCTCAAACACGCCACGTGTGCCGACAGTAACTGCTCGTACAACGGATGCGATAATATCTCAGCCTTGTACCTCGCATTCTGCCAGTTCACAATTCCGTCACCGCCACTCTCAACCACCACTCCTTCGCTCCTGTTATTATTATTAGTGTTCGTATTCATGTTCTCGCTGTTGCTGTTTTTCAAATCGACGGATTCAACGGCCGCTATGATCGAGTCACTCGTCGGCGTGACTCCGTCCATGACGTCGCTGTGGTTGCGGTGGAGGAGAGATGATGACGTGCGAGAGAGCCATTGGTTCGGCGTATGCGAAGCGTCGGAATCGGAGGCTCCGTTGTTGTTGTTGTTGTTGTTTGCTTTGGTGCGTAGGTTAAGGAAGTTGGTGTCCGTTAAGTGTGACTGTTGCTGCTGTTGCTGTTGTTGGGAACGAAGTAGCGCCGTGTTGAGCCAATTAGGCGCCGTCGTTTCGATGCTTTGTTGCTGTTGATGCTGTGGTGAAGGTTGCTGTTGGTCGGTGAAGTGATGAAGAGGAAGGTCTTGTGAGAGGTGATTGTGATGAAACGCCATGTGCGTGTGTGTATGTATGTGTGTGCAAGTATATATATCTATATCTATATCTATCTATGTATCTATATGTATCTATGCCTTGCCGTTTTGGGAGAGAGATTCCAAATACGACATCGTACTGGAAGATATGAGCGATGACAGTTTTGGACGATAAAAGAGAAATGAAATTGCTGTAGAGAGAGAGAGAGAGGTAGAGGGAGAGGGAGAGGGAGAGGGAGAGGGTTTTGTAGAAGGAAACTGGAAAACAAAAATATTGGTAATAATTCTAATAGTATTTACATAATATAATGTATTATTAAACAATATATATTGTTTTATTTCTAATCTGGTACCGCTTACTAAGCGTGTGAAGTTGAAATTCGGACTATTAAAATTTGAAACTTCAAATTTATCATGATTGGGTGACAAATGGTTTATGATTTGATTGTCCATATTAAATTTGATTTTAGGAGATGTATTTTTTATAAAAATTTATAACGATCGAAAGGTTTTTAGATCGAATCATATATTTTAATGACCGGATTTTTAATATTTCTCGGAAAAAAAAAAAAAAAAAACATGGATGGAACTGTGAAGGATGCGCGGTTGATGCGAAATTGATTGAGGGTGATCGGACGGCTGTGGGAAAGACTGGTTGTTTAACTTGTAATTTAGTTGGAGAATGAAGCGCCACCAAAGCGTAAGGTGGGGGACAAATTTGACAATGTGCAGGTCGTCGTACAATAGAAGCGGCAGTTGTCTCAAACTGTGATAACGGTACTATATCTGCGCGTGGGTTTACCTTTTTTTCCTTAATTTTATAAACCATAAGTACTTTCAGACAGCCCCGATATCATTTGACCTAATAATGATATAACCTCCTCATTTGCTTTTACCAATCATGTACCATGCCTTAATAATTAAGGATCGCAATTTAGTTTAATTAATATATTATGGATATGAAATTAAGTATGTAGGATGGATATTGAATGATTATAGATTTCAGAATTGGTTTTATCGGAAATTTATTATCGGTCGAATAACTAAAAATAAAATTGTATGTTTTTTTTTTAGGTTGAAATTGATCTTTAAAATTATGTTGAGGGGATGATGTTGTGTTAATTATATCATTATATGTGATAATCATATTTAAAAAATATATTGAACAAATTATATTGAACTGGATTTGTATTAAATGAACTATATATTTGTATCATATATCATATTTTCATTAGTATATTTCAATTTTTTTTTAAAATTTTGTGAATATTTCGGATGGATGTGAATGTTGCTATTGACCCTTATAATTTTAATGGATATGGAAAGTTTATGGATATGAAATTTCGGTTGTGAATGTGAATACAGATATCTCAAAAATTGAGGATATCTTATATCCATTATCATCCATATTAATAACTCATTGTTAATGTAATCATACTGTATGAGTTAGTGTACATTGAATATCCACTAATCTTACTTCGGATGTAATTTTATAGATAATATACATGAACGACTCACTGAGATATTAAAATTTGGTATTTCAATATTTAGAATAATTTTGAATCGTTCCCCTTACTCCAATTGATCTAAAGATTCGATTTGGTTAAAAAACCTATGAACAATTTTTTAAAAAAAATTAGTTCAATTTGTATATTAAAAACATATAAACTAGCAACTATCATATTAAACTTAAAGACTCCAATTGATTTAGTTTAGTTTATTTGAACTTGAAATTTATCCATCCTTGTTGACAGGTCAAGATTGAAATAATTTGACAATTTTTTTTACATGAATTATAAAATCGAAGTAAAGTAAGATCAAAACAAAGTTATGAATGGATTGGTGATGAAAAAGTTTATATTGGTTACACGTGTCATTAAGAGGAGTAATGAAGCATCTAATTGAAGAAACCGTACAATACATGTTACAAGTACTTTCACGAAGAAAAGTACACAACCGTAAAAGTCTCCATAAATCTATTAACGTAGTTAGTAGCATTGTCCTGAAAGCTTGGAGCGTGCTTTCCACGTCATATAAGATAGCGTGACAATTTAGTCCGACATTGAGTGAGAGAAAAAATGAAAAGGGAGACCGGAGACCGGCTATAACCGGTAAACATAGAGATAAAGAGAGGGAAAAAGAGTAGGGGACCATAAATCTCGTCGCTTCTCTCTCCGTCTCTCGCGGGAAAACGACTCCTTGACACGCGTTTAAACGTCGTCGATTGGACCACAAGTGGACCCAAAACGTAAGCACGCGCCGGATATAATACCATCAGAACCGTCCACGTGGCTTTAACGCCCGCCCAGAATTTTGACTTCTCTGACAGCCGCCGGCTTAATCAATACAAACTGTGGCTGGTCCCCCAGGCCGAATGGGACCCATAGCTGAGAGATGGAAAAAATAGTGGGCCCAGTTAGAGAAGTGGGGCCCACTTGAGAGAGTACACTGTTTGGTGTTTATTGGGAACTGTCCACTTATTGGCCCAAATGGTCCCCCACAGGCCCACCTACTTGCTTTCTCTTTCTTTTATTATTTTTTATTTTATTAAAATATTTTTATTTTTTTTTTAAATTATGTAACCTGCCGTCAGGCTAATGGCAAAAGGGTCAGAGGAGACTGGGGATCATGTAATTTATTAGGAAATATCTGATTCGGTGTCGTTTTTACAGGATTTTGGGAGTGAAAATATTTTACTTGTGGTCCTTGCTCTCTTGATAATTTGGCTAGTTATTTCATTATTTGCCCCCGTGTTATTTATTTATTTATTTATTTTCCAAACTTTTTGACTTTTCTTTATGATTTAACTAATCAAGTCTTTGTTTGACTTTTTAAGTACAAAAATTCGAATCCTATATCAATATCATTTTTCCAATTCTCTCTCTTTAATAATGCTGTACTTCATTGAAATACACAGACGTGTTATGTATTGGTTGATTTTATTTTCTGTTATTAATGTGAGACATCTCAAATATCACGTCATTTGAGATACAGATTATATATTATAACCCTAATTTATAATCCTTTTATAATCTTAAACTAATTGGATAATATGTTTTTTCATGTAAAAAAACTTATATCTAGGAGATTGAGTTTACAAAAGGAATCTTATAATATTATCTAATAATGAAAGAATTAGGTATATTCCATGTCACATTTGTCTATTATTAAGATAATGAAACTGTGGATATGAAGATTACCTTCCCAAATTTTCCCACCACTTAAATGTCATTATCAAAAACTAAACCCACATGATCATCCTTTTTAAGAACATAATTATTTATTTGACAAAAACTTTTTAGTGATTATAACAAATAATCTCAATATTTATGTCAAATGCTGAATCATTAATTTTCCCCGTCCCATTCATGTTCTCTGCATAAGTTAAAAAAAAATATAATGTAAGCTTATATGATTAACAGGCAAAATTTCAATAAGCAACATTGAAAAATTCGCGGAGAATTAAAGAATAATTTTATGAATTTCCGGAGAATAAAGAAAGAGATACAAATCAAAATCAGATAATTATTTCGAATTTTTCTAAATTCAATTTATAGATTATGACAGCTTTTGACATGCACATTTTGGGATTTAACTGCTAACTTTGAAGAGTTGCAATCTTATGAAGAATTTACCTCTCTTTCAAAAAATTATAATGATTAATTTTTTTAATTAAATTTGAGATTTGAATATTTCTTTTGTATAATGAATATATAATTGAAAATACTTCCGTCTCAAAGGTACAAGTAAAAATTTATCATTTATTCTATTTACTAGGATATTATATTCTATTTGATAGAATATCTTTTATACGATCTCGAATAATAAATGCCTATGCAGTCTCATTGTCCATGCCACGCAGGCGCGTGCAAGCTATATAAGCATCCCATGTGTTATTAGTATAAAATTACATATATAATTGTGTCACATATTCATGTATATATGCAATTTATAAAATACGATTTACGTTATAAATATTTGTCTATATTAACATTAAACTCGAATTCGAAGGTTAAGTTTTTTTTTTTTTTTTTGTTATTAAAATATTTAAAAATCAATTATTCTACATAGTTAAAAACTTTGTTTTATAACAAATTTTGAGATAGAGTAATGGGATTGGAAAATTGGAAACCTAACAAAAGATTTGGTCTCCAATGGTGGGTGAATCAATCAACAGTATGAGGTGGGCATTTTCAGTTCATTGGGATTGGAATTTGGTAGTGAAATGTATCTTGTCATGCTTCTTCCTCATCAATTTTTTATTATTATTATTATTATTATTTATTTTTGTTGCTTTCTAATGGTACAAAAAATAATAAAAAAGTAAAAGAGAAATGACAATCACGTGCTGCTTCACAAGACAGGACGTGACCAATACATTGGCCAAATTATGAAATGTTGATGTGATGATGCCCATCCCATGCATAAGCTATCATTTACTATTTATATGGATCACATCACACACATTGCCTTGCCTTGCCCCATGGAGATAATATATACAAACAAAAGCTAGGTGTCTACTATGTGTGACAATTTGGATCAGGATTCGTTTATTCGTCCGATTCGATTCGGTTTAAAGCGAATATAGGTTTGGAAAAATGGATTTATTTAATAAATGGGTCAATTCGATTCGATTCGTTTATTAAACGAATCAAATACGAATTTAAGCTCATTAATTCATTTTATTATTTTTATTTACTAGTTCTTGTTAATTTTCAATTAAGATTCAAGAAATTATAGCTAATTATCATAGAATAAGTAATATTTTTCGATATTTGGTGAGGTTTTTTTAGTAAATATATTAATTACATATTTCATATGTATATATTTATGAATAATTAATGTAAATCAAGTGTGGTAAATTATTTTATTAAATAATGTCATTGACTAACGAATAAACAAATATTCGTATTCGATTCGTTTAATAAACTAATCGAATACGAATCATGATATTATGATTCGTTTAATAAACGAATCGAATACGAATCCATCATATTTTGATTTGATTCGTTTATGATTCGATACAAATTCGATTCGTTGATTCGTTTTGCCACTCCTAGTGTCTACAAATTACAAATGACAAATGGCGGGTTGGGTTAGTTTCCGGTGGATTCGATCCCATTTGATATAGGTAAAAAATAAATTTAAATCTAATAACTAAAGAGAATACTTGACACAAGATATTGAATGGTTTAAATCAAGTTATTGGGTCAAATTTTAAAATTAAATATATATTTTTTTTGTTAAAATTGAAAAATATCGAATCTAATCTGTTGTGGAGTTTTACCCTTTAATTCGTCCACACAAACTTTTTAAAGCAAATTGATACTCGACTTGTATTCATTGGATTAGGTTGAAAATTAAAACTTGATCTGATAAATTTGGTTTTCAACCTCGTTCAATTTGAATTAAGTCGAACACGCCTCACCCTTGTTGGTTATTTTTCTTTAAAATAAGAAGGTAAAAAATCAGAAATAATTATAAATTTTAAAATACTTTAGTTCATATCTTCTTAGGATTCGATGAAAGCTACAAAAAAAAAAATTATTATTATAAATTTATTGATATTATAATATTATTATTATAGGATCAAAAATTCTATCGAAACGGATTATGATTAATTTAATGGAATGAATTTGAAAAACTTCTGCATTCTTAATGTTGTTTAATTTCAATTAATGATCCTTCTCTTGATTGATTCTTTATTTGCAATACTTTAACAATTTATGACAAATTTATAACGCTTATTTAAAAAAAAATAAAAAATTAAATGTGGGCATCAAATATTTAAAACGTGTCTCACGCCAGTTGTTTTCTTAATTAATGGGTTTATTAGTGTCTAATGACTTTTGAGAGAGTGTCTTCCACGCGATTCGAAGTAGATTCTAGGCGCGTGAATGTAACCTAAACAGACTATCGGAACAGTAAGTACATGGTTAATTGAATGACACGTGTCCAACTTCGAACCGAATATTCCTGTGAGACCGAGTCTAGTTTACGTGGGGCATCCGCCATCTATTTATCTGAAACGTGTAATACGCGGAGGTGTCACAATCAACCAATCAGATCGCGCCATTCAATCACTTTCGGACAAAAGACAAGTGGGGCCCACACGTTTTACACGAAGCAGCAATATGAACCGCAATGGTGTCCCTATCTCTAACCCCCCCCACCAATTGATAAAAAAAATATAATTAACTTATTGATTAATTTTGTCCTAAGTTTGATTAGCAGTAGTAGTAGGTTGATTAAATTATTATAATAATGCAAATGATTTTCATGGTGGGTTTGAGATTAATTATATTTTAATTTTATTTTGGACCCACTTAATAATAAGTAAATACAAAGATTATGGAAAAAGTCATAGGTAAGGTTTTGTCTCTGTCTCTGTCTTTAGTTTTAGGTAGCAAGATGATAATGTAGTTTAATATATTATATTAGGGTGAGGTAATTTCAAAATGAAATTCATCTTAAGAAATTCGATAGTGAATGAATTGTCATTATTAAATATTATTTTAATTTTTAATATCCGATTAATTTTAAATAGAAATAGCCGCACTCATAATATTAAATTATTATATTATATTTCACAAAAGTGGTTCTCCTTTGTAGAAGCATCAAGTGACCATATTTTATTTTCAAGAAAACTATGTGCCAACTTATTGAAATACTTGGTACTACTAAAAAACGTTGTTACAAAATTGATACAAGGACCTTTCTAGGCTTGATAAGTAAGTTTGTATGGTGTCATATGTTGGAAAATGCTTATGAATAAGCATTTTGAGGCACAATTTCAAGCATGGTCCACTTCGTGTTAGTGGTTGTTATTGAATGATTCGGATACTCCTCCGTGAGTAGTTCGAAATGGTATATTCATATGCTTAAAATGGTGCTTGGGTGAATGAGAAATTGTTGCTCAAAGTTCACCCATTGGTGTTGGAAAATAAAGAAAAGTAAGCTTGTCCCATATGGGAAAGCTATGAAGAGAATATTATGCTTATATATGATTGCTAATTTCAAGCATGGTCCACTTCGTGTTAGTGGTTGTTATTGAATGATTCGGATACTCCTCCGTGAGTAGTTCGAAATGGTATATTCATATGCTTAAAATGGTGCTTGGGTGAATGAGAAATTGTTGCTCAAAGTTCACCCATTGGTGTTGGAAAATAAAGAAAAGTAAGCTTGTCCCATATGGGAAAGCTATGAAGAGAATATTATGCTTATATATGATTGCTCATATGTAGATGGGTAAGAGTTGTAAGGATAGAGGCTCTCTCTACGTGCGCGGGGGGGGGGTGCAAATCAAATCCGAATCAAGCTTGGCTCGTGTGCACCCGCGTGTCCTGCGTACACGAATGCCGGACCAAATTGTGATGGGCTCGGCCCAGCCAATTTTTGCAAGCCTCTTCATTTTTTCCAAGGCTTTTGAAGTTCCATAACACTCAAGTTAACTCTATTAATTAATTTAGTGGTTACTTCAAATGGAAGGTCTCCCACTAATGTGATTTTAATTGGTGTGTTTATTTTGTTTTTAATAATACATTGTTTTCGTTTTCCTTGAGAGTATAGCTAGAAAAATATTTTTCCTTTGCTGTTTTTCTGAGAAGAGTTCGAATACATCTTGGTTCGCTTGAAAACGATTCTGGTGGTGCCCATCGTCGTTTATTTTCCGTTGCATCCTGGAAACAAACGTCTCGCATTCTGCTGCACCATTTCGGTAGGGGACGAATTTGTTTTAAGGAGATTGTTGTCGCATCAACAAGCCTCGGAATCCTCTCGGTTCGCACTGTCTTGGTTTCTGATCTGTTCCTGCCGTTACCACTGTTACTGACTCTCGTTCACTGCCTGCTGTTGTCCTGCCATTTTTATTATTACTACTGTATTGTTTATTATTGTAACACCGTTTTGTATTTACTGTTGTTCAAATTCCTTTGTAAGAACACAGTAACCAAACAAATTATTTGTAATATCATATATAGTAGTGAGTCACCGTCAAAAACTTTTTATCTCTGGTTGATTTTTATTTTTATTATTATTTTTTAATCTTATTGTTTATTCAATTTATTGAAAATAAAAATATCAATTTACATTGAAAGACTTGATGATCACAAAAAATGACCTAGCGTGTAATTGTATATGTAATATGATTATATAACCCCTCGTGAATGATGTTGAAACTATTTATACATTAAATCACATATTTTAATTCAATCCCACTAAATAATGGTATGTCATTTTTTGTTCATGCTTTTCTCTCAATAAGCACTACAAGAAAAATGACTTTTAGCGTCCAATTATTTAGCGTTAATATTGATGTTGAAACTATTTATACATTAAATCGCATATTTTAATTCAATCCCACTAAATAATGGTATGTCATTTTTTTTTTCATGCTTTTCTCTCAATAAGCACTACAAGAAAAATGACTTTTAGCGTCCAATTATTTAGCGTTAATATTCTTTTTCGACGCTAATTTTGAGGCTAAAATGTAGAACTTTAACGTTTTGAAAAAAATTAAATAAAATTTTAGAAGGCGGTAGTTTTTTTTTTAAAAAAATTTAAACTTTTAGCGACGAATTATTTTTGTCGCAAAAAACCATAAAAAATAATTAGTTTTCGTAGCATAGACTTTTAGCGTCGAATTTGAATTTCGATACTAAAATGTAAATTTAAATTTTTGAGTTTCCCGCATTCTAAAATTTGAATTTATCGTCTTCTAAAATAAGATTTAAATTTTTGACATTTAGCGAAAAAGTCAAAAATTTCGACGCTAAATATCAAAATTTTGGCGGAAATAATTCTCGCTATTTGATGACTTTTAGCGATGAAAAAGACTTTTGTCGCTGAAGGTTATTTTTTCCTATAAATATTCATTTCCTCTTTCATTTCTATTATTCTCACTTTCTTCATCTCCTACTCTTATTTCTTCTCTTATTCTTTTTTCATTTAGGGTTTTGTTTCCTTTTTTATATTTGATGTTAACATTTTTTTTTAATTGTGGGATAATATGTGAAGATAAAGAAATAGTGGAAATTAAGAAGGTGAAAAAAATGAAAAACAAATGAAAGTGAGGATAAAGAATATGAAAGTGAAGATGGAGAAAACATAGAAAATATATAGAAAAATCGTAGTTTATCATTTTGTTTGCTATTTTATGTTTGTTTGTTGTGAATATTTTTGTAATTTTATTTTTATATCAATAAACAAAAATAAATATAATTTTTTATAACAAATTTGTAGTGATATGCTTATGTTTTCAAAAAAATAATAATTACTTTTATAATGAAATCTAATTTGAAATTAATTTGTAATGTCAATATGGTTATAATTAGTTTTTAAAACTAATTATAACGAATTTATTATTATTTTCACGTTTAGCGTCAAAACATTCCGTCGCTAAAGGGCTTATGCATCGAAGTAAAATATTGACGCGAAAGCTTGGTCGATGAAGATATTTAGCATCAAAAATAAATTTCAAAGCTAAAAGTATTTACTTTGAGCGACGAAGCATCTCGTCGTTTAAGATATATTTTTAGTATTGAAATTGATTTTTGAAGCTAAATACCTTCATCGACTTAGCTTTCGCATCAAAATTTTATTTCGACGCTGAAGCCTTTTAGCGACAAAATGTAAACTTTTAGTGACAAAATTTTTTCGACGTTAAAAGTCAATAATGTTGTAGTGAAGCTAATAGATTCTAATATAGAAGTGGGGAAAAAAGAAGCGTGGATCACACGTTATAAATGTTTGAAAATATAAAATTTTATACAATATAAAGATACATTTGCAATATTTGTATTGAAAATGATTTTGTTCTTGCAAAAGCAAAAAGTGGGTATCACAATTTAATTTTAATAGATAGTACCAAGCCAAGCAAAAAATATTTAAATTATGTGATAGTGCTTTTGATGTGAACAATCAAGCTATCACCTAGCATATGATATTTTTTTATACAATAATGTAAAATTTAAGTGATTATTAAATAGTGGAGGGTGTTATACTAAATAGTGCGACATTGTGTGTGATAAATATATATAAATGACGTGATATGTCTATTTATTAATATTTTGACCTATATACATTAATTTTGATATTAATCAATAATAATAAAGAGAAAAAAATTACTGATTAACATAAGACATGTATTCATTGAATGTCCCCAATGGGCGTGATTTAATAGTGTATGATTCAGGATATGACCTTCAAGTATTGAGTTCGAATTCAGAGTGTGTATTTCTTGTAAGAGTCTGACTGTCTGAGGCAGTCGAAGATTTTACATGCTCTGCTTAAGTTCGGATCGGGTGGTTTGACGGCGAAGTTTCCAACATTTTCAAAAAAATAATAATATATTCATTGGATATTTGGAGGGGGCAATTGAACCAATCTCATTTTAAGTTTTTCTGCTAAGAAGATGTGTATGAAAGAAGACACTTCAAAATGAACTCAACATTTGATTAACATACAACTCAACTGGGGAGTTTTTGACTGCTGAAAATGAAAATAGATTATTATTGGGTTTTGCCTAAATCAAAACCAAATCCCTTTGACCAAAATTTTTCTTGAACTCCTCGTAACCACAAGTGTAGTGGGAAATTAACACAAGTGTGAGGGTAAGTAAGTATGACTCTAATTTTCAAAATTATTGCTTAGAAAATTTTAAGCCTTATCCTAAGTCATTGACTTTTAGTAGTTATGGGAATTTGATATTATCGGCTAAACTTGAGCTTGACTAGCCTAGCCCTTGAACTTTTTTTCCAAGCAATGGGACCTAGCTATATAATAAAACCAGGCAAAAGCAATGGCCTTTTCACCACTTTATAGGCAAATGGTGTTGTTGTGTGTGTGACTAATCAATGGACAAACAGTACAAATCACAAAGCTTTTGTTAGGCCAAAAGAAATTTTCACTTGGAATTTAACTTTCAGTCGTCCAAGAATACTGATTTTGTATAAGCGTCGTATCCAGTATATAAGACTCTCAGTATAAGTATAAGCGTCGTATCCGATATATAAGACTCTCAGTATAAGTATGATTTAAGAAATGTGATCAAACGAATAATAAATTGTACTGATTTTACATGAGCATGAACCCTAAGGGATTGTCTCAGTGGTAAAGGCTTTGGACTTGAGTGGTTTGCTCCCTCTCAGGTTCAAGGTTCGAATCTCACTAGATGCATTTCCTTGGGGTCATGCCCCCTGGTGTGAAAAGCCAGCGACTTACCTTGATCTGTGTTGGGAAACTTCTGAGGGCATGGGGCACAGATCCCGGGGATTAGTTGAGGTGCGCGTAAGCTGACCCGGACACCCCGGTTATCAAAAAAAATGAACCCTATTTTTTTATTTTTTATTAAAAAAAAGAAAAAGGAAAAATGAATCTGAACCAAAAGCTATGATGATGATGGTGGTGTGATTCTTCTTATCCAATAATGATGAAACGTTAATGGGTCTTTCATTTTGGTTCTTTCAAATGACACTTGTCGTTTGGTTAAAAATGCTTGTGGCTATAAAAAGGTGAAATGGGTATCAATTGGGACAATCATAGAGGGAATTTTCGTTTAAAGTTGTTCTATAAAAAATGCCTTGTATTGTGAGAGGATATGAAGTTATTTTGATTCATTATGTGCCTACTCACATCTGCTTTTGTCGAAATCATGAAAAACATAAAAATTTTGGGAGCTATTTATAATTTATTTTACATAGCTATGTGTATTTGAAAAATTACAAACGGCAAAAATATTTTCTTAAAAAAAAAAAATACATATGATTATACAAAATATTGTGAAATTTTGACCTATCATGTTAGGCAAATTATCTACCGCCTGTGATAAAAATAATGTAGTGAAATTTTGACATTTCATCGAACATTATTTGTGTGTCATTGCTTAATATAAATCCAGTGTTCAAATTTCAATAAGAAACATCAAGTGCTTTATGAACTTATCATTTTATGAGCTCTTAGTCTAATTTCTAAAGTATGTAGCTTATTATCAATAAAAGATTATTATTAATTTTTTTTTTTTCTTTTTATTATGATGGGTATTAATTTTTATTGATATAAGGGTATTTTAATTTTAACTTAAATTTAAAGATAACAACCGACCGTTTGTATAAATTGTCTCCGGTATCACCCATGTCTAAAACTCGGTCAAGAGTTAGGAAACGATAGTGGTCCTTGTTTTGTTTTGGAAAAAAATGTTATGAGATTAAAGGAGAGGTTGGGTAAAACTTAAAAAAGACCCCCTAAAAATTGGAGAATTTAGTAAACTACCCCATACTTTAAAGGGGTTGCATCAAAATTAAATGAGGAGGATTGATAAGATCAACTGAGCATCATATGATTGTGATTAGATGTGAATGTAGTGAAAAGAAAAACTCAAATCGTTTATTAGATTTCATCTTCAAGGACCACAAAAGCACTTTGATGAAGAAATGAAGCCATGGACCACAATGATACTTGCCACTTGCCATTTTTTCCCCAAAAAAGAAAACCCCATTATGTCAATTAGTGTGATATTATTGCTGTAGACAAGGACTCTGCATTGTAACTTTCCCTCCATTATTTTCATTTTGTCACTTCCTTTTCTTATTTTTTGTGTGATTTTTTTTTTTTTTTTTTTTTTTTTTTTTTTGAAGGAAATGGCCACAGGCTATAAGAGGAAAAAGGGTATCAAAAGTTGATTTTTTTTTTAAAACATGATGGGATGATGCTTTGTTACTATTTGTAGAGGTGGTCACAGTTCAGTTTCGTATAAGAACCGAATCGAATGGAACTGTTCAGTTCTACGGTTTCACGTTGTTGGAACCGCAGAATTGAACCGAACCGAAAAATTCTCTATTTTTTAAGGGAAAAATAAAAAATTTGGTTTTGTTCCGGTTCCGAACCGTTCGGTTCTGCGGTTCCAGGTTGTTGGAACCTTAGAATTGAACCGAACCGGAACCTCTATTATTTAAGGGAAAAATAAAAAAATTTGGTTCGGTTCCGGTTCAAAACCGGAACCGAACCGAACTTTAAGATTACAGTTCCAAATTTTATGGAACCGTAACCGAACCGTTTGGGGGTTCGGTTCGGTTCCGGTTTTGGAACCGGAATCAGATGAAACGTAACCTTACGATTCCATCTTGTTCGGTTTCGATTCCGAACCGGAACCGTTGCCGGGTCTAACTATTTGTTCTTATGTGATGTCACCTCCATTTGCTTGCTTGAAGGAACTGAAAACTTGAACAGACAAACTGGGATTGGATTAGAGAGCATATATATGCTGTTGAATTGATGTTGATGGATCATAACAAGGGGAGAAAAGATGGAGATAATTTTACAATTAGGGTATACTGGGAATTTGAATTTATATAACTAGCATAATTCAAAAAAATTCTCCCAATTCGAACGAGATCTACCTCGCACTTGTAAATAAATATTTACGGTGAGGATTTCTTTTATTAATCTTTTAAAACTCTTCTCATTTTTTCGATATGAAAAGATTCATCTCTAATGAAAAGAAGAGTCTTTACCATCCGACTAATTACTCAAGTGACGAGAAGATAGATGTTATTTTAAGATAAATTTGTCAATTTAAGTCAAGAAACGAGGACATTAATTGTACCATGAAAGGTTAAAAAATTAAGGCATTTGAGAAGGTGGTAGATAGACATATATGTTACCAACATGGAGAGTGAAGATTGGGATTTTTGGGAAGTTTTTAGATAAATTTGTGAAAAGGAGACAATGGAGGAATATTGGCATCACTTTTGAATGAAATGAAGTTTTGAGAAAATTTTGTAAACTAAGGAGGTAAAGGAATATTGATCTAGGGCTAGGCTATGAAATTTTGTGAGAAGACATTGATAAAGATCATTGCTTTTTGGGAATTTTTCTAGTATTATTATTGATTTAGTGACTACCAAAATATTGCAAGGAAATGGTGAATGATTGTGATAGGACAGAAAGCATGTCATAAACAATGGAGGATACATATATAATGAGAATACAAAAACAATTAAGAGCTATGTTAACGAGCATCGGCATTCATTAAGGATTTATTTTAGGAAAATTTTCATATCATTTTTATGGGGAATGCAAAAAATTATCAAAATAATAATTAAATTTTCATTTTTTTCCATGAAAACTTTTCTAAAATGGATCCTTAACGAGTGTCCTAGCATTTCCCAACAATCAAAAGATGGTGAATATAACAAATGATTGATGCCCATTTACATTGTTTAAAAAAAAATTAGGTCAGTTTTCTGATGTTCATTTTATAGACATTTTATGTTTTTATCTTTCCTAGGAACTTGTTGGTGAGCCGAATTCCAACTACCTAAGCCCCCATCATCAAGCCAGTCTCTTCATTGTCTCTAAGTAACAATCTTTAGCTTCCATGATTAAAATGAAGCAAAATTTGATGATTCAAATGTAAAGAAGAAGAGGTAACATGACAAGATATTGAAAGGCTACCAAATGAAGGGGGTCATTTCCAAATGATGTTTAGTCTTAATCTTTCACCTTCATTGCATTTTTTTTCTTCTCAATTTTATTTCAGTCTTCGGACAAAAGATTGCTCTTATGATAGTTTGATAGAAATTGACATAAAGGGAAATTTTAATATTTCAAGTTTCGAAATTGCCTCATTTGGGAAATTAAATAATTTGGTATTGTGCTTTGACTTCTGGCGAGATGATAATTTTTAAAATTTTGGTTAATAATAAGAAATCGCGATCAATAATTATGATTTCTTTTAAAAATCGAGTTTTGTAAAAATTCAAAATATTAGATTTTTCCCACCATCAAAATATTAAAAAAGTGCACCACAATTATTTTTTTAAACATAAATCGAGATTTCATAAGACAGTTTATGAACAACTAATTGTTCATCATAATTTTCTAATCACAAAAAGATAAAATAAACGCGGGGTTTGAACAATGATAATAAAAATTGAAATAATGGAGTTCGATGAGAAATAGACTTAAATCAATATTATTTGTCGTTAATGGTGTTATAAGAAATTCAAATCAAAAGCAGCAGAAGCAGCCCAATCCTTGGCCCAATGGGCCTAATGTTTCCAAAGCACAATCATTTTGTTTCTCACTGATTTCTGAACTCTAAAATGGATAGATAACAGATCACTACAGCATTGAACAATTCAATGGAAGCTTTTCTCACAATACACTAATTTTAAAAAAAATAAAAAAAAAAAAAAAAATTCACAAATATCCAATGAGACAGTGATACATTTTAGAAACCAATGGGTATGTATATAAAAAGAACAATTGCTTTGCCAATAGACATGCATTTAGAGACCCTACGGATGCAGCATGCTAATCCTGCAAAAGGAATGGTTTCGACAAGTACAACCACCATACAGGGAACAGGTGGTCGGCGAAGCGTGTGATTGATTCTACCACCAAAAATTATGAGCACAAAAGATTTTCATGCAGTGCCGGAAACACGTACATGAAATGGAGGACCGCGACAGAAGATCGGTTCATCAGGTGAATCAGTCTTTGCTCGAGCTCTAAGGATGTTATTAGCATCATTGATCACAGCAGCAGCTACTAGAGTATATTCACCTGGGACAAGGAAGTATAAAGAGAAACGATGCTTGGATTCTTGAAGCGGAGGAACCTCCATGGCTATTTCATTAAGAACACCTGTAAAATATTCACAGAAACAGTAGAGACATACCAATAAGCTAATCATAGAAGTGTCCTAAATATTATATAAAATCCAACACATAATTTTGCTTCTTCTTTTTTTCCCAAATTGGTGATGATTAAAAAGAAATCAAACAATTTTGTTCAAGTAATAAACAATATTACTGATCGATAATATTACCAAAAAAAAAAAAAAAAAAAAAAACCTTACCTGACCATAGGACGGTTGACTTGGTACCCTCAATGCAATTCTCACCAGCTACATCTCTACATGTAATACTAAGACTCATTTTGATCATTTCTTTAGTGTTATTACGAACCAGAACTTCCATAGGAATCATGTCATGTGCTTGGACAGAACCCTTGGGCACAGAGGAATCATCAGGTAAATCATGTTTTGCATCCTGTTCAGAACCATTTTTAACGAGCCTGAAGCCAAACGTCAAAGGATCTGGCAGCAGTACATCCATAACAGATGACTGAAGGGCTGCCTGTATAGCATCCTTGATATTTAATTCCCCAGAGCTGTTGCGGCCAGATTGCCACCTGACATTTATTCTTGAAATGAGGTTCCTGATCGAAGCATTCAACTCAGCCTTAGTATTCTTTTCTGAGAAACTGGAGCTCCTGCCGCCAGTAGCGCCATCAGACTGAAAATCTTTTACAAAAAATGAACCATCAAGAATAGGTAGCTTAAAATGCTCCAGCGGTATTAATACCCTTGCAGAGTACTCCCTATCAATTCTTGTTTTAGGATAACCATATTCTGTAGCATCGTGATCAACAGAATGGCTATCCTCATTGCCAGAATTTTCCAGCTTGACGGTGACACTAATTTCGAACACAATGTCGGTTGGATTAGACAATTCAAGCTCAAGGAAACGTAGTCCCCAACTTCCTCTGAAAGGATCAATCTTCATCAATTTATCCATCCTATTTTCAGAACCAACCAATCCTTTACTAGAGGTAGTCTCCACATAAACTGATGTAGGAAGGTTTTCACTGACGTGTGCCGGAATCTCCATTGAAAGCAAACGAGCTTTTACAAAAGATAAACCTTGCAAAACACAGATTTGTAAGGGAAGCGCCAAGCGCCTACCAGGGGGCACAGAAGATTGATCTCCAGAATTTGTAAGCGGCCCTGACAAACAACATGGAAGGAGCAAGCATTAACCAACTATAATGAACATGGTGTATAGAGAAATTCAAACAGAGAAAATCACAATACATATACTTTATAAAATTTACCTGCATAATGGATCAACAATGAGGGGCTGCTGACATCCTTTAAATGCCTCCCCAGGCTTCCAGAGGCAATCTTGCCAGCAGCAGTTTCAGGATCCACCGGCCCATGCTGCCAGGCCTTCAAGGTCACAGGTAGAATGACCTCAGCTCCAGGCTTCAAAGGAAGAGCAGATTTTAAGGTCTCATATGCAATTGAGATAACAGAATCTTGGTTTTTTCCCGATAATGAAATATGTGCTTGCTCAACTGGGACTGTACCCGCATTAGCCAGACTAATCCATACATCTCGTATTTCACCTTCATACAAAATGATGCCACCATCACCACCAACAACATGTGATACTAGCAATGGTAGTGGTGGGACCACAGAAATATTTGGAACAGAAGCATTTTTCAACTTTGCAGACCCACAACATCGGAAAGGGTCCGAAAGCACAAGTCCTTGTGCTGCTCCTAGAAGAAGATTATCTACATCCCTGAATAGGTGTTCAGTTACAACACCAAAACAGTGAACAATGCATCCTGGAATGGTCACAAGCCCCACTGAAGTTGGAATTCCTGATAAGGTGATCACCTTAGATGAATTAGGTGGGAGGTCTACGCTAACTGGAAAAGCATCAAAATTTCCTGAATGCACAGAGAGATAGATACTATCAACCCTTAAATCAAATCCACATGGATTTGCCAACTCGACCAGGACCTGTACTGGTTCTCCAACAACCCAAATCAGCTCCTGCTTGCTACTATCATTTGGCTCTCCTTTACTGAACGGAGTATAGATAAAAGGCCCTGAAGGAGCAGATCCTGCCCACCAATCTTCTCTACCTGGATTGCGCTTTACAATGTCCATTTGTGAAGGATGGAGCGGAAAAGAGTACAACCTGGAGTAATGAATAATTGATCTAAGTTCTCTAAAAATTAAATACGACCCCAATGATCACTTTCTTTCTAAGCATTTTAGAGAAAGGATGTCAGTGTAACGGTTTATACCTTACAAAAGGCAATGCAGGATCAGCACAGCGAGTTCCTGATGGCAACCTCTCTGCTGAATTTGCAAGTGCACTAGCAAGGCCATTTTGCCCAGCAGGTGTTATTAGAGGATAATAAGATCTTAAAAGCCTAGCTGCTGCACTCCATGCAGCAAGAGGATCCCCTGCACGAACAGCAGATATCAATATCTCCCTCAGTACAACCATCTGCAATGTGCTCCACTGAGACTCAAAGAGTGAGACTACTGATTGTACTGACTGATGATGCATCTTTCCGCCATCAGCATGACTTGATCCAGTTTCCTTTTGCAATGAGGAAAAGAAAGCAGCAGTAAATTTATTAGTTTGAGAGAAGCAATTTGCACCTCAAATGATAGGATGGAAAAAAACTTTTAATAATACTTTATGAACCACACTCAGTATTTCCTACATATAAATTCCATTCTTTGATAATAGTTTCGTACTTACGATGGAAAGAGAATGTTTGGAGATAGATGCTCTACTCTGAACGCGATATGCTTTGGTGGTCATTGCAAGAACTTGCATGGCACAAATAGCAGCTGATCTATTTTCTTGTTGCAAATACAACTGAGCTACCTGCCTCGAAAAAAAGGCAGCCTTCCGTTGATAGTCAAGAGTTCCAAATAAACGAGCTATTTCAATGTATAAGATAAGACGGTCACTGGCATCTATCAAAGATTTCGCACCATCTGCAGCACTTGTTAACAACTCCACCACGTCCTTAGCCAGCTCTCTCCTGTAAAAACAGGAAAATGAGGAGTCAGAGTTGTTTTCAGTTAACACTTGTAATTGCTTAATCAGAAGACCAAATGTTAAACCATTCAGCATGCCAACTCATATAGCGATTAAGATATGAGGACATCCATATCAAGAATTTGGTGTTTGTTGAGGAAATGAAGGCAAAGAAAACACAATCAAGGAACAGGATATGAAGTGGGATATTTTACAACATTTGGTCAGAATCGGCATCCTCTGAGAATAACTGATCCAAATCATCCCTAAAGTAATGCATAGTTCTATTTTGCTAGATAAGATTTTGATTTTTGCTATTATACTCCTATCCTCTCCAATGTCAACATAAAAAATACATTGGCCCAACTGATTCTATATCATAATAATGTTTCACATACAGAAAAACATCAAATATGGGTGGAAAATAATGATAATACCTGCAGAGAAATCTTGCCAATTTCAAAGTAGCCTCAAGCTCAAAGCTTAGGGGTGACACTCTGCATGCCAAAACCATAGAGCCATTCATTGTCAAAACGATTGAAATAAAAAGAAAGTGAATCCCTAAAGGCATTGTACTTTAAAATACAGATAAGAAAAAAAATATTGTTATATTCATATTATTTTGAGTAAGACTATGCATGAGATGAGGGCCTTGTTACTTTCAAATCTCAATGAGCATAACTGGAAAAAAAAAATCCTTAAATGTAAAATAGTCAATAGCAAGAATATCAAAGCAAGTGAGATTAGAGAATGGCAGTAAATGAAATTTAACACAGGCTAAAACTAAAAGGCAAAAGTAACCCAGGACAATGGATCTGTAGGCTACATGAGATCAATAAAATTTCATGTCTGTTTGATATGGCTTCTCTCCTGGCCAAAAGAGATGTCGAAAGCTCTTTTAATCTTATTTTGTCGTTTGGTTGAAATGGGAATACAACTTTTGGGGATTAAAAAGGTTATTTTCCCTCTAGTGGGAGAAGCACAAATTTTTGGTTTTTGTGAGGTTGTTGAGTTAATTGTCTAAAATGCCTTTTTTTTTTTTAACAATTTTACCTCATTCCTCTCCTAACATAACCTAGACAAACTTGTCTAATGTCTATTAAGGCAATTATATAACTTTTGAGAGTTGAGAACTCTTGAAAAAAGCTATACCAAAAGGACCCTTAAAATATCCTGAAAAGATCAATAAAGTTGAGTACTTGAGTAATCTCTCTAAAACAAGGTCCATCAGCAAATACAATAAAAGACTGACCTCTGAGCATTGTCAGGTATAAATGACCTTCTGTAATGCAAAATAACACTCTTGTAACGATATTTAACCTCCTCCTCTAGAGCTGAATCCTTTTGCCCCATTCGGTCAACCTAATAACATGATATATAAACAAATAAATAAAGGCAGATGTGCAAGTAATCTGCAAACACCAGTCAATAAAAGATTCAAGTAAAATTGCAACTCCGTGTTAAATTCTTAGTAATGTCTTTCTTAAATTCCAAACAATTATTACTTGTGCTGTTGCATCTAACAGAAGGATGCACATTAATGTAAAAGTACTTTGCACATTTCAGAAAAAGCAGTAATACTAAAGGCATTATTCATTCACTTCTGCCCCCGTCTACCACGCGTATATATAGCTGTCTACATATCAGCTAATCTTAGTTCGAAATGTATACGCACCAGTAAGGCACAAACACTTCCCTCCAATGCCCCTGCATACCAGAAGTAATCAGCAGTCAACCTAGCAAGTTCCAATGCAGTGGAATAATGGGCATTTGCATCAGCAGGTGATCCTGCCAACAAACAGTAATCCCCTGTAGTCTTCTGTGCACGTGCAAGTCTCCGTTTTTTGGCCTTTATAACCTGCATTTTCAATCAAATCAAACTGATTAACTTGCAAAGTTCAACACATCATCATAAGACGACAATGTTTCAGTAGTGAATATTAATACAGATTCAAATACTTAGGACACCTAAACATAAACCTCCTCTGAGTTAAGACTGGCTTGAGAATCTAAAGGCGTCTTCAATATAGTTCCAGCAGATTCTGGCTGAAGCACCCATTTCTCGAATTCCATCAACAATGATGCTGCAATGTCTTGCATCATCGTTTGCAAATGAAACTCCTGTGTTTGTCGATCAGCAGGCGGAAACATAATCAAATTGCCCCCCTTCTTTCCACCCTCCTCTAGCTGCAACCATAATCAAAAGAATCAATCAAGCCATGCCGCAAGTAACAAAATCAAATTCAAGTGCAAAAGGTTGCAAAAACATATGTTAATAAATAATAATACATAATGTCAATTAATTTTTGGCATGAACAGCACTAAAATTTCTATATACATAACACTTGTATAGTACAATTCGTTACCAATTTCATTTCTCATTTCTCTATTATTATTATATATTTTTTTCAATTTTCAACAAAATCAAACAAACATATAAGCATACTCACGTGAGAGTCACATGGCGAAAATGCGAAGCAGCGTTTAACGAGAGCGGAGTTATAACCCTTACAAGCGGCGTTAAATTGTTCGATAACGGAATCGAGATCAGGGGAGGAAGGGCAGTGGCAGATGCCGATGACGGCGAGGATCTTACGGTTGGATTGGAAATCTTCCCAGGGGCTGGGCGGGGCCCCACCAAGGACGAACTTGAACCGGAGCGAACCGGAGTCCCAGGGCTGGTTCGTGAACGGCGATTTTTGGTGCTCTGTGTAGAACGAGCTGACGGCGGAGAGCGGGATCGTCTGGTGACGGAGTAGCATTGAATGGTAGTCTCGTAGTAGAGTTGGTGGGACCGAGCCGATCGGGAGGACACCGATCCGGATCATGGATGCTGTCTCGATGCTTACATCTGGCTCCATTTTTTTTTTTTGGGGTATCGGATGGTGTGGGGGAGAGGTGTAGGGGGTGTTAGTGTGGGAGTGAGTGTATCAGATTGGAGTAATTCCAATTAGAGGAGGAGCGAGCGAGCGATGGATTTGTAGTTTGGTGACTTACTGACTTTTGAGGCTGATGCTCCCGGGAGAGGGAAAATGGGATACAGATTCGATTCAGTGACGTATGGCTAATAATCTAATCTCGAGGTTTTATGTTTAAATTTAGAGAGTCTGTTTTTTTTTTTTTTTTTTTTGATAAGAATTTAAGATAATCGAGATTTTGTCTGCTCTATTTAAGTATAAAAAAATAATTTGACAGCGGAATTTTCAATAATTTCAATGGAAAAAAAAAAAACAAAAACAAAATTGCACCAAAATTGCAATAACTTCAGACCTAGTCACTCAACGAGCATTCGTTCGATTTTATGTAGTATTTGATATAAAATTTAATGAGTTTATAAAAATAAATTGGATTTTAGCTTTGCAGGTAGTCTCTTCCATCTTATAATGTTTGTATTTTTCCATATATGACATTCCCTCCATTATTATGAAATAAAAATAAATTTCAGGCTCCTGTTATAATGGTGTGTTTTAACTTATTTTGTTCCTTCAATTTTTTTTATCATGAAATTAAATGGCTTATTACCTTCCTTATTTGAGTTATATCCAGTTTTCTTGATATATGCATCTTAGGTGTGATTCCTAACTAAACCTGATTTGAAATTCTTTAGTTTTTATTAGGGTGGGCAAATGGATCGTTCCTAATTTTCTATTTGTTTATTTAAGTTCGGATTTAGTAAAAGGGTTATGCTAATAAATGTCACTCGTTAAGAATCAATTTAAGTAAAATTTGGCATCATTTTTATGATTAATGAAAAAATGTCAAATCATTAATGAATTTTTTCTTTTTCCCATCAAATTTTTATTTAAATTGATTCTTAACAAGTGTGATAATATTTTTCTTAATAAAATACAATAAGAATATCAATTTAAAATTAAAAAAAAAAATTAAAAAAAATTATTTTTTTTTAAAATTTAAAAATGTCAATAAACATTTAATTTTAAAAATGTCAATAAACATTTAATTTTAAAAATGTCAATAAACATTTAATTTTAAAAAAATATCTTTGAAAATCCTACCCATTTATCCATCATAATTTATGCCATGCGGCTCATTTATATTACTGCAGGGATGGTTGAATGCTTGTCGTCTTTCTTCATCAAAAGACAGGTTCTGTGTGCACGGAATCTTCACAGATTTGTCTTGCTAATGGAACTGAAAAGCAAATTGAAATTGTTATTTTCAAAACCTAAGAAGATAGGTTTTTGATGATACTATTTGCTTTACATTTTTTACCATTCACTTGGCTTCCGTTTACACATGCAAGTTTTCCAATTTCTGTCTTCGATAAATCAATAACTGAGTCCAGATGTCGCTAGACGAGACTCAACAACAACAATAGATTGGAATTTCTAAATTTGACATAAAATTAACATCCTAAATTTAATGATATTTCAATATTTTTTGTATTTTTTAATTATATTTGTGTGTATAATACAACATTTTTTTTATTATTTATTATTAGAAATTTCATTTTAAAAACTAATATATAACACTATAAAATTCAAAATAATTCAGGATCGCCGTTGACTGAGCCCTATTGATGATGTGAGCGCAAGGGTAGCTTGTTCTTACCTTATTATATGGAGAAAGCCCTTTCCTCTTATCAAACAAATCATATTTAGAAATGGTTTTCCTTTTTTCAAAATCTCTTAAATATTAATTAGGAAGGGGGAAAAGGTTTTAACATTTTGCATATTGGCTGTTTGTGTTTTTGACGGGTAACAGAGGAAACCCAACAGTGAGGTGCTACCGAAGAGCAAATTTACACAAGGCTTTATTACAATGAGTGGTGAAAGTCTAAATAAACTTGGCCTTTGTTTCTCATTGGACCTACTTACTTTATTCTCATTACTTTCCAAGATTCCAAAGTACTGAGCTGCTCAGTTTCGAGACATGTTGCCATCAAGACATCAAATTTAGAGCATTAATTATATATATATATATCAAAAATAAAAAAAATAAAAAAGTATTTGTTACTTTGCCCAAATTTGATAGTATGATTAACAGACCAAGTTCAAAGTCACTTACTCCCAAATAACAGAGCAGTGAAAATGAGAAAAAGTCCGAGAGAAACAAGATTGTAAAATTAGTTTCCAAAGCTTGAACAAAATTGTTCAACTATATTAACCTACAAAGAATGACAGTTGTTTCTACATATTTTTCCAAACAAGAAGTTGCTACATGTCTAAACTACCCTCAAAATCTTCTACTTTTACTTCCAAGAATTTATAATTGGAGAAAAAAAGCTTTAGAGTCACATACCTATGAATTTGTCAAGGAACAATACGTACATTCAGTGTTCTTTGGCAATCAATCGATATTTTCCGATAAGCGCAGTGGCCATACTACTGCTTGTGCAGCAATATCATAGAATATGATGTTGGAAGAACATAATCAATCAACAAAGTTTTCTTCAGCTCATCCCGTATAAAGTCTCAGAGGCAGAATCATCCTCTGCTGGCATCATGTTTAGATCAGGCAGCATGCACAGGCTATTGCGGGCTGGAACAGCCTCGTGTGCTTCATAAGATTCTGATTGTCGAATAGGGAATGTTGAAGAGGCTGATCCATCGTGCACCTGAGTTTCACTTGACTTCTTTCCAGAATCTAATCCCAAATCAAACTGCAAAATATAATAATAAGAGTCACAAACCAGACAAGAAAGGTGAAAGATTCATCAAGGTGGTGCAAGGGCAAGAGAAAAACTCACCTTAATTCTTTTCAAGTTCTCATTTCTAGCACTCTCCATCTTATAAGTAGCGCGTAAGGTTTCTAATTCCTGTTAGTTGAACGAATATATAGGGTTTAATGCAAAACAAAGGAACCATAATTAGAATTGAAATTCATTTAAAAAAAACACACACACACAGTGATCAATCAAACCTTATTCAAATGTATTCTCTCCTTCAAGAGCAAACCCTCTTCCTCTTTAAGCTCAGCAAATGTCTGGAACAAAGTCAACAAGTAACAGGATTAAAATCAAATCCAAAAACCCTTATCATACAATCACTTCACTTACACAAAGCTCATGAAATTTCACCTTTTTCTTTCTTGATCTCTTGGTAATGTTGCTAGTGGTTTCATTTGTAGCAATACCCTGCAATTAGTTAACAAATTTAGATATAAATAAGGAACTAGATAATGAACAGATCCAACCAATCACAATTAAATACAGTTAAAAGAACAGGAAAAAAAGAAAGAAACAGGACCCACTCACATTTTAAGATTGAAACAAAAAGAAAAAGAAATAGGACTCTTATTTTGAGGTATTTGTGACCCATTGAAATTTCCTGTAAAAATATACCATATACGCCGATTCAGTCCTTCAGTTACAAGATTAACGACACGCGTCACTGGTTTTTGTCCAACAAAAACGCAAAACCAATAGGGTCGTTACACGTATATTATTAGTAATGATTAATAAATGGCCCCATGAACGTCTACGTTTATTCATTTAATCCTCTCTTGAAGGGGCACCAAAAAATAATACCACCATCAAGAAGCCGTAGCTATCGCAAACCAATATATTGCAACCTGAAACGCGAAAAAATTGGACAGCTGGCAGATTAAGAGCTGTTTATTATTGACTTGACTCCTCCGTTGTGAACACCGTCGTCCGGATATAATCGGCCAATATTATATCGCCACGTCATATTAACCACGTGGTAGCACATGAAATACCATTTCTTCATCGCTCACGTGACTAGCCAGGGCCGGCGGATATTGGGTCACGCTAGCTGTAACTCGAAACAAAGTTCGCACCATATTAAAAGTCCCGAAAAGATAAAATAAATGCCCTATTCCAACGGCCCATATTTACAAGCTGATTTATAAAATACAGCAACGCCACACCTGATTATTACCTTCCCTCCCCGAAACGTAATTCGTGGGCATCCGCCACTACTACTACGCACCTAACCTATAACACTCGCAAAACTCTCTCCGTTCGGCCCCACAAGTAAACTGGGTCCACTCAATAACTTTTATGACGATAATACCCTCGTATTTCTGTTAGCTAGTCCAAAAAAATTTGACTTCAAAAAAAGGGTAAATTGGTCGTGTGATAAACATACAAACAAGTATAGTATCGTATCGTATGTGGGAAGCTTCCTGGCGATTAAGGTGGTAATGGCCAATGAATATTTTTCACATCTGACAAAATTGTCCTTTCTGCGAAGCTGCACAGTTACCAGGATCTAAATTCTAATTCTAAATAAGTGTGAACATGGGCGATTTGGTCAATTTACAGCTCAAAAAAGAATGACAGGGGACCGGAAAGAGGCGAGAAGAAAACGTGAGCCACTTTCAAATCAGCTGACCCCACGTGAAGATGATATCCTAAAGTATAATGTGCCCAGGGGGCAGTTTCGTCCAATCACATGAAAATACACTCCTTACGAAGCACATCGACGGTTAAGCACCGTTCATCGGAAAGATTAACCAACTGTTTGACAATTATGGTTACAAAAACGTTGAAAAAAATAATAAATCCCTCTACATTTCAGATTTGGCCTTATCAGATGCTGACATTTATAACTTCTTTTCTTTTTCTTTTTTAAAGAAGGTTAACAGAGAAATGGAATTATCGGCGTAGAAGCAACGAGTAATTCCAATTATCGTGTAAATAAGGTGATTACAAGGGGTAAAAGGGTCTTTTAATGTAATGTTTCGTCGACGGACACAGGGGAGAAAACGGAAAATGAAAAGCATCCATCGAAACTCCGTCGACTCATCAAACACAAAACGGAAAGGGTAAATTAAGAAAGCTGCAAAGGTCATTTCCGTCAAAAATCAAACATGTTATGCCACGTCACAACGTGACACTCCAGAAGATCAGGTCACCAGAAGAAGAGAAGATGGAGAGAGAGAGGGGGGGAGGGACCGACCTTGGATCTGACGGCAGAGGTTTGGTGTCGGCTGGTTTCATCATCGGCAGTGGCGGAGGGAGAGGCGGCGGCGGCGCTGCCACCGCCGCTCCAAGAAAGCGGAGTTGTAGGACTAGCTCTCATGCTATTGGTAGCTGAATCTACACCATCTTTTCTTCTCAACGAAACGACGTCGCATCTCGTAGACCTTGACCTCGGCTGACGTATCCCCCATCTTAGCGTCGCCGCAGATTTAGGCACGTGGTGAGTCTGCTTCTTCAACCTCACCAACAGCTCCACCACCACACTGTCGTCCGTCATCGCCGCTCGCACCCACTCGTCGTTCACCATTGCCACCGTCATCAGAGTGAATATATAGATATATTACTCTGTGTGTGTGTGTGTGTATATATATATATATAGAGAGAGAGAGAGAGATTTGGGGGTGGCGAAGAAGAATAATGAGAGAAAGAAAGTGACTAAGATGGGAGTTGTGTTGTTTATATATACGAGGGTTGGTTTATTTATTTATTTAATTTATTTTTTTTTTTTTTTTTTTTGTGCGGTTGAGTAAATTCCAGTTATTTGGTTTTGTTATGGCCTATGGGTAGGTTTTAGTTTACATATTCACAAAAATGAAATCATTTTTGTTCTTAACATAAAGGAGGGCTCGAATATAAATAAACAACATAATAAAACTCCATGGATTTCGTATTCTAAATAATCAATCGAAAGTCCGATTAACACATAAAATTAAAAGTATTAGATGAATTATGAAATTGACTTGATATTTTTATTTTTGGTGGATACAAATTACCAAAAATAAACAGAATAGTGTAGTACATATATGTGTGTGTAATTTACAAAAATGACCTACTTTTCATACTGTAGTTGCATGATTTAGGCCTTACTCTATAGGTCACGTGTCACCTTATTAATAAATTTTCCTCAACACGTTTTCTTAGTAGAACGGTACTAAATAGAGAAAATGTCCAATAGAATCACGACATCAGTGATGATACTATTAAATGTACATTACTAGCAAACATGAGAAGTCTGGATAATCATCAAAACTCTTGAACCCTCGAAAAAACTCATATATTAGCTCGACAACTTATAATAATGATTATGAAATGAAGTCACTCATAGATCAGTTCACTCCGAAATAGGTTCATTCCCTGGTCAACCTATTATATATAGGTTCTATTCCGAAATCTATGAATTAACCAAAGTATAGACTTAAGGTATTCTGATCTCTATACCAGTACCCTGAAACACGTTAGGTCATGTGCCATAATCCAAAGTTAATGAGCTTTAATGACAATTTACTTAACTAAACATGTAAGATTCGTTTAGCATACATAATAATATGTGTAATTACTCATAATATTATATTTCAGCATGAAATGTGACAAATGAACGTCATGCATTTTAGAGAAGTTCAGTAATGGATAAATGTTAACTTGAGGAATAAAACCTCCAATCACAGAGAAAATGTGAGGCTATATAAGCTAATGAGAAACTCTAACGAAGAGATTCTCATTCATAATTTTTGAAACTTGAAAAACTATAGAAAAACTTAATAACTCCACTTCTAATCACAATTAAAGAAAATGAGAAAGATTCTAAACTTGGGGGGTGTACTCGCGAATGAATTCATCATTTGACTATAGTCAAAACAAAGTTAAACCCATCATGTACACAATTATGAGCCCAACCCAAATTAGATTCTCCATAAGCCCAAAACTTTTAAAGGTATGAATTCTCTTAACATTCTCGCGCCTTCATCAAATTGGTCTGGTGGTACCAATGTGAGATTAATAAACTTATAAAAACTTTGAGGTTCTTGGTTCGAGCCTCACCAATGGTCTGTATGTCACTCAATAACCCTAACGCACCGATGAGCCATGGTGAGAGACGACACATACCCATTAACCCTTACTCACGTTGATAAGGCTATATACGAGAATAAAATAATGTGAGATTGTCCGGATAGCAGTCCCGAGCACATTCGCGGAGATCCCAAAGAGGACAAATGACTTCGTAAAAAAATGAGTATAAGAAATGTGTTGACGGCTGATTTTGGTCTCAGGGCAATATGAGAATATCACTCCAGAGACAATCCTCCCTCAATAGTGAATTTGTTTGGTTATGGGGGACCAAAAGCAAACTTAGCAAAATACAGATAAATGCGCCAATCAACAAGGAGATTTAACGTGGCTCGGCGGATCTTGGTCCGGCCTACGTCCACGGGCACAAAAAATGATGATACTTTTATTACTCAAACACGTTTCTCAGCTCTGCTTCTTGTTTTTTACAAGTCTGATCTTAATGATTCTCCTTTTCATTCCTCCTCCCTCTACACTCACTCTACCCTCCTATTTATAATGGTGAAGAAATCATATTCCTATTTGTACAAGAAATCCCAGTCCGAGATGGCTTTCTTTTCCTACAAGGATTCCTAGTTGAACCGATTTCCTTTTCCTATAAGGATTCATAATCAAAACTACATTTACTTTCTATATCCTACTAGGACTCTGACTCACCAGTTTTCCCCATGAAAATAGGATAACTTGTCATCTTATCCACAAGAATAGAGTGTCATCTTCTGGAGCGCGTCTTGCTATCTGGTCGGTCTTCATGAGGTCGGTCACAATGGTCATCTGAACTGAGAATGCTACTGTCGATCTGATAATGCCCGGTCATCCGATCTTTAAGTGGTCGGTTACCGATAAAAGTGCTCGGTCTCTTACTGTTTATAATCTCATGTGATCTGGTCGGCATTAATGATTTCGATCAAGAAGAGAATTACCATTTTACCCATGCCGTACTGCTTAAATATCATAGTGCTTAAAAAACATCATCAACAAAATGTGTACATTCACATACGAGTAGCATTATTTGTCTTTTAACATATTAAAATATATATATTTTTTATTTTTAATATAATCGTTAAATGGATCACTAATTTTAACCTCATTTCAAAAAAAAATAAGTACTTGTTCGAGTCCTGGGAAATACTCGCGGTGTACCGTCGTTACACCCCAATCAACAAACCTACCAAATTCGGAAGTGCATGAACACAATAAAACTATCTTATTTTGTGTATTAATTTGTAAATTTACTCTAATTCTAAGCCATCTCCGTAAATTTCCCTAACATTTTTCTTTTCCATTTTGCCTTGAGAGTTTTTCTTTCTATATTTGTTTTTTTTTTCTTTTTAGTTTTGTATGTACAAGTGTGGGGTCCATGGTGACATGTGGCACTAACAAGTTTAATTTCTAAATTTGTGATTTAGCTTCTAGAGGGCTTTGTAAGCTGATATATACATGGCAATTTCTTTGACCTAAATCAGGTACGGTTCTATTCGTACAGTTTCATACATCTTTCCAATTAAATTTTGCCATGTCATTCTGTAGAAGGTTGGGCAATTTGATTTTCAGCCATCGGATTTATTATGACCGGATCTTACTTGGTAGTAAATATACGGTAAGATTTTTAAGATATTGCAAATTTAATTATTTATATTCATCCGGATTTGATGCTATGCGATGCGATAATTAAATAATAGGCTGTTGCAAGCTAAGGGCTATTTATATTTATTTAACACTCACTGAAAAGTAAACTAATAATAATTATCTGATTATATTACCAACAATTTATTCAAAAAATTTATTGCCATTAAACAATTATAATTCGAGACTCCTTGGAAATGTGTAAAACTTTAACATGTATGCATTTTCTCAAAGAGCTTGTCACATTATCCCCATCATTGTTTAAATACATTTAGAATCCTTTGTTAGTTGATTGTTGAAAAATACATCCATTTTCCTTGCAACTGTGATAAATTTTTGTTGCATTTTTAAAAAAATATTTTATTAAACAAAATTGGTAATACAACCTTGGGCCTTAAGTCAGCACATAAATTGTGGGGCTTGGTGGTGTAGGATCCATGATCTCACCTTGAGGTTCTGGGTTCGAATCCAGGGAGTGCACTTCTTGTAAGAGTCTGGACAGCCGGTGGTTTTACCTGTGCCGCGGTTTGGTGGCAGGTTTCCATCGTTTCCGAAAAAAAAAATTAATAAAAAAATAAAAAAATTTGTGGGGCTTCATAAATTAGGTTCAGAAAGTCTGATTGGGTCGAAATTTTGAACATAGATTCGTTATTGTATTAGGAGTGTTTCTTATATTATAGGACAATGACTCTTTTTGTTGATTGTATTAGGAGTGTGATTATGATTGTTATTCATATTATTATAAATATAGAGCCTCATTAGAAGCAATGCACCCAGTGTTTTTTTAAAGATGAAAATCATTCTTATATAAAGAAATCATAAATATGCGATTACACGATCATAATAGCTCGAAAACAACCTTAGGTTACCCTAAGACTCAAGTTAAGTTAGGATAAAACCTAACAAATAAAAATAATATATGTATTAAGAGTTTCCCGTAACCGCATAAATATATATATTCACACCTAAAACTGTTTAGGTACATGATGAATTACGTGATCGACATGTCCCTACCTTAATTTTAGTGGAAAATCAGTGACTATATACTCATAACTAGAAGTGAACCAACAACACGATACATATATTGTACGTAATACCTTTGCAACAACATACAATTAATTTAGCACATAATAAATAATAGGTAAATGAGCCATTACGAAAAGTCTCGGAAAACAACGTAGAACACTAGTCTTCGTCTATAAAATCACATTTATCTATTTTGCATGTATTAAATATTTTATACGTTGAAGATCATACGATTATTTCGGCAAAAAAACACAAACCAACACAAAAAGTTGAAAATTTACCATTATAAAGAGTGGATCCACATATCAAAATAGATCCAGAAAATAAAATACACGCAAAAGCCCAAAAAAAAAAAACAAGAGTGGAGAAAGGCTACCGGCAGCCTAAGAAAACAAAAACAAGAAAAAAAAAACTAAAGAAGCAGAAAATGAGGAAAAAGAAGACAAGAAGAAAGAAGCAAATAAAAGGAGGGGAGAGGAGAAAATGGAGAAAGGAAAAAGAAATAAGAGATGAAGAAATGAAGAAAAAAGATTAAAGAACGGGGGAAGAAGGGATGTGTAGGAGAGAAATGGGGAAAGGATTTTCATTAGAAGGATCCAAAAGGCTGCCGCCGACCACAAGAAGGGTTGTGGTCGGCGACAGAAAAGTAAGAAAAAGTATAGTTTCGGTCTAGGTCTTTTAATCAACGGAAATGTTAACCAGTGTCTTAAATGATTCATTTAAAAAAAAAATGCACATCTTTTTTTTAATGGAAAATATAAAAAATTATTAAAATATTAATTATTTTTTTTATTTTTCTCATGAAAATTTTAAATAGATTGATTCATCCTACGTATAAATTAATATATCACAAAATTTTAAGCCAATGTAAAAATGAAAGGTAGCGCAGGTGATTGTTCAAAAAACATTTATTTATTTATTATTATTATTATTATTATAAGATCATGTTCGCTTGATTAAATCTATTAATGTTTAGCAAAATGAATAATGAGTTAAAAAGAAACACAAACACAAGACATGTGGAAAGACTACATAAAACTTAATTGCATGATAAATTATTGTAAAACTATTATCAATCCTCATTCACAATTATGGGGTAAAAATGTACAAATCAAAACAATGCAATTCCAATTTCATTAGCATGTTTTTAATAATATTCAATTATATATAACAATTTAATCATGTCTCACTCCACAACAAGTGTCAATTTAATTAACACCGAGATTATATCAATCAATAATAATACGTGGACAATCAATTATATAATTATGTGTATTTAAAAAAATACAAAGGATGAAAGCGAAATAAATTATTTTTCAGATACACATGATTGTGCAAACATTATTTTTGTATATCAATGATTGGATTAAATTTTCCTAAGAATTTTGATAACATATTTAAGAAAGAGAGAGTGCCACTTTCCCCTCATTATTTTCAATATATACCACATATCCCTAATGTTTATACAATACCCTATTACCCCTTGATTTAAAAGGTAAGATTCTTTTATAATTTTATTATTTAATACAGTGTGTGTGAAAAGTGATATTATAAACAAAAAGAAAAAGAAAAAATTAACTTCAGTTCGTTGGGCTTGGTTTGATCACAATTCGATTTTTGGTTTTGAGCTTGGTGCTAAAGTCTTTTTTTTCTTATTTGGCCCTTCACACATGGATTTTTTTATTGATTTTTTCTTTTCTTATAATTCTTTCTTGTTTTTTTTTTTAATGTTCCCATCTTTTTAAAAGAAGTTTATTTTCTCTTTACGTTCATTGGTTTATATATTAGATTTGTAGGTGGAGGTGTCAGAGATGAAATGGTTTATTAATCTGCATAATATACACATGTCAGTTTGCATGTTTAATTAATTCCTCATGTTGTGGTAAGCATATTATTATCACGGCTTGTTAATCTCGGACAGAGATATCATGAAAATATCGGACAAAGATATTCAGCATTAAAATATCAGACAGAGTTATACATGCATCATGACTGATGTTTGACAAAGAGATTTGGATGACATCATGTTATTTAACGTATTATAGGTTACTCCGTAATTATTTTCCGGAGCATTACAAAGTATTTGAGAGTGTTCTGGCTCATGTGTCGAATATTTACGGAATGCTATCTGAGTTTCCGATGAAATACTACTCCGGAGATCAATTTTTTAATCCTAAGATTTGTTTCCGGTCTCCCTGGGCTTCAGAGTGATGTTACCCCGGAGTAATATTTTTTCGGGGTCTTCTTGAATTTTTGAAATAGGTTATTCCAATATCATATCCTTAATATAAAGGTAATCCAACACGTGTTGAATAATAAGTGTTCCCACACCTAGTAGGGTTACAACTGTTTACAGCAGTTTTACTAAGGAGGTGTGTGTGTGAAGAATTTCCTTACGTGTTAACATATGGCCCTTGTGGTAATGCCAATTTTAAGCACCTACAAATACTAATATATTGACATGGTAATTAATGTATTATTATGTCAATATAATAGCATTATTATTAATAAATTTGTAATAAAATTTTAATGTATTATTTATTTTCAATACTAAAAAATATTAATAAAATTATGAATAATAAATTATCTATTATCATGTCAATATATTAATATTAATATATATATATATATATATTAATATTAATATATATATATATATATATATATATATTGCAATAATAACAGAAAATGATTAATGAGGCATTACAAAATTATTAAAAAGATAAATGATAGACAGAGAAAAAAGTCACGGGGATATTGTGAATCTATCTTTAATGAAAGTATGAAACGCCACGTACCAAAACATAATTTATATTCACAGTAGCTAATAGCTAATGGCTCTTTGGCACGTGCATGGCATGTTGGATGGTTCGCAAGCTGCCCACGCAACATAATTAACAAAAAGCAAAGCGTGGGTAACACTTAACTGAGTGGTCTCTGCCTTTCGGCAACGTCATACCCGTACCCACAACACTCCATAAAAGGGAATCCAACCTTTTATCACTTTTTTTTAACAGCAATAATATATCATTTGATATAAAATTTCACCGAACCTATAAGTTAATTTATATTTTCATTATAATATTTAGAGTATGTTTAATAAAGAATGTTATTAGACAGTATAAATTAATTTATAAATTATGAAATAAATATTATAATATAAATTAACGTCAAAAAATAATTTCATGTTGTGAGATTATGATTTCCTGAGCTAGCGTTAATTTACCCATTTGATGGAGCATTAAAACGTTAGTGTCGTTCCACCAAACACACTCTTATAAGTTAATTTATATTTTTAATCGATACTATTTGTCAAACATTGGATAAGAGATTTTGAAATCCATTTTACAATAAGAAGAATAAAGAGCAGATTTACTGTAATTAAAACTGGCTCATACAATTTCTCAATTTTAGCAGATACCCATTTGGAATTGTAGTGTGAGAAATGAAAACCAAATCAAAAATCAAATAAAAAATATTTTCCACACTAAATGAGATAAATTACATGAATCTTTTAATATAATTATGTCATGATAATTTTATTTGAAATTCATATTATAAAAATTCGATAGACTTTATGTCGAAACCTAACTTAACTATTCTCTCTTGTCCAAACTAGGATCAATTAGGTAAAAATATTTCAACTTAAATATTATGCGAAATTGGAATCTCAACATAAATGCACGTAATAAATTTACATCCACAATTATAACAAAATGCGTCTCGTGATTGGGTGGGGATTTTATTAGAATGGATCCAAAAAAAAAAAAAAAATTGAGAGAAAATTATGAAGAGCCATATATTACATCATAGATTAGATTCATAATTGGGAATCATAAATTTACAGGACCCAGCGGCACTGCTATTTAGGCTTAATAATTGAGACCACCTACAATATTCACAAGCTTGTTTTTGGAATTCATTGGCATTTATGTACAAGCAGCAGCAGTATTAAAAGTATCATCAACAGCATTTGCTATATCTATTATTCTGAAGCAAAGCTAAGTTGGTGAGTGAATCTTTATGCAATTCAATCTGTATCCAACAATAGCACCAGGAACTAGCCGGATTGATAAAAATAAATGTTTTCAAAGCGCAATATTAAGGTTCGACGATTCTGGGAGAGGTAAGTGGTTAAAATATATTTAAATTTAAGTTCGTTTGCTCTCTTATTTTTTTAAAAAAAGAAAAAGAAAAAAAAAATATGTCCTATGGTATAGAAAGTTATTTTTGAGATAGGAATCAAACAAATTTAAATATCATCACAAATGTGAAAAGTAAACAAAGGACATTAAATATAATTACCTCTACAAATAAACAAGTAATTGTAGCATAGTTTAAGAAGAAAATAACAGAAATATGATTAAAATGGTTCGGATATGTATAATTATAAATGTCTCAATATGAAAATGAAAACAAGTAGTGTTAAGATAGACAAAAACCATAAAATGAAACCTAAATTTTACTGAGCTTAATAAAACAACGATTTTGGATGGAAAATAATAATATTAAAAGATCCAAATAGCCAACACCTATTGGAAAAAGACTTGTTTGGTTATCTCTACAAAATGAGAGGGAGAGTTATAACCAAATGCGAATAATAGTTTGGAGATTTTTCCAAGTTTTGAACAAATAGAGGAGAATAGGAGAATCTAAACATGAAACAACATAACTATAAATTTATTTGTATTAAATGAGTGTTTCTCTGCAACCCCAAACCTACGTGACACATTTGTACACTTAGTGCTCAGGAAAGCGATTGATCACGCAAGTAATAATATGGTTGGTGAGACTTGAATCATGGACTTTGAATTCCATATAATGGTTTCAAGTTCACATATAGTTCCGTCAAACTAGTTGGCTTAATGGTACCACATGTGCATTTGAAACCACCATATGAACTCAAGTTTATGGTTCAAGTCGCACTAACAATATATATTCCGTGTGACCAACAAGAATGAAGATGAGGCAACAAGTGAGATTTGGAATTGAAATCAAAGTCAATACAATTAAACAATGGTCTAATCTATGGCAATTGACCAAGAGCATCATTCTCTAGAAAACAAATCCAACATAAAAGCATTGAGATAAAGGAGGGCGGCAAGTACTCAAGACACAAATATACGAGTCCGAGAAGAAACTAGAACTTGCATTGACAAAATCACAAGCATGCTTTGTAGATCAAGTAAACAGCAGCCCAGGTCAACAACAATCTTGAGATTGGGAGTGAGAATCAGAAAAGCACTCCACATCAAAAACCAAAAACAACTTCAACATGGATTATAAGTAGGCAAGATATATCCCATTAATGTAAATCAATAAACAGAACAAAAAAGTGTATACCAGTTCATACATCTGATGATTGTCCCGAATCCCGACCTGTCGTTTCTCAAAGTTAACCCAGCAATGAAGTCAAAGATTCTGAAGAGCATGAAGCATCAATTAATAAAGAGCCAGAGGCATTACCCCCTAGTAAGGCAGTGAGGAGGGAAACACAACTCTGACGATAAATAACATATAGAAGGTTTGAAAACAACTGACTTTAGAATATTTTACCAAAACAAGGTTATATCCATGACACTTGAAAGCCATCTGTGGATTCCAATTCCATTAAGAACCAAGGAAACTCACACTGCACCATCGGAAGCTAAGCACAGCTATGGAATAGGGGGAAAACGAAACGATTTATTAAGCAATGAGACAAATGAAGAGAATAAATTATAAGATCTCACTACTGCCAGGCAAATGTATACGTACTAGCAGGCATTTTACATACCTCCCCCATCAGAAAACAACCAATAAAGGGAAAATGCTGTCAATGATAGACGATTTTGAGATCCCCTTTCATCACAATGTGAAAAGTAACCGAGTAACAATAGTTAGTAAAGGAAAATCAACATGCCAGTCGAGAAGGTGATTCACTTGGGTTCACAGGCATTAAGAGGAAAGAAAAATTTGATCAAAGGGATACCATGGCCCATCAAGTGAGCAATACAGGTGAACTTCAAGACAACTTTGTGTATCTGCAGTTGCGACCTGCAGGTTGCAGAAGCAATTTTCCAGTACCATGCAACAAGAAGCAACACGTCTACTCTTGATAAATAGCAAAATTTAGAATCACCAATACTAGCTGGTCTCAAGATTCAAAACCATGCAGAAAAAGAAATATATTAGGATAAGCATATGCTAAATACACCACAGGAAGTGAGGATTTGCACATTCCTTGTTAAATAAAAGCATTTTGGCAGGCATAATTTCTTCACCAAAGCCTGTTTCTAATTTTCCTCTGGAATTGATACATCAGCCCCCATTGACAGTAACTTCGGGTTAGCAACTAAAAACTTATTTTTCAACCAAGTTATATAATAGCAGAAATTCTCATCCAATACTCTGCCATTTTCAAAAAGATCTGAATGCTTTATTTCTGTTAGTTAAATTTTCACTTCAAGAATTGGATTATCAATCACATTAAACAATTAGACACAAGCAAGAATAGTACCATATTGTGATTCTGCAAAAAGCAAAATTCCCGATCATCAGCTGCAGCACTAAAACCTGCAAGCATAAGAAATTGGTAACAGTACCATGAGTCGTTCTTCCCCCCTAATCCACAAGCAAGGACTTTCATTTTTTGCCTTCCTGAGGACTGAATTAAATCAGGCCAAAAGGCAAGAAATTTTGATCTAATACTTCATATTATAATGGCAGGATATTCAACTTGAGTTCAATGTTTGATAACAACAGAAGCATCAAAATTTTCGACCTCCTCGTTAGTTTTGGAGCATACCCCACTAATTGATCCATCACAAATTCCATTTACATTATAAATCAACCCCCATTTCATTTCCAAAATAACCAACCACCATCAAAAGAAACAACAACAAATAGAAAGCACAAATTTTATACCACTAAAAAACTTTTATTAAGCAAAGCAAAGCAAAGCAAACTACTACATCGGATGGGAGATACAGACTATACGACACCGTTACCCAACAAAGATAATAAAATCAAAGATGAACGTAAAATTAAAACCCTAACCCACCAATTATACCAAAATTAAAGAAACCGCCTACACATATTAGTATCCCAAAGCTAAACCTAATTAAGAACTATACATTATAGCTCTAAATTGATATTAATATTGCTATTACAGCTTGAAACTGAAAATAAAACTACTATGTGCCCAAGTTGAGTCAGCCAATTCGATCTTCATTATCCCCTTGAAAAAATAAGGGATAAGATCGAACCCAAACTAAGACCAAACAAGCCCACACAACTTTTTACTTCCACTTTCACTTCACCAACAAGTCGAGCTTCAAAATCCTTCTCAGATCAGTTGTTGCATCGTCGGTTTTGGCCGTCACAGTCTTCTTCGAGAAGAAAGCTGGGAGAGGAAGCGAGCTCGGAGGCGGCGAGGTTACAAAAGCAGAACCAGCATAGAATGAGGCGACTCCGATTCGGCTCTTTGAATCAGAGAGCCGAATCTGAGTCGGAACCGACTCCGGATCCGGACCAAATCTCTTCGTGGAACCTAGATCTGGACCCTGATTTTGACTTTTTTTAACGGGTGCTTGAAACGGCGCCGTCGAGGTGAGTTCCTCCCCGCGTTTAAGGATCTTGACATGACCCATAACGAGGTTGGCTTTGGCCGGTGACTTGGGTGGTAGGGCCACCGAGACGGCACGTGATTGCGGCCGTGGAGGGGGTGAGCTTCGTTTCCTGCGGTTGGATTGCATACGGTTCGCCGTATGGTTAGGGTTATTAACGTATTTGGGAAATTTCATTTGTGGAGAAGAAATTAGGGTTTGATTAGGGAATCTATTGAATCTGTTATCTTGTAAGCAATCTTGAGGGTTCAGAACTGCTACAGTCATTTTTCAAAAACGATTCGTTTGATCGAAAATCACAGAATCAAAGATATGAAAAGTTTTGAAGGGAGAAAAAAAAAATCTAACTAAACGACGGCGTTTTCAAAGAGAGGAATTAGGGTTTCTTGAATTTTCAAGAGAGAGAGAGAATAGGAAATTGATGGTTTTGTTGGGAAGGAGTGGGTGTGATTTTATAGGGGAAAAGGAAGCGTGGCAAGGCGGTAATAAGGATGTGAAGAATCACTCTCATTAATTGTCCGTGTGTTACACGGTTTCATTGTTTCCTTTTTCTTATTGTGAATAAAATATTAATTTTGAAATTAAAAATGGATTGAATAAAAATGTATGAATATTAATTAGGGGTATTTAATATGTTTTGAGTCGGTTGAATGGTACATATTTTTATTTATTTGTAAAATATTATCAATAATTGTAATAGTTGTAATTTAGATGTAACAACGAAAAAACAACCATTTAAAATATAAAAAAATGTGCTTTAACCGAATTGGGATAAATGATAATTAAAATATTAATTTTTCGTATAAATTATATTAAATTTAATTAAAAAAATCATTGAGCATATTTTACAACTTGGATTTTTAAACTTATTTTTAGTATATGAATAATTCAATCGTCAAAGTATTGTAACAAATATTAAGGTAATATCACTATTTATAGTTGGAAATCTAGAATGATCCTATTCATATATTAGGCAATTAAGTAGGAAAATTTTGGAAAAATAACACAAAATGATGGGAGAAATAATTGGTGGTGTGGTGTTCACGCACTTGAAGGCGCGTATGAACGTGGTTGTTGGGTGTAGACCCAACCAAAACCTCGGGTGTGAAGACTGGTTATCTGACGTGGGTGCGAAACGACCGGGAAGATAATTATCTACGACCTTTTTTCTTATCAGCCCCTCATTTTCGTTGGAATTACGATAAGCCCATCGCGTACAAATGTTGATGCTGTTCGTCTTGCAATTACCAAATTAGCCTTTTCTTTATAGACGATAGTCAACAATTGGATCCTTTGCTGTGTGCCGTGGCTCGGTGGTTGTATGGATAAAAGGAAATAAGAAATTTCCTCTTTGGTTTTTATAAGAGAATTGACCGAGTCGTGTGATTCATGCAAAATGATTATAAAATTGAAATGGGTTTCTCTTATGAATATAAATAATCATTTTTTCATAATATTACTCATTTAATGACGACATATCTTATTATTATTATTATTATTATTATTATTATTATTATATTATTATTATTATTATTATTATTATTATTATATTATTATTATTATTCGATATAATTTAGTTTAAATTGAAATATGTGAAGTAGACCCGGCCGGCGGTTCGGTTCCGAACCGGCCTATTTCTGGTTCCACACTGAAGTGAAACCGGAACCTTGAATCGAACTGGAACCGACCGGTTTCGGTTCGGGTTCGAACCTTTTTTTTTAATTTTGAAAATAAATTAAAATAAATGAGATTAATTTAATAAATAAATAAAATTATTACATTGAAGAGCTTGAGCTTAAATTTTAAAAATTTAAGTTGCCTACGTATCATTCAGGGGTGAGATGAATCAAAGCTCACGTAGTTCCATTATAATTTTAAGATATTTCCCCTTTGTAAATTTACAATTTTATAATTATCAATCATCATTATCAGTTGATCCTTCAGCTCCGGTTTCGCTTACACTTGTTGTTGCAGATGCATCATCGAACAAATCTTCAAAATTATCGGGGGCATCTTCTTGTTGTCTCAGATCTCGAGTCCAATCATCCACACAAGCTGTTGCTTCTAGAGTGCTTGGATGTAATGAAGATCGTCTAACTTCCAATATATTGTCTCCCAAACTGAATGCTTGGAACATCTCTTGAAAATTTAATCGGTTTAATACCATTTATTTTATAAAACTTCGTCAATTCTCTCATAACTTGAGAATATGACCAAATACAATTTAGTGTCGTCTTAATAGGATCAATGAAAGGTGATAATAATTTCGGACCATCTTGAACGCATAAGTTAAGGACATGACATGTACAACGAATATGAAAAAATCGACCCCATAAATTTGGTTGACATAACGATTTTAAATCATTGATGGATGCAGTATTTGCATATGCATTATCAAATCCAATTGTTAAAATTTTTTCTACTAAATCATATTCATCAAAAATTACCTTTATCATTCTATAAATATTTTGTGCAGTATGTTGGTCATCAAAAACTCTAAATTCAATAAGTCGTTTTTGCATGGTAAATGATGCATCAATCCAATGACAAGTCACACTCATGTATGAGTGTGTTTGCCAATGGCCACTCCAAATATCAGAACATATAGAAATACAACATTTTATCTCTTTAAATATTTCATTTAAAATAATTTTACCATCTTTATATAATTTAAAAATATGACGTTTTATTGTGTTTCGAGTCATTCTACATGCAGAAGGATTTAAAGCATTATGCACGTAATTAGTAAAATGAAGTTTTTCACCAAAGCTTAAAGAAAGATGTGTCATACAAGTTAATTTCGTAAATTTTTCTCTATTTTTTTGCATCATAATATTTAAATAAATCTACAGCACTCGTACATCTACTAGATGATGCGTACATGATCATTTGAGTTTGCGTCATATCAATTCCAAGTCCAACTGGATGATGTCTTTTCAGGTGCTTGATCATAATACCGTATCCACCAGAAAATTTGTAGGAAACCCCACAATAGTTGCAAATCGCTCTTCTCTATTTTTTGCATCATAATATTTAAATAAATCTACAACACATGTACCTCTACTAGATGATGCGTACCTGGTCATTTGAGTTTGCGCCGTATCAATTCCAAGTTCAACTGGATGATGTCTTTCCAGGTGCTTGATCATAATACCGTATCCACTTGAAAATTTGTAAGAAACCCCACAATAGTTGCAAATCACTCTTGAACTGTCATCGTTTAATTTTTCTAAATGAAAATGAATTTTGAAAACATCCAATGAACGAGCCTTAACTTCTCTTTTCCGTGATTGTGCATCGACACTAGGGCCGCTCTCTTTGATTGGCATATTTGACATGATGTTCTCAGATGAGCTTTCCATTTTTCGTTTAAGAAATAAGTAAGAAAATTGACTAATTGCTAATGATAATAACTAATTGAATTTAGATTGAGAATAAGAGAATTGTATGAGTTGAGAGAGTTGAGAATTTGGTGTGTTTAAATAATGAAAAATGAATCATATTTATATAGTTTTACAATTTTTTTGATACCAAAAATGCCCCTAAATATAATCATTTTATTACCGATATTATATATATATTAGGAATTTATAATTTTTTTTATGCCTTAACGACATTTTTTTTTATTTTGAGGGCTATATGCCCCAACTAGCCGTTGGGGTTTGGGTTTCTGTTGGAACCTTACGGTTCCAACAGGAATCGTTGAACCGGTTGAACCTTACGGTTCCACCGGTTCGGATCGATTCGAGTTGGGGTCGAACCCCAACCAAACCGGTCGGCCACGGTTCCGGTTCCGGTGAACCGGAACCGGTTGGAATCGGAAGGTTCCGATTCCAAACCGGAACCGTGGCCCGGTCTAATGTGAAGTATATATTAGATAAATACCTGAAAATATACAACAATATTATAATTATGACAAAATTTGTAATTGAGAGTGGGATGTGTTACTATTTATGGTATATTCTCAAATAAAGTTCATGGTCGAGATTTGTTGTCACGGGTTGGTTCAAATTCGTTGATACCGGTACATATCGTGTATCCAAATTTGCTCTGATGATTTATCCAAATAAACCATGGGTTTTAGGAGATTCGTATAGATATGTAGGTGTTCATTTGATGAACATTGAACGACTCACCGAAAGTATTCCTAATAGATGACGCACCAACGTCAAATGAATTTTCCTGAGTCGAGTAGTCCTCTGACTTGAAATACCACCTTAGATGTATGAGTGACCTCCACCCTTTGACAACAGTTACGTCATCGGCCAATCTAGACGAAGTCTCGTGTTCGTTGGATGTGGATCGATACTCACGATATCATGTGATATCTGTATCTGGAGAAGATCAGCCAGTCCTGTTTACGGGATTTAGGTATTCACTTCATGATCTTTTAAATTTTTGGCCGATGTATATTACGAAAACGAGTTTCGAATATTTATATAGAGAATCACGAATATGTCGCGACACACATGAATTGTACATATCAGAGATTTGACGTTTCTTCTATATCTTTAGTACAATTGAGATAGTATAGACCTCGATTTGTATGGTTCAACGTGATTATCTGTGGTCGTCGTAATTTGCGAGTTGGCGAATTACGGACATTGAATGTGTTCGTGACAGATAAACCTGAACCTATAAAGTCTCAATAATAAAGTATACTCATAGAGCAATAAAGCGATTGATTATGAATAATACGAATTATTCGTAACGTTACATATGTCAGGATATTTTTTTTATCTATTGTGTATTTGTATATTATATATAATTTGATTAGATACACAATATAATTTTGACACATGTATAAATTAATTAATTATTAATTAATTTAATAAATATTTTAATTATAGGATATTATTGGAATATTTCATATTAAAGCTAATTATATGAGCTTTGAAATTTGACAAAAATAATAACCATATATTTATGTTATATTTGACATTATTTTGGTAATGTATTGAATTATTTAAATGACAAAAATACCCTCCATATATAAAGTAGAAAATTCATCCATATGCTTAAAGGTGAGAAAAAAATATTTTCATTTTAGTTCTGGCTTGAGAAAGCTTTTGTGTTGGGCTTACAAATTAAGGATTATGGGATTTTTTTTATCATTAATTTGAGAGAAATTGGAATTTCAAATTCAGAGCATAAATTGAGCAAATAAACATAATCAAATGTAATCTTTTATTTGTAATATGTGTAAAAATTATTTATTTGATTCCAAATTTATATACTATTTTTGGATATGTTAATTCTCTAATATTTGATGATTAGAGTACCTAGAAACTTAATTAGAACCCTATTTGTCATTCTACAGTTGCTACTACCACTCTATGGTGAACTATAATTGTTATTGAATGACTTTGTGGTGATGGTTATCACTGGTGTATTTTTTAATTGGTTAATTACATAAATTTTGAATTAATTATGTGTTAATGTGATTAATTGAAAAATAATTCAAAAGTATTGATTTTTTTTTTTTTTTGAAATTGACAAGTTGTGGATGAAATTGGGTATGTTATAATGTATATGAAAATTTTCAAAATTTTCGGAATTATTCCAGATGTTTTAGGAAACGTTTTAGAATTTTTTCGTAAAAATCTTAAAATTGTGACTCAGGAAAAAAACCCTAATTTTGTGAAATTACATGTATGGTCAATCGATGCTACAGTGACCAGATCACTGTAGTAGTGAAATTGTCTGGTTCATGACTAAATCGACTTATCGATTTCTCCAGTTGCTCAATTAGTCAAATCGGTAAACCGATTTGCGTGTAATCACATAAAATATTTTCGAAAAATTTACCCGGAGTTACTAATACATATTCACACATCAATATTGGATATCAATGAGTGATTTGGGCGAAACCTGAATAAATTAGTGATATAAAATACCGATTAATTCATTCGAATACAAATATTTTAAGAAGTCAATTTCATCCGCCGTCGCGCTTCCTTTAAATTTACCCAAACACAAGTTATGTGATTCATTCAAACTTATTTAATATTACCTCTTATAGTTAGGGAAAATTTTAAAGTCATATATCGATACAAATATAATTTTTGTTGTCTTTTTATTTTATTACAATATGTATTAACTGTTTTAGATTTAGATTTGTAAATTTCGACATAAATTTGAGAGTCTCATCCAGTCGCAAGGGTGGATTGTCCCCTATGATATCCTTATTACGATCATATGTTAATTTAATATCCCATATCATTTAAGATATAACTTAGGCATGTGCTTTTAAATAAATGATTATATCAACTAGTTATAGACATTTTGGTCAATGACCATGAATCAATGATGTCAAAAACAAAAATGTGAAGGGTTATGGCTCAAGTTGTTGGGTCAATCAATGTACAGTAAAAGTATATAATATTTAACTACTTGAGCCGGATTTTACAAATGATATTATGCCCAACTCCCCAACCGAAGTGCCAACAAGGATGTTGGGTCATACATGTGAATTATAATATCCCACATTACTTTAGATAAAGTTCGGGCATGTACTTATAAATAAGAGATTTGATCAACTAGTTAAATTACTTTTGGGATAAAGACTATTTATCTTTTATGGCAATAACAAAATAGAGTTTGGGCATGTGCTTATAAATAAATAATTATCTTAATCAGTTAGAAGTTTATGTCATGTACAAAATCGTGATGGGGAATAAGATAAGTTGTTAGACCAATATCTGAATGGTTAAAACGAATAATATCTTATTAGTTTGGCCATATTTTACAAATGATATCAAGGTCAGATCTCCAACCGACGTGTCAATGAGGACTTTGGGACCCAAGATGATGCATTATAATATCTTACATTGCTTTTGATAAAGTTTAGTCATATATTGATAAATAAAATGATTCTCTCAACTAGTTAAAGATCTTTTGAGTCAATAACCATTGATCATTAGTGCTAAAAACAAAATCAGGGGTTAAGTTATTAGGTCAATCTCTTAGTTGCCAAAACAGACAATATCTAACTAGTTGGATCGGACCTTACAATTAAGTAGTTAATTATATTATGAAATTACTTTTATTGTTTTTTTTTAAGTTTCATGAAATGTAATTTTATTTATTTATATTTTATATGAAACCTCTTGTATTTTTTTTTTTTTGCTTGTTGCATTTCCTGGAAATTTACCCGGATTTATATTGGATATCGATGAGTGATTTGGGCGAAATACGAATAAATTAGCAGTTTATAATACTGACTAGTTCATTCGGATAAAAATTTTAAAAAATCAATTTCGTCTGTCGTCGCGCTTCCGTTGCATTATCCCGACACAAGTTATGTGATTCATTCAAACTTCTTTAATTGGGGTTAGGGAAAATTTTAAAGCATACCATATATCGATAAAATATATATTTTGGTATTTCTTATTACAATATATATTGACCTTTTTTTTAGATTTTGGTTTCTAAAATTTGGCTTCAATTTGAGAGTTTCATCAGGCTGTAAGTGTGGGTTGTCCTTTCTGCTACCCTGGTTACGATCGTATGTTAATGTAATATCCCACATCGTTTGAGATGTAACTTAGGCATGTTCTTTTAACAAATGGATTCTCTCTACTAGTTAAACGCCTTTTGATTAAAGATCAATGATCCATGATATCAATAACAAAATTGTGATGGGTCAGGGGTTAAGTTGTTGGGTCAATCAAAGTATATAATATCTAAGTAGTTGAGCTAGACTTTACAAATGGTATTAGGGCCAACTTCCCAATCGATATGCCAACATGGATGTTGGGTCGCACAAATGAATTGTAATATTCCACATTGCTTTAGATAAAGCCTAGACATGCACTTATAAAAAAATGGATTTTATCAACTAGTTAAATAACTTTTGGGTCAAAGACTATAGATCTTTGGTGCCAATAAAAAAAAAAAAAAAGATTTGACATGTACTTATAAATAAAAGATTCTCTTAATTAGTTATGTCAAATGTCAATAACAAAACCTTGAGGGGACATGAGACAAGTTGCTAGGCTAATCTCTGGATGGTTAAGGCGGATAATATCTGACTATTTTGGCCAGACTTTATAAATGATATCAGTGTCAAATCCTCGACCGATATGTCAACAATGACTTTTTGGGCGTAAGAGGATGAATTATAATATCTTATATTGCTTTTGATATAGCTTAATCACATACTTATAAATCAAATGATTTTCTCAACTAGTCAAAGATCTTTTGATTGAATGACCATGATCATTGGTGTTAAGAACAAAATCAGGAGGGCTAAGTTGTTGGGTCAATCTCTTAGTTACTAAAGCGGATAATATTTAATTAATTGGACCGGACCTTACAGTTAAATAGTTAATTATATTACGAAATTACTTTTTATTGTTTTCTTGAAAGCTTAATTAAATGTGATATTTGTTTATTTGTATTTTATATGAAGCCTCTTGTATATATATCCTTTTCTTCTTGTATTTCCTGAATATTGCATCTAACACCAAATTTTTATTTTTTTTTGTATATCCAAAATACGAAACATTTCAAAACAATTTAATAGTAATTACTGATGAGTTGTCGTGACGTGTCAACATCATGTTGATAATAGTCAATTATATAATATAAATGTTAATTTAATTTTTATAACACCTCAAAGCAGACCCGGCCAAGGTTCCGGTTCGGAACTGGAACCGAACCGACCGGAACCAACCGGTTCCGGTTCCGGTTCTGGAACCGAACCGGAAGGGGACCGGTAACCGGTGGAACCGTACGGTTCCACTGGTTCGGACGGTTCCAACAGGAACCCTACGCCGGCTCCCTGCCCAAATAAAAAAAAATTTAAAAAATTAAAATTATATTTATTATATAAAATATAAATTACTAATGTACCTCTAATAACGGTAATAAAACAGTTATATTTAAAATTATATTTATTATATAAAATATAAATTACTAATGTACCCCTAATAACGGTTATATTTAGGGGCATTTTTGGTATAAAAAAAATTCTAAAATTATATAAATATGATTCATTTTTCATAATTTCATCACACCAAATTCTCAACTCTCTCATTTTCTATAATTCTCTTATTCTCAATCTTACTTCAATACAATTATCTTATAATCTTATATTATTATTCTCAATCTCAATTCATTTAGTTGTTAATTTGTTATTATTCGCATCTCAATTATTCAATTTTCTTATTTTTCTTCCTAATTTCTCAAACGAAAAATGGCAAGCTCATCTGAGAACATAATTTCAAATATGCCAACCCAAGAGAGCGGCCCTAATGTCAGTGCACAATCATGGAGAAGAGAAGTTAAGGTTCGGGCCTCAGATATTTTCAAAATTCATTTTACTTTGGAACGCCTGGAAGATGGTTCACAACGAGCAATTTGCAACTATTGTGGGGTTATCTATAAATTTTCTGGTGGATACGGCAATATGATCAAGCACATGGAAAAACATCATCCGGTTGAATTTGACATTGATACGACGCAGACTCAAATGGCCAGGTACGCATCATCTAGTATAGGTACGAGTAGTGTAGATTTATTTAAATATTCTGATGCAAAAAATAGAGAAGAATTTACGAAATTAACTTGTATGGCACATCTTTCTTTAAGCTTTGGTGTAAAACTTCATTTTACTAATTACGTGCGTAATGCTTTAAACCCTGCTGCATGTAGAATGACTCGAAACACAACAAAACGTCATATTTTCAAATTATATAAAGATGGTAAAATTATTTTAAATGAAATATTTAAAGAGATGAAAGGTCGTATTTCTATATGTTCTGATATTTGGAGTGACCATTGGCAAAAACACTCATACATGGGTGTGACTTGTCATTGGATTGATGCATCATTTAGACTTACTGCACATAATATTTATAGAATGATGAAGGTAATTTTTGATGAATATGGTTTAGCAGAAAAAATTTTAACAATTGGATTTGATAATGCATCTGCAAATACTGCATCCATTCATGATTTAAAATCTTTATGTGAACCAAATTTAGGGGGTCGATTTTTTCATATTCGTTGTACATGTCATGTCCTTAACATATGTGTGCAAGACGGACTAAAATTATTATCACCTTTCATTGATCCAATTAAAACGGCACTTCAATGTAATAATTTTTTTTTATTTATAAAATTAATCTCATTTATTTTAATTAATTTTCAAAAAAAAATTTATGTGAACCGAACCGTTCGGTTCCGGTTCGGTTCGGTGTTCCGGTTCCACACGGTTCCGCCAACCGAATCGCCGGCCTGGTCTACCTCAAAGGATAGGAGAGATCCTCTTTTTCGGTTCGCTGTCATATAGATAATGACGGAGATAATTTTGCTTTAAGTATAAGGACCTTTATTTAAATAGTTTAAAAAAAAAAAGATAAACCAAAAGATAAAAGTAACTCACCGAAGGAAAGTGACATCCAAGGGTTCACAGACTTTGAAAAAGTTCACCCTTGCCGTTGATTGACTGACACGTATCAAGAGCACTTTGGTGAAATACGCGTGAGTAGGGGATGTTTTGGTAATTTAACGAAAAAGCAGGAAAGGATCTGGTAATAACTACAAAGAAGACAGCTGGTACATAACAAATAAGTACACGTGTCTAAATGGATTAGCGATGATGAAGACTTCGACAAAGACGTGGGCCCACTTGGTCGGATTTCTTTCCGGATAGCAGTCATGAACCGGCCGCATCATTTTTTATTTTAGGGTTAAATATCATCTACCTCCCTATTTTTTGACTTTAAAACTATTACGTTTTCATAGTTTACAAAGTATCTCAACACATCCTTTTTAACTTAATTATTAATAAAATTTGAAATTTTACCCTTATTCAATTTTGATAATTAATGTTGCAAAATTATTTAAACAAAAAATGTGAATTATATAAATTTTCAACAAAAAATCAAATATAATATGTAAGAATTTATTCTATCTTAACAATCATGCTCATATTGAAAATTTTAACTATTTTATAAATTTTTATTTTTTAAAATTATTTTTTTGTATGTTTATATATAATCACCACTAAATTCAAATAAATGAAAATATATGAAATATTTCCATAATTAAATTAGAAAGGTTAAGAAATGACAATAATACTCTAACTTAATATTTGAATATTTCCTTTCATATGAAATATATGTTACATGGTTAATAATTATAATGTTAATTTAAATAATAATAATAAAAATATATTTTAAGTTAACTCTTCTTAATTTAAATAATTTTCATTTTATGTTTTTTTTTAAAAAAAAGAAGCTTTTACGTGGTTTGAAAATTTAAATCATTCTTAATTTAAATAAAATTTATTTTTATTAAAAAGAAATTTTTTGTCATTTATTTTAATTATTTAAAATTTTCAAGGGTAAAATTGATAAATTTAAGCAAAAACCTTAGAACAATGGTGTTTTGAGCTAATTTTCAAATTATAGGAATGTAATCGGCAATTAAAAAATAAAATATAGTATTTACCCCTAAACACGTAAAAGTAGACAATTATTTAACTCGATACTAAAGGGTACTCTAATCACCCCAATAAGGGTTGAGGACCAATTCAATATAAATGGAAAAACTAAGTGGTTATATGAGAAATGATAACAAATTGAAGACTCGTATGATGTTTTACCCCATTAATATCTCAGGTTCTTAACTAGAGAAATGGAGAAATTACAACATTGGCAGCTTTTGCCCAAATAGGCCCATATATTAATTATTTTATGGCCCAAATGGATTGGGCCAGGTCTTTAAATAGTGAGGCAATAATTTTGTTTTAATTAAGAGTAGATAGATTTGGAATTTTCTTTTATTAAAATATTTTATATCCACAAAAAATAATAATTATCAACTCAATTAATTGACACCGTAAAAATCCTTACAATTTTGAAAAATTATTAATGTTCACTTCAATCAAAATTAATGGTCCCATCAACATTATTAATGTTGCTCTTAACAAATTAATTTCAATATTGATACATTTTCCTAAACATATAAAGCAATAATTAGAACCAATAAAGCTTGTGGGCTCTACATGGATGTTCACTTAATCTCTTCTTTTTAATCATGTCCAATATCTAATCTAATCAAATAAATAAATTTGAGGTTTTCATTAAATGTACAACTGTATTTCTGTCTAATTTTTAAAATAAAATTTGTCTTGTAATTTATTATTATTATTATTTTTTGCATTATCTCTCGTGTAATTGATTTATTTTTAATAATTGAGGCATTAATTGAAGGTTATTAGCTCACTGTATTATTTAAAAGTGACACAATTATTCTTAATATAATTAAAAGTGTGCTATGAGAATGTGTAGCCCATGATTAAATCATGTAAAGATGTTTATTTAAGCATAATGACACTTAGCATTTGTGTTTTAATATAAGGACCCATTACTTCTCTAGAAGATGTGTATGTTTCAAAGTTTATTTTGTTCTGTTAAATACATATATTTATTAATGTTAGTTACATAATATATTATATTTAAAAAAAAAAAGAAAAGAAAATAATTAAGCCATTTCATACTTTTGTCTTAATTATTGTGTTAAATGATAAGGGCAAGGGCCATAGATTGATATTTGCTTGGCCCAAATAGATTTTGATTTTTTTCCTTTCATTCTTTGGTGAGTGGACCAAAAACAAATTATAAACCAACAATTGAACGACAAGTCATTCGTATTATTTAGTGTTTGACTTGGAGGTGTCAGTTTTTTTTTTTTGGAAAACTAACGACCCGACCCGTTCGAGTTTCAAAAAAAACATTTTCGGATTAACCCGACCCAATTTTCGTAGGTCGGGTAACGGGTTTGACAATCAAACCCGAGCTGACCCGCGAATAATATAATTTTATTATTTTTTAAAAGTTTTTATTATTATTTCAGTTGTTTATTACTTTTATTGTCTTGAAAATTTATATGTACGACAAGTTTCGGAACATATTTCTAGTATTTATATCTCAAAATAATCAATACATAAAACTTTTTTGGCAACCCGATCCGTGCAGATTTGCATTCTCATATTTCGGGTTTGGTTTTTTCAACCTGCATGACCCGACCCGATCGAGTTTAGTAAAATTTAAAAAACTCTTACCTGACCCGTGAACAGTTCTAGTTTCACTTGTATCATATTGAAGAACAACCTATAGTAATTAGAGTTAACATAAAATCTCGAATCTCGACCGTATATAGGATTCAAGATAATTTTTTATTTTGAATTCATGATGCGTCTTGATTCTTTATTTAAAAAATTATAATTCTTATATCGTTTGATACGAGATGCGAGATACGATATTCGAAATAATTTTCCATCTCGATTAAAAAATCGATATGAATTCGGGACGAAATTGACGATCCAATCCCACCATCGGAGAACCGTTATAATAACCCACTTTTATCTCATATTTATAGTAAAAGCATAAACTTCTTATTTTTAAATTTAAAATATATTCGACTTATTTTAAGGTCATATATTTATTTGAGTTAAATGTACACTTATAAATCTAAATTTTGAATTATGCAACGAATTATTGTGAAGTGTGAACTGCACTAAATTATTTTGAACATGATGCTCAAATGAACACTAAATTATTAGTCCTCAAAATTCTACTTCAGCTAAGACAGACAATAAATAGATTAATTAATTTATTGATGCATAAATAAAGAATATTTATATTTTTGAAATTGAACTTTTTATATTTCTCAAGTAATTCTTTGATTTTTGTTTTAATATTTCTATTTTCATTCTCTTGAAAATAAATTATTATTGTTTGTTTTAGTTTTGTTGTGACTTAGTTGTCAAAATAAAGCTGCTAGAGTATTTGGTAAAAGACTTATAATTTAGTTTTGGTAGTATAATATATTATTTTGTATATTCAATTCTAGAAAAATAAACTTTAAAAACGATAACAAATTATTTTACTGCACAAATAGTAATGTTTACTAAATATTCACATATTTTTATTTGACAGATAGTTGAATTCCTTCAAAGTTCCCTTTAAATAGCCGAAAATAAATAATTATTTAATACGCGTAATAATATATTATTAAATTTTTTATGTGTGATATAATAAAATCTGTTGTCCCCAATGATTGTGACTTGATCCTGTATGAATCAAGATCTCACCTTGAGGTAATGAGTTCGAATCCATAAAATACGTTTTTTATAAGAGTCTGAGATAGCCGGGAGTTTTACCTGCTCCGCTTAAGTCCGAAAAGAATGATTTGGCGGCAAAATTTACAACGATAAAAAAAAAATAAACGAAAAAGAAAACAATCTGTTGTATAATTTTTTTTTGTTTTAAGATAAAGCTAAAAACAAAAGGAAAGTACTAAAATGGAAGCAAATTGCGCCGCAGTTGAAGCTTATTTGAAAATAAATTTATGCTAAATCTTATAGAAGCATCATGTAGTTTGTTTTCTTATTGATGACAGTTATTGCATGCAAAACTTTTTATCATGTGATCTTAGTGATATTGTTTACTAACCCTTGGATCAGGATCTTTGATTAGATGTGGGATTTTTTTTTTATTTTTTAAACATCTGATTTTGCAATTTTTGCTAGTTGTGTGGGATCTTGAACTACCTATAAATAATAATTGTGAGATGTACCTGGGCTATTTATTTTTATAATAGCTGTGAGTGTGACCTGTTTTAGAAACCACAAGTCATTTATTCACCTAACATGTGACATCTAAAATTTAATCAATTTGATAATGTGATTGCCTAATGACTCACGTTCATAATAATAATATAGAAGCTTAATTATGAAAGTTTAATAATTTTCTTGCTCTAGTAAGTAACCCATTTGAATAATGTGCACATATATGATGATTTTTTTTTTTTTTTTTTGGAAATCGTTGGAAATCCTACCGTCAAATTATTAATTTCGGGCTTAAGCGTAGCAGGTAAAATCTCTGGCTGTCACTGACTCTTACAAGAAACGCACTAACTGGATTCGAAGTTAAAATATCAATATGAAATCTTGGACCCTATACCACCAAACTACGTCTATTGAGGACCACATATGTGATGACCACTTTATAATCCTCGTTGGTTAGATATTGTCCCTTTTTAAAAACCGCTGATTATGCCATCTTCATTGTTTTATTCTTATCATACAACCACAAATATCAAAATATTATAAGCACATCGCAGCATTCATCCCAATTGATTGAGAAATTACAACATAAATGTTTTCTTTTTAGAGATTATGTGTAGACTCGGCCGACGGTCCGGTTCAGTTCCGAACCGGACGGTTCCCGGTTCCACTTAATGTGGAACCAGAACCGGAATCGGAATCGAATTCGAACGGTTCGATTCCGATTCTATTCGGTTTTTTTTGAACTTTATTGAAAATAAAAAATTGAGATTGATAAATTAATATAATTTAAAATTATGAATTTGAATTTATATAATAAACTTACATTACATAATTACATTAAATTACAAATAAAATTCTTATCTAAATTTTTTTTATTAAATTAAAGAGCTTGAACTTAAATTTTTTAAAACTTAAGATGCATACGTATTCTCAAGGGGTGAGAGGAATCAAAGCTCATGTAGTTCAATTACATTTTAAAGATATTCCCTCATTGTAATTTTACTATTATTTAATTATCAATCATCATCAATGTCGGTTGATCATTCAGCTTCAGTTCCGCTTGCACTTGTAGATGCCTTATCGAACAAGTCTTCAAATTCATCAGGGGCATCTTCTTGTTGCCTCAGATCAGCTCGGGTCCAATCATTCACACATGTTGTTACTTCTAGAGTGCTTGGATGTAATGAAAACTGTATGACTTCCAATACATTGCCTCTCATGCTGAAGGCTTGCTCAACCGCAACGGTGGAAACATGTGCTGCCAATATCTCTTTAGCAATAATTGACAATACATTATATACATTTTGATGTCGGTTCCACCATTCAAGGATTTGTGATACCTAAAATGTTCCTAAAAATAAACGTTTTATTACTGTTATTAGGGGTAATTTGGGAATTCCCCAAATATTTTTTTTTATTTTTATTTTTTGCTGTTGGGCTCCCTGCCCCAGCGAACCGAACAATTTCAGCGGTTCCAACCGGTTCGGTTAGGGTAGCCTTAACCGAACCGGTCAGATTCCGGTTCCGGTTCGTAACTAGAACATTGGCCGAGTCTAATTACGTGCATTAAATTCATTTTAAAATTATTAAATTCGTCAGCATTCCCACTTTATACAGAGTTTATTTAAGAGTTGGTTATGGATTTTTGTACTGACATTAAAAGATATGTTGATTCTTGGAATCTTTTTCATGCATAATTGCATTTATTTATTTCAGCAAAAACCTGAAGTTCCATTCATTGTAAAATTAAATTAATAGAAAATGACACAGAAAATATGATTTTAAAATATTTTTAACATTATTTGTCCACAAATTATAGAAAAACAAATCATTTTAATCTACTGATTTATACTAAAAAATTTGATAAGACTTTTTTTATATATGAGCTATGTTATACTTATATCAGAATCTGAATGTTAACCCAAACAATCCAAATGTTTGATTAAAATCTACTTTCGAATTAAAAACAAATAATCTACAATATAAATACGAAGGATTTTAGCTCATGCCCTTATGTGGACTTTTTATATATCTATGTTACAATCTTATAGGTTAGTTTTTTTTTTTTAATTGATATTTATCTCTTAAATTAGATTTACATAGATTAATATGTATCCTTAGATAAATAGTGAGATAATTTTTAGCTAATGGATAGACTTGTTTTCCGTAATTAATAGCTCTCATCTACTATATGTAATGATATGGAAATTCAGTAGCTGGTAAATAAAAATTAAAAAGATAAAGCCAACTTTATAATTGTTTTGAGAGGTCGTTAGTTCCTGAAAGTACTAGTAATTTGGGGGTTTAAGTTTCCTCGAATGATTCATCTATCTAATTATTATTATTATTATTATTTTTTTTTTGTAATCTCATTATAGACATTCGTGTCAGAAAGTTCGAATTTATCATAGGTTCTGACCATATTCGAAATTAACACAATAAATCAAGACAAGTCATGACTATTGTTTCCATGAATTTCTAACAAGCAATCTTTAATCTATGCAATTATAATATAATGTCAAATATTAAATCAACAATACAAAATAAAGTGGCAAATAAAATCAACACCACAAATCAACATCAATAATTTTGGTGACGAAATGGAAAACTCGTGCGAGTAAAAAATCACTCGGAGCATCTCGGCTACCAGCCCAAAATCCACTATAATAGAGAAATACTTACATCGATGGTAAAAGATATATGGCGGTAACTCCACCGATTCTAGTACTTCTACACTGTAAGAACTCGAAGAACTCATCGAGCCCGTGTCCCATGATTTTCTTCAAAACCTCTGAAGTCTCTGAGCGGATCAACTCTGCAAACTCTGAACGCCAGAACTTCGACTACCAATCTTCTTTCTTGAGAACTCTGAAAGTTTAGGAAATTGGATTTGAGTTATGTTTAAGGTTTAACAAAGACAGATCTCACCAAAATAAAGAGAAGACAAAAAGCAAAAGAGTCTTCAATGTGAGAATAATAAGATTGAAAACTAAGAATGTGTTTAGGCTCAATACAATGTGTTTTCAATATGTGTGAAAGGAGGCTATAATATGTTTATATAGGTAGGGCACAAAAAAAAAAGATTTCCCAAGTGCAAAACTGGCTAAAAACGCGTCCAAAATAGGTCACTTACACACGGACGTTCGAACGCCACTCGAGCGTGTGTCAAACGCTTGTTTATTCTGCAAACTCGTTCGAACGTGATATTGAACGCAAACACACTGGAAGGCTTCGTTCGAACAGATATAAGAACGCACTATGCACGAGAACCTTATGCAAAGTTTTGTTCGAACCCCATCACGAACGTGACACTAACGCCACTCGTTCGAACGCTTCAACAAACACAGCCCAAATGCAAATTTGATTCCTTTATGCACAGCTGCCAAATACTAGTCCAATACTAGTCCTTCAAGACTCATTACAATTCAATTGAACTTGTTTTATTACAGACATTACTAATAAAAATGAAACTAACAATGTCCGTAACACGATTCAAATATTTAGACCCGATTTATTTTAAATTATTAGAAAGAAAAATATCATCTTCTAGCAAAGAGCAATGAATTCAAATTTATTGATAAGTGAAGCGGGTTATTACTCATTGGTCAGCAGCATAGGGTTAGCAATTTTTCTGCTACATCCCATTTTAACGAGATCCCGTTTTACTTGAAATTGGATTTGTGATATATTTTTAAGTTTCAATTTGAAAAAAGGATGAGAAGGGATAAAATAAATATTCTGAAATTTTAAGTGGGACGAGACGAGATTTTAATGGGATGAGACGTGATTTAACATGATACAAAACATGATTTAATGGGATGAGATAATTTTGTTACTCTAAAAAAATAACGATACGGGAATGAGACGATTTTTGTTCCGGTTGTATAAATAGGATGAGATTGAGATTAACAAATCCCGACCTATTACCAACCCTAATAGCATTAGGAGTGCGTTATCCATACCTAAACACGACTCGATTCCATAATTTTATATATTTTCTTTAGAAAATTAATTATAAATATTTAGGCAATTAAAGATTAACAAATTTTCAAAAGCAAAATTATCAAACACGATGATTTATTTATTATGTTAATGAAGAATCTTAGATTTCACCCACTGTGAAAGGACTAGATTCACAATTTTACAGTGATTTATTTATTTCCTGTGCTTGTTTATCAATTTAAATTCAATAACTATGTTTAAAAGAGTGTACATGTCCTCATAGCCATAAGACATGATTTGATGGTGTAAGGTTCAGGATCTAACCTTCCGGTCATGAGCTTGAATACATGAGTGTATTTATTATAAATATATGAGATAATCGAAAATTTTATCTGTTATATTTAAACTCGAATCAGATAATTTAACGATGAAATGAAATTTATAATATTTCCAAAAAAGATAATGATACACATACAAACACTCTTACCGAAAATAAATACACCTCTCTCACTGTAGCTACAGTGAGAGGAGTATATTTATTTTATGTAAGAGTGTTTGCTATGTTTATCATTTTTGTTCCAAAAAAAACAGAAAAAAAGTCCACATGATTGTAGTGCCCTTGTCTCCACTCAAACATGAGATTTACTTTTGTTCAGCCTCCTTTTGTCTCCTTTTGCACAGAGAATAAATTTAAAAAGAAAAAAGTTTAAAAAAAACCAACAAAATTTGAACCATTTTTTTGTTAAAAGTTTAAAAAAGATCATGCATTTGTTGTAGTAAAGCAAGCACAACTTTTTACTCTTCTCTTTCTCTCTCTGTTTGTGTGTCACTTTTGAAACTACAAGGCTACAAGCCAGGCCATGCTTCTTCTTCAATATCCATTTGTTCTTGTTCTTTCTTAAACTAAAATAAATACAACAAAAACAAAATGAAGCTTCTTCTTCTTCTCATTTTCGTTTTATTTGTTTTTCTAAATCAACCCTTTTGGATTTATGCCTCACTAGACCCCCTTGTTGTTTCTCCACTCACTTCCCCTGTTTCTCCTTCAATGGCTGCATTTTCTCCAGGTAGTTTTTATTAACATGACAAGTTTCAATTTTGAAAATTCAAAATTTGAAAAATACCAACTAATTTGGTGCATTTAATGAAACAATAAAAAAAAAGCAGTTTTTGTATTGAAAAGTGATGAAAAAGATACAATTTTTCTAACCAATATTCAATTTGCTATAATGGGTATCTTTCAAATCTTTCTGAATTTGTTTTGGAGATTCATTTGCTTTACATATTATTTTTTGTTGTGTCTTATCAGGAATTCAAATGGGTAGTGAGGAACATCATCATCTTCATCACCACATGGATGCACATCACAAGTTGCTTATTGCACTCATTGTTGCTTCCAGTGTCCTTTGTTTAATCATATTGGCTTTATTGTGTTTGTGGCTTTATCATTTAAAGTACTCACTCAAATCCAGCAGCAAGAATGCTAAAAGCAAAGGTACCTTTTTTTTTTGGGGCAAAATTAACTTTTTTCATTATAGAATCATAATTTTATAAAGCATGCATTGATTTTACTTCTATTGTAGATGCTGAGAATGGATTTGTGTTATCACCATTTTTGGGCAAATTCACTTCTGTGAGGATGGTTAGTAAGAAGGGATCTGTTATTTCATTTATAGAGTACAAGCTATTAGAGAAAGCCACCGACAATTTTCATGAGACTAATATTTTGGGGGAGGGTGGATTTGGATGTGTTTACAAGGCTAAATTGGATGATAACTTGCTCGTTGCTGTCAAAAAATTAGATTGTGCAACTCAGGATGCTGGGAGAGAATTTGAGGTACTTTTTTTTTTTTGAAATCGTTGTAACTCCACCGTCAAACCATCCTTTCCGGGTTTAAGCGAAGCGGGGAATTTTTAAATTTTGGAATCTATGTTATGTTTAATGTTGTTGTTGTTGTTGTTGTTGTTGTTCTGATTTCGAGTTGTTTGTGATGGCAGAATGAGGTGGATTTGCTGAGTAATATTCACCATCCGAATATAATTTCTATGTTGGGGTATAGTGCATATAATGATACAAGGTTTATTGTTTATGAACTGATGCAAAATGGATCTCTTGAAACTCAATTGCATGGTAAATAAATTTTCTTCTTCTTCCTTTTTTTTTTTTTTTAACCCTTCTAAATAAAGAGATTAATACATTTTGTTTATGAAAGTTTTATTGAATATGTTTTAGGTCCTTCTCATGGATCAGCATTGACTTGGCATATGCGAATGAAAATTGCTCTTGATACCGCAAGGTGAGTTTCCTTTTTCATATGATGGTTCTTGCTAGAGTATACTGATACTAAATGCTAAAATATTTGCAACTGTTGACCAGAGGATTAGAATATTTACATGAGCACTGCAACCCACCGGTCATCCATAGAGATCTGAAATCGTCCAATATACTTCTAGGTTCCAACTTTAATGCTAAGGTAATGTATCAGTACAAAATTAATTAGTTCCCCAGATTTTTCTTTGAAGTAATGTTTGAGACCGTACTAAAATACTGCCACTTTACACTATCATCATCTGCCATTGAATTCATTTATATGTTTATCCCCCTCATTTGCTCTGCATCCAGCTCTCGGATTTTGGACTTGCCATAACCGATGGATCCCAAAACAAGAACAACCTTAAGCTTTCGGGCACTTTGGGTTATGTAGCTCCAGAGTATCTTTTAGACGGTAAGCTAACTTCTTGGTAAATTCTTAATTTGATTGGTAGTACGTTTACTGATGTTACATGGTAGTTCTTTTGCTTACTATTGACTTCAGTTATGTTGGAAGAGTGTGAAGATTTCGATAAATATATATACAATTATAGATGCACATGTGCATAAATCTGACTTTGTTGTAATGTAAAAGATTGGATCTTTCATTATATAGAAATTCTTGTAAAAAAAATTTCTGCAAAAATCAAAGGGTGCATTATTTTTGTTTATTTACCTTGGACAGGGTGATTTAATTGAATAATATTTGTATTGGTTGTCATGAATTTGTACTTGGAACTTTGGAATGATTCCTCTTAATGTTTTTCTATACAGTGATCATGTTACTTCTGAGTGATGCCTGTGTTACTGTGCTCTTAAAATGCTTCCATGAGAATATTACACATAACAACACAGTTAAAGCAATTCTGAGCATGAAGCAATTTGTATTATAATTATTCTGAAAAGAAGATTCTTTTATATTTTGGGGTTCCATTTCTCTAGGTAAATTGACAGACAAGAGTGATGTTTATGCTTTTGGAGTTGTGCTTCTGGAACTTCTATTGGGAAGAAAGCCAGTGGAGAAACTGGCACCAGCTCAGTGCCAATCCATTGTCACATGGGTATGTTTATGCTCACATTAATTTTTCCTTTTTTCGGAGATTGATTTTCGAAACTTGATTCCTGAACTATTTTACGAATGCAGGCCATGCCTCAGCTTACAGACAGATCTAAACTTCCAAACATTGTGGATCCTGTGATTAAAAATTCAATGGATCTAAAGCATTTATACCAGGTTTTTTTGCTTCTCCACGAGTCATTTTACTTTTCTAGCTACAATATTGACTGCTGACCTGCGTTAACCTACTTTCGGATAAATAAGTTTCGGATAATCTTTTGATAATTATCCTCTTTAGTCTGTTTTTGTGGATAAAGCGCAATTACATCAAAAAATCCATGTAACCGACTCCATTTAGTGGGAAAATGGCTTTGTTTAGTTTGGTTTAGTCCCGTTTTTGGTTGGGCAGAATGAAAATGAACTTTGGGAAAGATTTGGATTAATGTCAGGTTGGTGGTTGGCTGGGCAGGTCAACTAGGCAAAACTGTTGGGAATTTTACTGGTACAAGGCTTATATGCTTGAGTTAACTTTGAGAGAAAAAATGTTAAGTTGAAGTTAGCTGGTTACTTATGTACAGGTTGCAGCTGTTGCTGTGTTGTGTGTGCAGCCAGAACCCAGCTACCGGCCACTGATAACGGATGTTTTGCACTCTCTCATCCCGCTCGTCCCATTCGAGCTTGGAGGAACTCTGAGAGTTGCACCTCCTGCAGACTCCAGTGCACTTTGCGGACGCTAACATGCCTGAACGAATCGATGAATTTTTCGTGCTTCTAACTTTTCCTTGCGAGGCTTACATTCGTATGTTTCATGTTTTTGGAACATAATTTAACCCTTTGCATACTGGGTGTAAATGTAAAGATTGTGTTTCTTTAGCACATTACGATGGCTCTGGGATTATGAAAATCACTTGTTTATATTCTTTCAGATAAACTTTGAAATATTTGTTAACATGGATTTTTTTTTTTGCCTGAACTTAAATTGTCTGTAAAGTTTATATATGTTCATTTTACACCATTGCTTGCCCTGTAATTAAATCTGAACTCTATATAAATAAAAAGTATTTCAATGCACATATAACACGAGATATTTAAAAGATCAGCACAAGATCCAAATTCGTATTTAAATTATCTACCAGCCAAAACAAAAAGAAGCAATCTTCTCAATACTACTAGATGTTGACCCATTGATGGTGTAAATTATAATTAATTTATAATTTTTCAGGATTCCTATAGGAGGTGGATTAGTTCAACAAATAGTAGCTTATCCATTTACTATGAATGAACTATTAAAAGTTGGGCTACTTTGGAAAGAAGGAAGCAGAGCATCAATGTCAATGTTTAACATGAATTTCAAGTTTCATTTTGCTATTGAAACGTCTCATACTGAATACGAGAGGAAAGATTCTGAATAGCTAGAGTTTAAACTAAGCTATGTAAATTAAATGCTGCAAGTAATCTATATAAACTAACTTTGAAATTCCAAAAGCTTTATTAAATTCCTCTTCCGAAAGGACAGAACACGTCTCCTAAATCAAAACTTGATTACTGGCTCTTTTTAGCAGTATGTAAACATATATTATTACAAGTTTTCGCAATAAAATGGAGTAAAATAATGTTCAATTTATACTCACCAGAATTTCTAATGGTATGATTCCAATATGAATCTCATGATCCAATGACTTCAACTGACATTGTGATATGAATCGATGATGGCATCAGCAAGGTATTCACATTTGGCCAAAGACAATCCAGCCAAGGATATCCTTCCGTCCTTGGTCATGTAGACATGCCACTTATTTGTCATGTTTTCGCTCTGATAAGAAAACAGACAAAATAGAAGATTTGGTAAGTTGGTCAAAGAGCTGTTGCAAAGAAAGCTTATAATCTTAAACACGTGCAGTCATGCTGTTAAAGCTTTAAACAAGAGTATCACAACCAATTCCAGATATGTGTGCAAACCCAAGCTACATGTTCAGGAATCATGGCTTCATGCCACAAATGATTCAGGACATGTAAAGTTTTGTGATAAACAGGAGGCTAGTTAATACGAGACGAAGCAACAACATCATCATTCTGGAAGGATTTGATTTGGCTAGATTAATAAAGAGTTGCCTAGAGGATTTTCATTAGATAAGAATTTTGGGCCTAAATGAATAAAAATCCTATGGAAAGGATGTAAGGAAGATATCAAACAATGTATATATGTTGGGAAGCAAATGAGGAAAAACTAGAGAGGGCAATTACCTGAGCTTTGTTCAAGCCTGTGAATGAGAACATGCCAATCTGCTTGAGAATGAATGACCAATCTTTTCCACTCTTATCTTTTGCAGAGAGACTATCAAAAAGTTTCTGTCTCACATTTTTTATCCTTCCAGCCATCATTTCCATCTCTGCTTTCCACTCATTGAAGAGAGCTGGATCCCCTACAACATTGGCAACAATCCTAGCCCCGTGAATAGGAGGATTTGAGTACATAGGTCGAGCAAGCCTTTTCAGTTGGCTCTTTACCCTGAAAATACAAGATATAGAGTAGCATGGGTCAACCATGAATGTTTAGGCACCACGAGAATGTATGAATTCAGGAATAAAACAGTTACAAAATCTGATCTAAAAGAGCGCCATGATGTCACACACATCTCCACATTGGCCACTGGTGTGTTAAACAACAGCTGATAAAACACCTAAGAACACAGGTGCACGGCTTTGAAGTTAACATATACTATGATTAAGTATGTTCTTATGCATCTTATTATGCGCGTATTATGGCAGAATGTTAACCAGGTTGCAGACAAGTAAGACTTCAGGGTTCACTGCACCTGGCTGCTAAATCTGATGACGAGCAGACAACATTCATTGCTCCAATCCTTTCTGCATAAAGACCGAGGTTTTTACTGTATGACTGAGCAACTAGAAGCTCCATACCACGTGCAGCAAACAACCTCACTGATGCTGCATCTTCGTCAAGGCTTCCGCTGGCAAATCCCTAAAGTACATCAAAGTATTTAGATTTACAGAAACGAACATTGAAATACATATAACTTCCATGTAAGCATGGAAGAATGATGTTGAGACTCATATTCATAGCTTGATTTCAAGAAATCATACCTGGTAGGCAACATCGAAAAATGGAATATGATTTTTCTCTTGAATGACATCAGCAATTTGTTCCCACTGTTCAGGAGTTGGATCAATGCCAGTTGGGTTGTGAGCACAGCCATGAAGCAGAATAAAAGATCCTCCAGGGGCAGCCTGCACAAGGAAAACAAGTATCAGCAGAATGCGTTCGAAAAGTGAGTTATATTGAAAACCTCTATTGCCATGGAAAAAATAAATGTTATTCAGGTATGTCATTTAAGATCTTTTTTTCCTCAAGAAAGCTGAAAGTGGCTAATAATTAAATTTGGAAAATAAAAACTAGCTGGACAAAGAAAAATGAAGTGCATTCTTTGGAGTGTAACCTTTATGTCGGCTATCATTCCCTCAAAATCCAAACCAACTGTTTTTGGATCATAGTAGCGGTACTCAGACCATGGAACTCTAGCATCATTGAAAATATTCTTGTGATTACCTGTAAGATGAATGTGTCAGTGCTAAAAAAATAGTATCTTGAGACAAATTTCACAATAAAGTTTGAGTGAAAGACGCTACACACCCCATGTTGGAGATGATATTAATACTTTTGCACCAGGAAAATATCGTTCTATAAGAGCTGCAGCTAGCCGAAGAGAACCAGTTCCTGAAAGACCTTGAACAGTTGCAACCTGGAAAAATATTAAAAATAAATGAATAGAACAAACTTAAGCTATTTTAACTAAACATAAGGCACAACAAAATATGATTCTCTTTTGCTACAATGGCCTGAATCATAACTTACTCGTTGTTCCTTTAGCAATGGGTTGTCGGCTCCAAACAATAACTCTGCAGTCACCTTATTGAATGCAGCCAACCCTTCAATCGGAAGATACTGTACATTGTAATTAAGATTGATTTTAGTGATACTAGGTTATAAGTATGGCCTCGATTAATTTATACATTCGAGTACATTCATATACCTCTTTGTTTTCCGCTCTCTCCAGCATAAGAATCTCTGCCTAAAAAAAGGAAACAGTCTCAATATTGGTTAATATAACTTCAATTGACTATGAAAGAAACTAATGCTCAGACTATTAAAAGATTTAATAAGACTGTTAAAGAAACCGATGCTATGTTATGTTACTTTTTTACTTTGCAAAACTTAAAAAATTGTCGAGAAAATGGAAATAACCTTCTTAACAACATTAAGCACGTAAGGTTGTAGCTCTTCAGTTCGATAAGCCCCGACTCCAAGGTTGAGTTTCTTTTCATCTGTATCTGCTCTAAAGGCTTCAGAAACTCCAAGAATTGGATCAGGGGGAGCCATAGTTATACCCTCAAAACGAGAAACATTGGCAGCAACTGTCATAGATACTCGACCAAAAGACTGCAAATATGAATTAAAAAAATTTAAAAACAAAAGAAAAATGTAGAGAAAATCTTAATCAAAATCATAGTGCATCTGATTCATACAGCAACATTAATCATGAAAGCAAAAATAGTCTCGGATCAAAGCAATTCGCTCAACTTAATAATAAATCTTATCGATTTGCAGTACCTTAACCTTGATGAATCCTGCTGTCAAATTAGTACTTCCAAGCTTAACCTTCCCCTGCGCAAAGTAAGCAAAGTACTGATTACAATCCTTCAGATTCTCGAGAAAATAAAACGAAAATTTTCTCGGCAACCAAACAGTAAAAAGAAAGTCCACAAATGAAATGATAGACTAGTAAGATACCTTGAGCTTCTCGTGCATCAATAGCGAAGCTGAAGGAGATGCAGAAGCTATTGAAAGCATTGTTGAAGCCATCTATCTGGATCAACGATTATCAAGGTTGATGATAAATATGGGAGAAAATCAAATGAGATAATTAAGTTCGTGATCTACGAAATTATACAAGTGTTGAGCTCACCTGGAGTTAATCGAGATGGATTATTATTTCACGAGAAATTGGCGATTTGTACGAAGCTGTTGAGTGTTGCTCTTGACTCTCGTGTGATCGTTTCACGAGAAATTGGCGATTTGTACGAAGCTGTTGAGTGTTGCTCTTGACTCTCGTGTGATCGTTTTATATGGAGCGTTTGAATCGAAGCTGATCTTTCTGATAGAGTGAACTGTTGTCGTAATTAATGGAAGGGATTAAGGGCAAGATGGTCTTTCAAGTAATTGAAATAGGAGGAGTAGTTCGAGATTTTAACTTCGTTTGACGTCACAATTATCAGCGTATGAATGGTACCACGTTCTGCAAAACTGGTCGCCCTCCGGATTGTGAATCTGGTCACAGGTCGACCCGTATCACAAGTATCAAATGAGCCCCATCTTTATGGTGCGGATTTCAATTGAATTGGTTGAGTAGTTTGTCCTCTGCTTCCTGATTTTTCATCTCAAAATAATAGGGACGTATAAATGATTGTTAGGTCGGGTTGAATCAAATCGTCCAATTGGGTATGTTTTTTCAATTTAAAATTGATAAATGTAATTGAATTGAAAAAAAAATCAAATTCAATAAATTTAATATTTCAAACCCGATCAATTTGAGATTAAAAGGAAAATTCACCTTGTTTATTTAACTTTCATTTGTTAGTACTTTCTTGGAAAATTTGTCGGATAGATTTTGCAGCATATGCATATGACATTTACAGAAATGACCTTACTACCACCCATTTTATGGATAATGTTGGCTACTTATCATTTGTCAACGAATCCATTACACATGAGAGCGGCACAAAACCAATCGGCCAGCATGAACAGTAATGAGCTACAACGGAACAACATTAACACAGCACAAAGCTCAAAATGGGCAATAGGTTTTTAGGACGAGTCAGCACCAATATTGAGCAGAGGCAGAGAAATGCAAAACTAAGCAGCATAAAGATCAGCAGCAACAAATAATTTATTGTTAATCAAATTTCTTCCATCCTCAAATAATTTACAATCCTTTCACCTCGAGAAAATATGGTGTCTGAGAGAGAGAAAGCATTAGATAGATAGGGATTCTAAAACTTGGGCAAATTAGAATAATCACTTGCGGAAAAAAAAAACTGATGAACTTTGAATATCTAAACGTTTCAGTGGCAACGGTAGCACTTCAAATAACAGATTATGGGCAATAAGTGGAAACAAAAGTTGCTTCAACTAAAGAATAGACAACTGTTATGCATTTTCAAAATCCCTTTTTAAGAACTAACAATAAGTGCTTCTGCATCGATGCATCGTGAAACTTAAAAGAGGGCAAACATATCACACAACTAGCATAATAGTGAAAAAAGACGAGAGCTGAGAATAAGGATGTTAATATTCTTATAGACCATTTACAAATGCATTCAAATTGGTTTCCAGAGAATCATGCAACAAAAGAGGAGATAGTCTACCAACCATAGCTAACAACCAGCCCTACCCATTACACGAGCATAAACACATTCAGTAACTCAGGGAGAAAGCAGCCACAAAACATGCATCATTTCAGCAAATTACTCTAGACATATGGACGAGAAAACAAAAGTAATATGCTATAGTAAACATAACTGAACAACCTGTTTTTAATTTTAACAGTAATTCTGACAGTTTTCTCTACATTTCCATGTAAAATAGTTATCACAATGCCATTAGAAGCACATCATCTGAATGTACATTAGCTGTACTCTCGTGTTGAGTTGAATAGTCTTAATAAGAACAAAATACATTTATAAAATAGAGTCAAAAGCTCTTATAAATACATGGTTGATTAAATTAAAGAGCACAAACAAACTCTCAATTTCATTACAACACAGCTAAATCTCAAAATCCAAATAATCAAATGTAATTAATTCATAATAAACACATAACCCACTACAAAGATAGTAGATACCAACAAAATAAGGCAAAATATAAAGTAACACATCAAACATTTGAAGGAACCAAGTCAAAATTATAATGCAAAATTAAATCAAAGGGCTCAAAATATATTAAGGACTCTTCTGAGTTCCTGATACATAATGGTTCTACTTAACTAAATACAAGACACAAAGCTCGTATCATAGTCTTCGCAACAATAACTAAAAACACTAAATTACTTCAAAATAAGCTTAAACAAACTGAAAAACAAATCCACCCGATCAAAAAAACCTTAGAATCCAAGCTTTGTACGGCGCCAGTGCCTGCGCTTCGCGTTGTACCTGGAAAAAAAAAACAAAAAAGTTAAAATACAAATTAAAATATATATATATATATATACATATATATATAATAAGTGAACAAATTTAAAAGTTACCTGATGGTGTTATCAGTGCGCATACGGATCCAGTGAGGGATGGGCCTGTTTTGCCTCATCTTCTTGGCAAGCTTCTTCTTGATCACAAATGTCTTGTGTGACGGCTGTTTGTTTCATATTATTTACATAAAAACCAATCATAAACCCTAATTAAAATTCGGTCAATTTCATAATCAAAGACAGAGATAGAGACTGAGACAGATAGTTACCATTTTCGCTTCTTCGTTTGTTCGGTGCGGCTGCAGCGAAAACCCTAATCGTTAAAAAACCCAAGATGGAGAAAACGTGGCGTTTTATATTAATAGCTGCTGGGTTAAACGGACTAATTTGAACCGACTTGAACCGGACGGTTCATGGGCTAGATTTGATTTTTGGAAGGGAGATGGGCCCAGTCTACCAGCCCATTAGACAACTTTTTTTGTATTGGAACTAAAACCCATCGTTTTGAGTTTTGGTCCACTTATTGGTCAAACTGGAAATAGATTACATTATTTTTTAAATATTTTAAAATAGATTACATCTCATTCTAGACTTTTATATTCGGATTGAGCCAATACATAACTGGTGTTCAAGAACAGTGGGCAGGCTGAAAATTTATTAAAATAACCCCCTTTTACCGAAAAAGATTACATATTTTAAAAATTTATCTAACGTCGGGAAGATAAGGCTTGTTAGTTGTTAATTAACTTTTGACAATGTTAATTAATTAAGCTGATCTATCAGCAAAGCAGCAAAATTAATAAAACATAATTGATGTAAAAATAAAATACTTACATTGTCTATTTGAACATCCGACAATTGGTTTATGGTAGTCACAAAAATATTCATCAGAATTGCGGGGACCATGGACTGAAATATTCATCAATTAGAATTTATGTTAACCAAATAATTAACCTTGAAAATTGTCAATCTAATAAATTTAATGTCATTAAAAGTATTTTTCACACAATTGAAATTGAAATTGCCTAGAACCATACAACAAACAAACTCTATATATCCAAGAGGGGAGCTAATTGGGTTATGACCTAATAATACGAAAATAAAAATTCTTTCCAATTTTACACTACAAAAGCTTGTAGCTTTACCAATTAAGCTTAGATTAATTTTCTCTAACACAATATAATACTTAATTGCAAGTTTCTAATTAATATACAATACAAAAATAAACTTGCAATCAGTGGCGTATCCAGAAATTTCAGTCAGTGGGGACTAAACTTTTTTCTTACCAAAATAATATATAATGAATTCATACATATTTTTTTGAATTTACAAGATGATCCCTATATTTTTGAAAATTATGAAATAGCCCATAGTTTCTAAACTTATAAATTAACCCAAAATTTTCAGAATTATATTTTTATCCATAATTTATAAAAATATCAATTTACCTTAAAAATTTAAGTAAAAATTTATTTTTAAAATTATGTATTTTAAGTTTATGTAGTATATTATATACTAAATTTTCGCTAATTTATTGTAAATTTAATCACTTTTTTAATTAAATTATTAAAAGTCTAGTGCTAAAATGCAACATTTATGTTTTGAATAACTATAAATAAAAAATATATATACAAAAATATATATACAGAATAATTATATTTATATTAATATGTGAATATTTTATATATAATAAATATACACGACATGGTTTAGTAAAAGAATCACTACAAATATATCAATAAATTAGAATATCAAAGAATAACTAAAAATATATTAATAAATTAGAAGATCAATAATCAAACCTAAGTATAAACATAACTATTTTTATTTTTATTTTTTATTTAAATGTAATGGAATCTCTATTCTTTTGCAAATGGAAAAATAAATAAATGAGTGGATTTAAAATGAAAAATAGTCAATTATCTATGCACATACAAATTAAATATAATTATTTTAGATATGTTTAAGAAATAAGATTGATGCAAAAATGTATTGGAATTTTTTTAACTAATTTGGCATTGGGCCTACATATTATATTAAAAAATACAACTCAAAAAATTAATAAATAATGTATTTATGGTGTTGTTTAATTATTTATATTTTATAATATATAAAAAAAAAATCAGTACTATGATTTATAGTGGTTCGGCAAACAATGCCTATGTCCATTCCCCAAGCCGCGCTTGAATATTTCAACGTACACCGAATTTTCCGTGGCTCACCCGCAACCAAAAGTTTTACACACTAGATTCATTCCAAACATCTTACAATGAATTTTATACGTAGGTTCACTCAAAAACTCTTAAAATAAGTTTTGATAATAGACTCACTCACGAACCTTTACAATTCACTTTTTTGAGTATGCCCACTCACAAAGAGATTTCACAACCTCAAGTGTTTGATAAAAAGATTTACAATTAACTTGTGCACTCACAAAAGATAAGAAGATTTAAGATGTGAGTTTCTCACCCAAATGTATCAAAACTCACTAATATGAATATGAAGATGAAATATGAGTTTTTCAAATGTAGAGAATGTAAGATATAGAAGATTTTAAAAACTCTCTTTGCTATTTGAGAACTCACAAAACATTATAAAAATTTGAATGTGAGTACATTGCCCAAATGAAAAACAAGCTCACTAATTAAATATGAAGATGTAAAATAATGAGCTTTATAAATTTGATTTTGGAGAGAAAATGATTTGAAGATGGTTATAAATTCTCAAGAATATTTTGACATGATTAGAGTATGAATATATGTGCAAGAGATGTGTTAGAAGTGAGAAAAACGATCAATTTATAGATTTTTCACAAAACTAGCCGTTTATAGTCGTTTTTCAGTTCTGAGACCGGTATGCCGGTCTAACAGCTCAAACGACTCCAAAAAATGACATTCATGACCTCTAGGACCGGTATGTCGGTTCCATGGACCAGTTTGTCGGTTTTCGAGACCGGTATGTCTGTCAGCAACTTTCTGATGACCAGTCAAGTCTGATAACACTCGGTATTTTGACCATAATTTTCTCTAGAAAATTCCAAATCAAGATACGTAAATTTCTACATAAATGAGACTTATATATCTATCATATATAAACAATTAAGCCTAAAAAATATTAAGATGAATTTTGTGAAATTTTTCTAATGTGACATGTCTGTAGAAAATTCACATTTGAACATGTTGTAGTAATATGGATCGAACAAAAATTCTATATATCGGAATTATGTTACTTTTGAATTGTAGAATACTAGAGACATATATCTATTTAACGGTATATCATTTGAAATTTAATTCAATCGTTTTCTAATTTTTCAAAATTATTTTCCGATGCACTTGTGCATTGAAATTCATTTTGGTGCAAATAATTGTAAACGATTCTTTAAGCATTCTAAACCATTTTAAATGCAAGTGATGCAAATTGTATGATTCATAAGAGCTTTAAAATATTTGACTAAATTCACTTATAATTAGTTTTAGCTCTTAATCATCATCTTGATCTTCATCTTGCTTGACACTTGCTTTGGTTTTTCCATCTTATTTTTTAGCTCTTTATCATCTTTACTCTCTTGATCATCTTGTAGCTCATTTTAGCTTTTCATCAACAATTGCTTTGATATTTTTTTGTCATGTCTCGTTAATGCGTATTGAAGACTTCTAGTGTTGCATCATCAAAATCCATATTAAAAATATGTCACTAACAGAAATTATTTAAAATATATTGATAATTGATTCAAAAGATTTAGTTAAGTAACTTTCCAGATAATAGGTGAAAAGTAACTAACAATGGCATAACCATCTTGAATTGTCAAAGGAACTATTGATTTATTCAGTGGTTTATGATTTCTAATTTTATTGTTCAGGAAAACTGAACTTTGTGAGGGGCAATTTTGGGAGGAGCATTTGTTTGAGTACTTGTTTTGATTTTGTTTACAAAGTCATGTTGGCTCAATGGCGACTGGAAACCTGAATGGCAAATGAATAAAACATTTATAAAATAAAATATAATTATCAAAAGCCCCAAAATCTTTAATAACTAATATTAAATTTTTGTAAATGAACAATCTTTTTAATTTGTAACTAGACATTTTATATTTGTTATTTTATTATTATATATTAATTAGTTTTTATCTCTTGTTTTTTGTTTTTCTATTTTATGGATATTATTCGCCATATATTAGATTGTATCCCGCGAGTTACTGTGATTTTTAATTTTCAAAAAGAAAATAAAATGACCTATACAAATATATTTATCTGCACACAATATTTCAAACTCTCTAGATTATTCAAGTAGCACTGATCAAAGCTAACTTAGGTCGCTAAGTTAAGGTAATCGTTCCACTAAATGTGGTCATCTATCAAAGGAAGAGAGTGATATTCTATTACATGTGTATTTAAAAAAAAATATTTATACCCTTTTATATAAACATAAAATCTGATCGCGATTTTATAAATCTAGCACGCAAGCGCACATATCGCTCAAGTAATATAGTGACTGATAGTCGGATGTTGAACCCATAATGACTTAATAATTATCTTATTAATACCAAAACTAACCTACTTAACTTAAACTAAACTATTGAGAAGGAGAGTTGATTTAATCGATGTAATTGAAAAGTAAATAATGAACAAATAACACTTTTTGAAGAAACCTTATAAGATAGAAAAACTTAGGGTTGTAACTTCACCAAAATATGCACACAATGAGTCCATGTATTTTCCATTTAGTTAGGTTGTTGTTGCTAATTATTAACCTAGAAGGCTAGTACACTAAATTATTCATAAGTCTTATTTGATGGTCAGGTAAATATATTCAGAATAACTCAATTAACTATATGTATATGTTGATTAAATTAAACTGAATTCATAAGGTCAGTTTCTAATTTTGGTTACGTATGATCTTTAAATATATTTCTACCATGCAGAGAAATCTATTCAATGAATAAATCACACCATATTATTCTCACAGCTAATCCAAATTTTCTCTGTGAGTTCCTAAGGATTTACCAAGATTATTTTATTGTTGGCCAAACAAATAAAATAAACATTTAAGTACATATAATAATAAATAATAAATAACAATCCCAAAAAATAAAAATATGCAAATAATTAATTAACATACTTAAGATTCATTACAACTCTAAATTAGCGATTTAGCTACTCATGATAAACAATAAACACAAGTTAATCATTATTATAAAGTAAGAACTCATAAAAGATAAAGTAGAGAGTGAATGTAAGAAATAACTCTCATTTGCAGTCTTCGTCTTCAAACTATACCGCCCATTGAAGCACTCGTTTGTGCCTTGTTCTAGGCGTTATTATATGCTATGAGACTCCAAAATTATGTTATGAGGCTCTTTTCAGGTTTTGAGACTAACTTATGCTTATATAGGAGGTCCATGAGGTATTTCCTACTGAAAACTCGGGTTTTGGACGCATGCTCTAGTGTCGGGACGAGCGTTTTATCTCCGAATTTGGCCTGATTTGCTCCATATTTTACTATTTTTATCATTTATTGATTCCATTGAGTCTTGATATTATTTTGACCTGTAAAAACACACCCAAAACACATCAAAGCGCTCATAAACCTCGAGAATATTGAGATAAATGGGCGAGAAATATGTGTATTTTAACCGCTCATCAGAATCATAATGAGATATATGAATCAAATAAAGTTATATATATTTGAGAATCAAATAAAGTTATATTTGAGATTTATGAAAGTTCTTCAATAGGCGTTACTCTTTGCTTCACTTACTTCGGTGACAACATCCTTAGCAGATTTAGCTCTCTTTAACAAGGCACTCAGCAATGGGTGCCTTTTGCTCTTTCAAGATTGCAGCTGCCTTGTGAAGCAACTCTGCTATAACTTCTGTGCCACCTTTGCTGTTTCAATGATCTTGTTCACTTCTTCATGAGTACAAGCTGTCAAATTCCCAAACCCAATTAATATCATAGTCAAAACATTGATTCAGTCGGGGAAAAATTTGATTTTTATACATTCTTGGGCAAATCAAAATTATTAAATTTGTTGATGGTGTTTTTTGAGACTAAGTATCTGAACAGTACGGAAAGGGAAGAGATGAAATTTCTCCTTTGAGGAGGACGAAGGATCTGAGGGTATAAGTCACTCTTCGACCATGCATAGAGTTCGGATCCAGCTTCCCGGATCTGACCGACTAGAGGACATATCATGGTGCAGGTTTCAGAGACCGACGACATCAGAACCGAGACCAACCACTTCAAATCGGCAGCTCGGATCAGTCCTATCTTTTCCTCCTGGATCGCAATGATGAGCTCAGATATTTTGGGTCAGGTCTGGAGTAGTTGGGGTAGTTCGGCACACGGTTTGGCCGTGCTCATGAAGCCTGACGTGTGATCAGGACCGTTTTGACTTTTCTCCCTGACATGTACTATCGTACAAGAGACCTATACAAGCTGTCATCATTAATGGTAAAGTGTGTCAATGTATAAAACAGCGTGATGTGACAGGAAGTCAGATGACATGTTTGTTTTCGGCAAGGCAGTTGGGGCAGAGAGCCCGTCAATTCACCGGAAATCTGCAAGTCCTAGAAATATGTGAATAATATTGTATCTTCCCTAGTGTATAAAAGGAAGGTAATTTCATTTGTAAGGGTTGATCAACATAAATCTCATAAAAAAACACTACTTGTAAAACATCATAAGCAAACAGCTCGGTAACGTTAGACCACCATTGAAAAGAGGTCAGTCGAGCTCGGTTTGATAATAAAATTAACACCCCACTTTGTGCTCGTGGACGTAGGTTGGATTCACTCCGCCGAATCACGTAAACCCTCTTGTCGATTTTGTGTTCATTTCGTTTTTTGCTAAATTTGCTTTTGGTCTCCCATAGCCTGTTGAGGTAAGGCGGCTCAAAATTTGACACATTTGAAATTTGAAGATGACTTGTTTGATTCGAGTTCGAGATACTAATTTAAGAAATTTTGAATTTGAAAAAATAGGTCTACTTATTTAGCGTAAACTATTTTTTTAAATGATATTTGAGATATTTATTCAAAATTTAATCAACATAAATTATTTTTCGATTCTTTTAATTCTTTAAATTTAAATGTTGGCTAGTAATGTAATTACATATCGCGTCCATTTAATTAAGAGAATTTATGTCTTATAAATAAATAAGAACAGATCTTCTCTCGTTAGTTAGTGATGTGAGATGTTACCACTAAAATCTTCATTTGTTAGGTTTTAGTAACTAGTAAAATAATTTGGATTCATTAGTTTGCTTGAACAGGTTTACTTATGGGACAGTTCTTAAGTTGATGCATGAGAGGACAAAATTCCGGCTGCATTCACACGAAATGCAATCGGTTACTGGTTTTCCTAATGTTGATCATGGCAATAGCTATTGGGTACTCTTCTTTTCTTTTTTCTTTTTCAATTCCTTGCCATGATTATTATTTCTTATAATTTTATATGAAAAAAAGTGAATGATATGAAAAGTTTTGGGGTTAGCGCGGAAGCATTCATATGATTGGAATTTAAAATTTTCTTCCGAAACCACTTAAAAAAATTGTGGTTATGTTGTTGTTGATGTAAACAATATACTATTTAATTAATCTATATTAATTTAACATGCATGCAATAAATATTTTATTTATCAACATAAATAAAATTTACTATAATAAAACATACCTTGATGTGCTTATTATCTTTCTCGAGCCTTTTGAATATCCTCCTTGATTTTTCCCTTTTAGTAGTGCACCAAACATTGTACCTCTAGTTAGCACACTAGCACTCATCTACTAACAAATCGCTCTCACTCTTGAGAATAAAAGAAACCATTTTATTTTCTGAGATGTTTGAAGTCTTTAGGAATAAATTGGAACTATTCCAAATAGAGAGATAAATTTTTTTGAATTGCATATATATATCATATACACATGCACGCTCAATATATATATATAAGGAACGTGAATGACATATCTTAATATATATCATATATATATATTGAAAAACAACGTAAAGGTGTTGTTGCCTTCAACCACAAGTCCTTCTACCAGAAGTACTTCTTGTATAATTTTTCTTTTTGCTTTTCAAATAAGTCGAGACCTTCAACAAGAAATTTTAATTGTATCCCAATATAATAATGTCAATCAAATATCTCTCCAAATCAAATTTGGTTTCTTAAAGATTTTTTCCAAAATAAAATTAGGATACATAATCAAATTAGGAATCCTAATTACATAAAGACTTCCCTATTTAATCTTAAATATGACTCTAATTAATTTGGGTGCTAACCCACCAAATTAAAGTCCAATAGATTAAATATTATTTTGGCATATTAATTAATCAAGTATTAATTAATTAATTTAACTTACTTAATTTTAATTAATAATTAATTAAAATTACATTTAATTTATCAAATATTTAATTAAACAATTAAATCTTATTTTATATTTCGAATTTATTAATCAAATTAATATTTCTAAAATATCTCGAATATCCTAATCCAATTAGGAAATGCCAAAATAATCATTTATTAACTTTTAACAAACATCCTCGAATTTGTAACTTAGACGAGAACTATATTGTGCGACCATCCTAGGTTCATTATCGAGTAGCAGTGGAATAATATTAACTCTTTAATATTTCATCTATATGATATTCCATAGACCATGAGTAATTGCCTAGCAGCAAGTCATGACCCATAGTCGATGAATGAAGTGGGAAAACATATGAACCTGTTAGAATACACTTTGAACATGTCATTTCATTCCTTCCGATATTTATGTTTCTTATCGAGTCTGGATCATGGTAAGGATTGACATAACTTTAAACTTTATCTCATGGATTTGATATCTCTAAGATATAGACTGTTTTGGCCAAAAACTTATATCCACAACTTTGAGTTACTTGAAACATCTCTTTTATTATCAAAGCTATCAGATCCCATCTTGAAGCATACATGACTTCGTACGTCAATTGCTCAATGCCATCTAGTATTTATTCAAAGGACATGGATAGTCGAATGAGGATATACTAGTGAACCAAGAGTATTATCGCACAAGTCATCATATGATCTCAGGTCAGAGGATATGATGACACTAATGTATTATTACGAAGATCAATGACCTTAGATAATATTACCATGTGATCTTACGTTTATGTGGTCGTGTTCATTGTCTGTGTCCTTATGATATGAGACTCATCATACATTCTATTAACATCATATGTCAATCTAGGCGACACACAATAATATTGGTCAAGTGATATATTATTATCCTGTATAACAATCACGTTTTACCAAGAACTTAATTTTAGACATATATAAATATCGTTGACTCTCATAATCGCAAACGTCTTTTGGATTAACGATATTCATCTGACATAATATCTCAGGACATACACATAAAATATGAATGTAATAGTGTGTAGTTAACAAATGTCTTTTATTAATAAATAATAAACTATATTACAAACAATATGCCTTAAACCATTACATCCATAACTGGTTTTAGGGCATACTCTATAACATGATACACTTTATGATTTGGATTAAAATTGATGGAATCAAGTTAAAAAGTATTGAAATGTTCATTTATAGCCGTAGAGAAGACATAAAGAGGGAAGAAAATTTTTAACAGAAAAATTACTCACGGTAGTGTTAAAAATTTAATAGGCGCTAGTATTCACCTCCATTGCTTTTCACCACCAATGTGGTTCGACATCTTTTTATAGTGTCTGTTAATGCACGTTGAAGTATTTTAGTATTGCATTATCAAAATTCATCTTGCGAATATGTCGCTAACGTGTGCCACTTCAAATATACATGTTTGTATTTGAATTTATTAGCCTACAATATACATATATCATATATACGTGCATGATATATATTTCTTAGATATTTAAGACTAAATATTTCATACAGAGGAAAAAAATTCTTCTAAAATATAATTTTCTATCTTACAACTCTACTTACAAGTGGCATGAATGAACAATCTAATCAAAAAAAAAAATGCACTTAAAATGGACAATTACTTCACACATTAACATCAAATAAGTGAAGTTTATAAATAAAATACTCATAAAAACTTACCTCAATTTTAATCTTGAACAACCTTTAAAATTTGATAAAATCTTAAAAAACTTTACCCAAAACACCTATAAAATAATTAATAGGAAAAAAAGTAATAATAAAAATAAAAAATAAAATCTTACATATAAAAATATCACTTTTCTTTTTGATAGACGATTTTATTTAATGGGATAGTGGCTTTAACTTGATTGACTAAACCGGCTTTGATAAATGCTACCTATCTTTTGTCTTTTTTTTTTTTTTTTTTTGAAAATAAAAACCATAGCAACATGCGGATCTATCTATATCTAGTTACAATTGAAAAATCACTCCAACATAAGTTAGTTTTGACTGTATTTATGTTAATGATATAATTAAGGGAAATGGCCTAATACCCCAAGGTTTAGTTAAATATACATGTAGACCCCTGTAGTTTAAAAAATGATTATACAAATATATTTTGGATAATTATGTTTTTTTCCATTTCAATGGTAATTTGGGAAATCAACCCATTGAAAAAACCTCATTAAGTAGTGAATTTATTTGATTATTAGGAAACCAAAGCAAACTTAGCAAACATGCAGATAATCATAGAGACGAGGATTTACGTGGTTCGGCGGGGAGTCGCTCCAATTTACGTCCATGGGAGTAAGGGGTTATTTTATTACTTGCTCGGGGTCAAGACCAACCCGAGCTGTAAGTGGTGTGGTGAGCTTTCAAAGAGTTTACAACTCCTCGGGTCTTACACAAACCTGTTACAAATTTCTCAAGTGATCGGGAACCGACCAGCTTTCTTTATCTATCAATAGTTTTTAAGCTCTTAACTATTTTACAGTAGTGAGATGTGAAAATTGTTATCCCTTGAATCTGTGGCTTGAACCCATTTATATAGGCTTCTGAGTTCTAAATTCACTATTTCACTGTCAATGACATCAGCTCATGTCACTCGGCCATCATCGCAACAACAACTCTCCTCAACTATCCTTAATTTGGCCAATCAGAATATTCCATTTTCATTGTCATTGCACTAGCCTATGGCGACCTATGACAACTCTGCTCTGCTACTTCCCTGTCATTGCACTGCCCTATGGCGGCTGTCAAAGGTTACTTCCAATGAGAACATTTGTTTTCCCACTTTCATCATTAGCCTTCTAGAAACTCATCATTTCGAATAAGACATACGCCACATGTTATCGAGCAGAGACTATGTGATTCCAACCAAGTTCCTCAAGTCGACATACCAAGGTGAATGATGCTTGATCAAGTTCTCTGACTTCTCTAACCATGTCGGGTTCATTGTTCACAGACAGTGACCATCTCTGATCGGCTTCAACAAACGCCCAAATGCTGCCAACTCAAATACCTTCTCTTTAGGTCGGGTTGGTGTCCTAACTTTACTTCATCAATAACGGATTCTGCCCTCGAGAGAACTCTTCTGTGTAAGAGGCTCGGGCCCCTTTGTCTGAAACCTTGAACCTTCATCATGCTCTTTTGGCCAAGTACAAAAATCCCAAATATATACTCAAATAAATTCATTTAATTTTAATTCCTCTTTTCTTAATACATCCATGGCAGCAATTTATTAAGAAATCCCAAGGAGTTCATAATTCTTATTGCTTGCTAACAGTTCAGTTATCTATCCATGAGAGTTCCCTCTGATAAAAAATTAGTTTTGATACCATATAAAAACATATGAAATCTATTTTATTTATGAAAAAACCTAACTCAAGAGTTGACTCTAGACTTATAACTCTTCTAAGCTCTCTTTGACACGACCGCCATAAAATTGACAAGAATTTTAATTCTGTAATATTTATCAATTACTCAATTCATCCATTTTTTGGGTATAATTATATTTGTTATTTAAGTACTTGTAGATAATTTTAGTATGTGTCACAAAGGTGTGGTTGAGTGGTTTTCAAGTAGTTTATTTAATTTGTCATCTGAATTTGAATCTTGAGAGATAAAGGGTTGAAAAATAAATTTATATTTTTAAAGTATATTTTTATTAAGTAATGGAATTTCAATATTTTTATATTTTTTTTTTCTATCTAAACTAATAAAAAAAAAAAACTAATTTTGGGACTAAGTCAATGTGAGTTATGTGTAAATAAATCATATAGTTCCGTTTAAGTGTGAGTTTCCCAAGCCCGGAAAAATACTCTAATTTATTGATATATCGATTTGTATTTAAAAAAAAAAATAGTTTGTACAAGATTTTGTCTCATATCATTAGTCTTATTTTATTTTAACCACGCAAATTAAATATTTCATTTGACAAACTACCTATATTCCATAAATAAATTATGAATTCACATTTTCTGAAAAGTTTTATTTTTTCAAAATATAACTCACACACTCACAAAAATGATTTTTTATTTTCAAGTATAAGAGTATCGAAATAATAAAATAACTTGATAAGTCCGGTGGTCGATCCACACGAAATAGATTTAATAGGATAAAAAATAATTCAACTAATAAAATAAAATAAGGTAAGGTGATCCACTCTTGATATTTCAAATATAAAATAATTTTTACTTTTTATAAAATATACATTATAATTATTTCCCAATCAATTTATTTCATAATTATCAGGTATTAATTATGTCAACACATGTAATCCGTCTTGTCGATAATTAGTCATGCCAAGGTACTATAATCTAAAACATATAAAACCGGTGATAATGTTTCTCTATAACAAGTTTAGTTAGGTACTCAATTATTCCAAATATATACAATCAGCCATATAGAAGGAACTATATTGTTTATAATTAATCCAGATTTTTAATAGTCCACCCTCTCTCATTTATGAGATTCAAGAATTATCCGTGTCAATCGGGAACTGTCTATAGTTAGTCAAGAGTCCTCAATAAACTATAAAAAGTATGAATTTTATTTGGGAAATTATCACAATTTATAAAATATAATATAAATAAAAATCACATATATTTTCATACCAAGGGTTTCACCTTTTACCCTAATTGGATACAAATTTATATAACAAGATATAAATAAAAACACTCATGATTTTATTAATAAAAGAAAAAGAAATTACAAAAGAAATAAAATAAAACGAAACACACATAATACTAATTACCCCAAACCTCCCGAGATGGGAAAAATGAAATAACGCATTCGGACTCGAGGGAAGCTCTCCATTATCTCCCATCCTCTCGCTGAGGTGTCGAGCACCTTCTTTTATAGTAGGTGTCTTGACACCTAATATTTACAAATTCATTTGCATTTGTAAATTATTTCCATCCATCGAAAAGTGTTTTGGTGGATGACAATATATATATAAAATTTCTCAATATATATATTTTTTAGTAGTTTAAAGTTTTTAATGAATATGAAAGCCAATGACCTGAAATATTTATTATTGTAGTGACATAATTACGAGGAGTTGTAATAGGCATTGAGAAAATTCATTGTATGTTTACTGATATGGACCGGTTAGTAAACTAGAGAGATTGGCACATGCGGTATATTCTGGATAAGATCCGAGTGGTTTGTCACATTAAGTCATAAGCTTATGGAATATTATACAATCATGTAGGTGCTAATTAGATAATGGGTACTGAATAGACTCCTAATAAGTATTTCATAAAGTTGTCAATATGATGTTTTCTTGAGTTCAATATCATATGTGGGGCTATTCCCTTGAAATGAGAATTTAATCCCACGAAACATTGAACAAAAGATTGCAGAATTAGCCTATTTATTTCATGTACCAATTGAAGGGACGCAGATTCGATTCCCGCTATATAGTTAATAGGATAAACGATTCCTTATAATTGACCGTGATATTATATTGGTATTTTAGATTTGAGATGCCATGATGATATTGTGTATGTCTTCTGTTTTTACACCATACGTGTCATGAGATTTTTCATGATTTGACCTCGGATAATTGTTAGGTACATACTGTTGTGATTCACCGATCACTTTAGAGAAGATTTGAGGAAAAACCGAGTGTTCTATTACTCACAAGAATAGAATTTACAAGTTTGTTTACAACACTTGAAACAAATACAAAAAACCTCAACTCTCTCTATGTTTACTCTCTCTTTAGGATACTGAAACTAAGGCTAGGGGGCTCTTTTTATAGTGCCAAAATCGTGTGCTACAGTGCCACACGATTTTGGCACTTGTTGGCAGCAAGCTGGAGGCACAACTCCATCTCCATCAAACTTTCGGCGTTGGCTGCATGCATGACTTTGTTCATGTTGCAAGCTGGACTTCACAAAATACAGCTGCTGGTTTGGTGAGGTAAATGGGCTGTTTGGGATGTGCTTTGGTCACAGCAATGGGGGTTATTTGGTTTGTGATTTTCGGTTATTGAGAGTGAGGGAGGAGGAGAGAATCCTTTATTGCTTGTAGCTTTTGTTATGTGTGGATGTTAGGAATTTTTCTTTTTGTGAATGAGCCAGGAGGGGGAAGTGTTCGAATTGGGTTTCTTTTATAGGCAAAGGGCTAGGGCTTCTCTTTGTTTGAAAAGGAAGGAATCAATTATGGTTTTGCAAGGAAAGTATATATTTTAATTGGGGGACATGATTTGTTTGTTTAGGAAGTTAATATATTTAATTTGTTTTGTTTTAGGTAGGTGATTTGTTTTATTAGAAGAGAAATATTTAATTTTTTTGATTATGCATACAATTTGTTTAGTTTGGTATATAATATCTTGATTGATTTTAATTAGGCATGATTTTATTTGATATCTATTTTAATTTGGTATATGATTTTTAGATTTTATTTAATTCCCCATGTGTTAAATATGTGTTTTATTAATTTGGATGTGTTTTATGGGCTTTGGTGGGCTAATTGGGCTTGGGTGTGAGGCTAGCAGCAACACCAGAAATACCGACCCCGTTCGAACGCCGATTCGAATGCTACATGAACGCCCACAATCTGCTTGCCATTCGAACGTGGCCACGAACGCAGCACGAACGAAGACAATGAACTTGTGAAATGAATCTGATGACATACTTATTCTGAATTTCCCATTCCGACGTCCGTTTCCCGTGACTTCCGTGACTTAAAAGGTAGTGTCTCCAAATGAGACTCATCATAGGGACTTATATGCAAAAATACAGTGCCTACAACAGCCATGACATAGCTTCCCCTGCAAAAATGTAGATGAATCATGATGTAGATTTCCTACCATCAAGATCTCCTGCCATATCTGAATCTGTATAGCTTTCCAAGATCGGATCAGCTCCCCCGTAATACAGACGAAACTTCTTTGTACCCTTGAAGTACCTGAGAATCCATTTGACTGCCTCCCAGTGTTGTTTTCCAGGGTTAGAGAGAAAACGTCTCACTACACCCACTGCGTGTGCAATATCTGGCCTGGTACATACCATTGCATACATAAGGCTTCCAATAGCTGAAGAATATGCTATTGCTGACATTTCCTCTATCTTTTTCTTGGATGAGGGGCACGAACTCTTGCTCAGTTTGAAATGGTGCGCTAGCGGAACGCTGACTGGTTTGGCTTTCTGTATATCGAACATTCTGATTACCCGTTCAATATACCTCTCCCGTGAAAGCCATAACTTCTTGTTATGTCTGTCACGAACAATCTCCATTCCCAAAATCTGTTGAGCTGGTCCTAAGTCTTTCATGTCGAAAGCCTGGAGAGTTCTTTCTTCAGCTGGCTAATCATCGCTGCTTCTTGTCCAACAATCAACATGTCATCTACATACAGTAGAAGAGCAATGAAATTTCCATCTGGAAACCTCTGAATGTATACACACTGATCTGTTGCAGTTCTTTTGTAGCCTTGACCCACCATGAATGAGTCGAACTTCTTGTACCACTGCCTCGGTGCTTGCTTGAGCCCGTACAAGCTCTTTTTCAGCTTGCAAACAAGGTTTTCTTTACCTGAAACCTTGAATCATTCTGGCTGCTCCATGTAGATTTCTTCATTCAGATCACCATGAAGAAATGTTGTTTTGACATCCATCTGTTCAAGCTCCAAGTTCAATCTGGCGACCAATCCTAGGATGACTCGGATTAAAGCCATTTTAACCACCGGTGAAAAGATCTCATCAAAGTCAATTCACTTTTTCTGTGGGAATCCTTTGACTACTAGCCGAGCTTTGTGTTTCACCACTTTCCCGCTGCCATATTTCTTGAGCTTGAACACCCATTTGTTCTTCAGTGCCTTTATTCCATGTGGGAGCTTGACTATCTGATACGTGTTGTTTTTCTGCAGAGATTTCATCTCATCCTGCATTGCGTGCAGCCATTTGTCTTTGTCTTTATGAGATAATGCTTCGTTGAAGGTTTCTGGCTCCCCCTCGTCAGTAAGAAGAATGTATTCTGATCCTGAGTATCTGGCTGATGGAATCCGGCCTCGCTCAGATCTTCGTACTGGAGGTTTTGGCTGTCTGTTGTCATCCGGATATGTGGATAATCCTGAAGCCTCTGATGGAGCAGGCTGCAGCTCCCCCTGCTCAATACCTCCTTCCTCCTCTGGTTCTGCTTCTGGTATATCTTTCACCCCATCATCATCTGTGGCCGTTGGTGCTGGTGCTGGGGTTGTGTCTGGATTTGCATCGGCATTTTCGACACTGGTTTTAGAAGGCATCTTGGGCTTTTCAATGTCTTCTATTGTCTGGTCTTTAAGAAACACTACATCCATGCTTCTGATGACCTTCATTTCCTTCGGGTCCCATAGCCTGTATCCAAATTCCTCATCTCCATAGCCTATGAAGATGCATGGGGTAGTCCTTGCATCGAGCTTCTGCCTGAGCTCCTTGGATACATGTGCAAATGCTAAACATCCGAATATTCTGAGGTGAGAATATGAAGGATTCTTACTAGACCACACTTTCTCCGGAATCTCGAAATTCAACGGTACAGATGGTGATTTTTTGATCAGGTAGCAGGCGGCACGAACAGCTTCTCCCCAGAATGGCTTTGGCAGCTTAGCCATACTGATCATGCTTCTGACTTTCTCCATAATGGTGCGGTTCATTCTTTCGGCGACACCATTGTGTTGTGGGGTGCGTGGAACAATCCTCTCATGTCGAATACCAAGGCTTCCGCAGTAGGCATCGAACTCACTGGAAGTGTATTCGCCTTCATTGTCTGTGCGAAGACACTTCAGTTTCTTCACTGTTTCATGCTCGACCATGGCATGGAACAGTTTGAAATAGTCCAGGACCTGATCCTTTGATTTCAGAAAATACACCCAAACTTTCCGAGAAGCATCGTCAATGAAAGTCAGAAAATATTTATTACCGCCTAGTGAGTTTACCTCCAAGGGACCACATACATCAGAGTACACCAGACTGAGTAACTCTGATTTCTTTGTAGAAGAGAAATTGAAAGAGACTCGATGTTGCTTACCAAAGAGACAATGATTGCAAGGATCCATAGCATCATTTTTGGAGACAGAGATTAGATCCTTCTTTGTCAAGGTAGACAACCCTCTTTCACTCATGTGACCGAGTCTCTGGTGCCACAGATTCTGAGAAGCCTCCGGTTCAGCTACATTTAGGCTTTCTGCACAAATCTTCACATGAGTCTTGTATAAGGTTCCACAGATATGTCATCGGGCGATGACCATGACACCTCTTATCATCCTCCAAGTGTCGTTGCTGAAGTGGCTAGCATAACCCTGTTTGTCAAGGGCTACCCCCGAGAGTAAGTTGAGCCGAAGTTCTGGAACATGTCTGACCTCCTTCAGGGTTATTGTATACCCTGCATTTGTCCGCAACTGTATTTCACCAATTCCCACTATCTGAGAAGAACTAGTATTCCCCATCTTCACTGCTCCAAAGTCTTCTGCTTTGTATGTTGTGAAGAAATCCTTGTGAGGAGTTACGTGGTAGGATGCTGCAGTATCTACCACCCACTCAACATCCTAAGTTGCGGTGTGAAGGCATGCTTCTTCCTGGCCGGAGCATATAGCTACATCTACCGTGGTAACTACTAGTGTCTCCGCGTCATTCTTCTTCGGCTGGTTATTGCCTTGTCCCTGCTCCCGTTGCAGTTTCCAGCAATTTTTCTTCAAGTGGCCTTCTATGCCACAATGGAAGCACTTGTATGTATTTTTCCCGTCCTTGGATCTGCCTCTGCTTTTGCTTCTGCCTCTCCTCCCACCTTGATGTTTCTCCTGTTGTCTTCCTCGTTGCTCCGAGACAATGGCTTCTGTTTGATCTGAGCCCACGTCTTTTCTTCTGGCTTCTTCATTTGACATGGCATCCTTTACCATAGGCATGGTAAGTTTGCCTCCTGGAGCTGAGTTGCTGAGAGTAACCACCAGAGTCTCCCAGCTATCAGGAAGAGAACTGAGTAGCAAGAGGGCTTGAACTTTGTTTGCCAGTTGTATGTCTACTGCAGACAATTGGTTCACCAGGCTTTGAAACTCGTTGGTGTATTCTGCAACGGAAATTCCACTCCGCAGCTTCAGGTTCACCAAACGCCTCATGATTAAGGCTTTATTCCGAGCTATTTTGGCCTGGAATATGTCTTCCAATTTCCTCCACATTTCATAAGCATCTGTGTCATGTGCTACATGGTGGAAGACATTATGGCCGATCCACTGCCTAATCTGACCCAAAGTTCTGTTGTTGAGTTTATTCAAGTCATACTCCTTAATAGACTCTGGTTTCACTCCCTTCAACTCGATGACATCAAACAGATCTTTACAATGTAAAAAATCTATCATCATAGGTCTCCAGAGGGAGTAATTAGTGGCAGCCAGTTTAATCATTGCACCAGAATGAGAATCCTCCATCTCCATTTTAAGTTTTAAAGTTTAAAATGAGAATACACTAAAATTGGGTCTGAATTTCACAAATCCGAGGTCACCGTTGCGTCCGGAACGGTCGAAAATGGTGGAATAGACACTTCGTTGGTCTAAATCCGACACATGAGCTGATTTGTAAATTCCTAAAAATTCTGGGGCAAAACTGTAAATTTCAAAACTTCAGGGGGCAAAATGAAATTTACCAGGCTGGTGATGTGGCGCTGACGTGGCAGTGTGGGACCGGATGTGCTGACGTGGCAGCTGACGTGGCAGGGGTGATGTGGCAGCTGACTTGGCAGTGTTGCTGACATGGCAGATTGCGTGGCGCTGACTGGTCTGTTGACGTGGCGCCACGTGTGTTGTCTTCTTCCTCTGGAGCGCGTGAAGCGCGTGCTGCGCATAGTGGCGCGTGAGGTGCTTTATGTGAAGCGCGTGCGGCCTTCTGGGACGTCGGTTCGGTCGCCGGAAAATACCACCGTGCTCGTCTCTCCGTGAACTAGCTGATGGTACCCTCAAATTGGATTTTTGACAACTTTCGTCAGAACCGGTTTTCCGATCGGAAGCTCTGTTACTCGGTTTTACGACCCCCAAAGAACAACCGAAGCTCATGATACCACTTGTTGTGATTCACCGATCACTTTAGAGAAGATTTGAGGAAAAACCGAGTGTTCTATTACTCACAAGAATAGAATTTACAAGTTTGTTTACAACACTTGAAACAAATACAAAAAACCTCAACTCTCTCTATGTTTACTCTCTCTTTGGGATACTGAAACTAAGGCTAGGGGGCTCTTTTTATAGTGCCAAAACCATGTGCTACAGTGCCACACGGTTTTGGCACTTGTTGGCAGCAAGCTGGAGGCACAACTCCATCTCCATCAAACTTTCGGCGTTGGCTGCATGCATGACTTTGTTCATGCTGCAAGCTGGACTTCACACATACTGCCATACATGGAGGTGGGTGTTTATTCAATAGGAAATCCGTCACTCTATGTGGTCGGGGAGAATATATCCCGTTGATATTAAAAATAGTTTCTAGTAATTAAGATAAAACTAGCACACACAAAATGTACAAATTGTACACTGTACACGATTCATCAATAATAAATCATCCTAGTATCATGTACTTTATTTTTTTGGAAACATTAAAAATCCCGTCGTCAAATCACTTTATAAGGATTTAATCGGATAAAACCATCGACTACCTTAGGTACAATAAATGCACCATCTGGATTCGAATCTAAGATATGACAACCAAATTTTAAATCTTTTACTACTAAATCACACCCTTAAAGGCGTATCATATACTTTAACTAACGAACATATATATGACATAAATTCTTAAAACCCTTCTTTCCTTCTCAGCTTACAAAGTGAATAAGGAAGTATTCAGCATAGAACAACTGCACAAGCAATGACATAAGAACTTAGTCAGCAACACGTCTATTGCCTGTGTTTAGATTTTATTCGAAATTCACAAGTGATATGTCGAAGTATAATAACTTGCCTTCCAAATGAACATGTAAAAGGAAATTATTGATTCATTATTGGAGAGATCAACAGTTCGAACTCGTAGGCACAAAAAGAAAGCAAGTGTGGAATGACATATTATCTAAGGAAAAAAATATATTAATAAGTGATAAAGATGTGTGTGTGTGTAAGGCTAAATTTCATGGGAAAAAAAAATATAATTCTTACAGTGACAAGCTTGCTCCACAGCAAAGATGAAAAAGCTCCAAATAATACAGCACCTCCATAAGCAGATAACATAATATAAACACCAACCCAAAATACCTTTTTAGGAGACAACGTGTAAACCAATTAATTCTAATATTTGTATATATTCACTTGAATTTCTATGAATTTGAGAGCAAGCAAATAAAATTTGTGAAAGAAAATGGATATCTCACTCTTTCTTTCCCTAGAATGACACTGAATGTTTGAACGTCAAATTCTTTATCACCATTCACGTCATGTAAATCCTGTTACATGTCCGAAATAAGTAAATTATTAACCATCCAATATATGCTTTAATGAGGAACATGGACAACTTTTCATTTTTGGATATTTTAGTTTTTACTAAGTACAAATTAATAATCAATTTCTTAGTTACCTTGAGAAGTGCAATTGCAACGGATAAGCAGCAAATGATGGCGCTTGCAAACATTAATTGTCTTGTAATTACGGTAGGTCTACCAAGTACATATTTCTGTATATATATGTATATATCAATCAAACACACTTCAATATAAAATTACAGATGAAAATGGATTTTCCTTAGAGTTTTCGTATTCAAGAGTTTGTTTTTATCACTTGGGTTCTTGATAAATTTTTATTACTCTATTTCATTTTTTATGTTAAAATAGTAATAGAAAAAGACACATGTAAATATAGCCATGTTTATGCTTCAATCCACCGTGATAATATTCACTCCCATGGAAAATAGTAAACGGATAAGGAGTAGAGTTTTTGGAGCACCAAAAACCATATTCTCTGTATAAATTAAAATTATTTAATTTATTCATTAGATTGTCATATTTATTCGTGTGTTGTTTCTGTTAGAAAATTTTATTTTAATAATAAAATGGGCTTCCATTAATTATGAGATGGATTTTAATAAAGCGTTAATATAATTGATTTTGTAATAAAAATTATAAGGTCTAATTATGTGATCTAATAAAGTGGACCGAACTCTATATTAATTTATATGAGGAAATTACAGCGGATTTTGGAGTTATTATGGATCTTTAATGGGTGATCTCATTACACTTCAAAAATTAGTGAAGTAAGGTCTTACTCTCACTCCCATATAATAACTTACTCTATAAACTGCATTTAATTATTATTATTATAGATATGATTATCTCTATCTCTAGTTCTTCTTTAATAATTGATTATGTTCATTCACGTGACAAACAATAGGTAATAATAATATATATAAAGCATCATGAATGCTTTGGAGATCATCATTCACGAGAAGTAGAGAAAATTAGAGAAAAGAAAGCATAAGTTTTCATAAAGAAAAATATAAGGCTTTATAAAGTAAATGCACAAGGAAGTTTATAGAGAGAATAAGTTTCTCACTATTAAGAAGATGAGAACATAGAGTGATCTCTTCAGTGTAAATATTCAACAGATCTATCAAAAAATTTCGATACATCTATGGATTCTAAATTAGGTACGTCTTATGAATCATCCGAATAATTCTTTAATTTGTATTTTTAAGCTCTTGTGATAAAAATTCTACTGCAAAATAAATCCCAATAGTTTCCTCTTATTGTGTTAACATTAAGGATGAAATGAGATATTTAAAAATTTTATAGAACATATTGTGAACACAATTTCTAAGATGGATAAAAGTATCTTTATTTCTTTACGGTCTTAGGATCCGTTTGATATAACTTTTTAAATAGAGCTTCTTCAAGTAGAGCTTTTATTAGTAGAATTTTTAGAAATAGAGTTTTTAATAACAAGTTTTTAGGTATTTGGTTGTGAATGTGAGCTTTTATTAAATGTTATAAAATTATTTTATTGGACAAGTTTTTTAAGTTGTGTTGTGAAAGAAATGAAATAATGTTGTTAAATTAAATAAGGGTATTATAAATAATTTAACTCTAAATTTTTTTTTGAACTCTACTCTCAAAAACCCAAATTTTGAGTTTTTGCCAGTAGAGGCAATATAATTTTTTTAATATTCAAAAGTTCTACTTAAAATGCAACCAAATATCACCACATATTTTTAAAAAGCTTTTGCGATTAGAAAAGCTCTTTTATATTTACTAAAACTAATACTAAACAGACATTTAGGAGTGGCAATAAGACGGATCGGGCCCAGGAAAAGCCTTGCCTGAGCTGTTAGCGGGCCGGCCCGGCCCGTCTTGAGCTTTATCCAGTTCTTTTTATATATATATAAATTTTTTACCATGTGTACAGACATTTACTGGCGACATTAATCATTAGATGGCGTGATTGAGTAATAAATTTCTTAGATAACATTAATTATAGTAAATGTTACCATTTAAATTAAATCTAAAGATGATTATAATTATAATTATCAACTTATTTATGACTCCTTAGTCCTTCCTATTATTATGGACCGTATCGACCAAAAACAAAAAACAAAAAACTTACATTATCGACAATACGAGGAATTTGTGTATGTAGAAGAAAAATATGTGAACAAATCCGTAACCAACCATGATGGACATTGCAGCTAAAAATGGGTTTCCCTTCCATCTGAGGAATGGAAGCTACAAGATTGAAAATTAAGTCATTACAAAAAGCAAAGGCTAGAGAGAAACCAGGAGTAATCGAGGACGAAATTATCAGTAAACCAATATTATTATTTTGATGATTTATTAAAATAAAATAAGATCAAAACAAATGTGATGTTTTAGTCTCCATTTAATCCTGTTTTAATTTTCATATTTGTTGATGGTGTTTTCAGGACCTGTGTTATTTAAGGAGTACGACAGGGGTAAAAAGGGTAATTCCCTTCTCGGTCGAAATCATTAAAGCCGACCCGACCACATGAGTGAGGGGCCGAGCACTTGATGGTAGGTGACCGACCACTTGAGATCGGATGACCGAGCATTATTAGATCGACAGCAGCATTCTCAGTTCAAAGGACTATCACGACCGACCTCATGAAAACCGACCAGATAGCGCGATATGCTCCAGAAGATGACACCCTATTCTTGCGGATAAGATGACAAGTTATCATATTTTCATGGGGAAAACTGGTGAGTCAGAGTCCTAATAGGATAAAGAAAGTAAATGTAGTTTTGATTAGGAATCCTTATGGGAAAATGAAGTAGTTTTTGACTAAGAATCCTTATAGGAAAGAGAAATTGTTTCAACTAGAAAATTCTTGTAGGAGAAAGAATATGATTTCTACACTATTATAATAAGGGGGGAAGCATAGGTAAAAAGGGGTAACAAGTTGAAAGTTGAGGGGATGGAGAGTTGGCATCAGAATCATTACCACCAGACTTGTAAAAAATAAGAACCAGAGCTGAAAAGCGTGTTTGAGTAATAAAAGTATCATCATTTTTGTGCCCGTGGACGTAAGTCGGACCCAGATCCGCTGAACCACGTTAAATCTCTTCGTCGATTGGCGTATTTATCTGTCTTTTACTAAGTTTGCTTTTGGTCCCTCATAACCAAACAAATTCACTATTGAGGGAGGATTGTCTCGGGAGTAATATTCTCATATTGCCCTGAGACCAAAATCAGCCGTCAACAGTTGGCGCCGTCTGTGGGGACTCAACAAAAAGCGGCTCGCGTAATAAGACGATGGAAGAAGGTGGAAATCGCCAGTCGTCGGGGAGTTCAACAGCAGAATGGATGGAGAAAATAGAGGAAAATATGAGGAAAGATAGGGAGGAAAATCAAAACCTGTTGAAATCCATGATGAACAGACTGGAGAGGATGGAAGAAATGAATAATGAGAAGCTTGAAGCCGGAGCCAGTCGGAGGAGAGGCGAAATAGCGAAAGGAAAAAGGGTCGCCGATGTGAGTGATGACGATGAACCGATGAGGAAGGGTCCCTAAGGGATGAGGTCCGTAGTGGTAGAAAAAGATTTACAAACGGAGGATACGTGGGAAGAAGAAGATGAGAGACAATCACCAGATTCTTCCTATGATAGCCCCTGCGACACCAGAATGGGAGATATGAAGCATGGTGAAACTGGACGGGAAGTCTCAAGTCATGAGGAACGCCGCACCCGTGGTGATAGACGCGAAGGAGGCCGCGGGAGGCGGCGTAGTGACACAGATGGCAGTATAAAGTCTTGGTTAAGAAAAGAAATGGCCAAGTGGGGAGTAAACCCCAAGATTGATACAACAGATGCTCGGGACGGTGAGGTTGAATCTCCCTTCACATAAGAAATAAGGTCGGTAAAATTCCCAAGACATTTCAACATGCCATCCACGACGCCCTACAAAGGCCATTCAGATCCAAAGTCCCATAGTGAAAGTTTCGTCCTATTGATGGAGGTACAAGAGGTAGTAGGGGATGCCATTTGCAAAGTATTCCCCCTAACCTTGGGCGGGTTTGCCATTCTGTGGTTCAGAAGTCTTGCCTCGGGAAGCATCAGTAGCTTCGCTCAACTCAGAAGGTCATTTGTTCGACACTTCAAAGGGGCCTGCGTCCCAAAGAAAATGGTGGGAGAATTGAGACTGATTAAGCAGGGGGATGATGAGCCCCTGAGGAATTTTATTGAAAGGTACCACAATTTGGTGCTCGAGGTCAGAGCGTACGAGTCATCAGAAGCGCTAGAAAGTCTCAAGGGAGGTCTGAAGGTCGGGAAGTTGTGGACTCACCTGAGGATTCAAGACGTATCAGATTATGCCACTGCCCTGGAGTTGGCCAGGAAGTTTATCTTAATAGAGGAGGAGAAAAAGATTTCCCGGGGAGTAGACACCCGAAAGGCTAAGATACTCAGGTCAGACAATCATTGGGATTCGATTAGAAATTTGAGGAGACCAATCCCGGAGCAGAAGAAACTCAGACCGACACCTCCGAGTAGTCATGTTCAAGAGATAAAGTCATCTGTCCAAGTCAACCGTGTCGCATGGAGAACATTATACACCCCCCTGAACAAACCTATGGCCCAGATAGTTCGGAAAATCCAGGATAAAGGTCTGTTGGCCGAGCCTAGTTTGAAAAGGTTCCCGATTGAGGAGGGAAGTAGTATGGCTTACTGTATCTACCATAACGTAAGGGGACATGCCACGAATGGGTGCAGAGACCTGCGGGAGCAGGTGGAAGACTTGGTGAAAAAAGGCTATCTCAGTGTGTACATAGACCATTCGGTTTTTTAGGTCCACTAAAGTTGATAGCGGAAGTCATCCGGTCGGATGCGTGGAATGTTGAGATGTATAGAGGATGAATTAAGAAGAGCTTTACTTGTAGTGACCATTGTAGAGTTGCAAGAAAGGCAACAGATCCCAAAATGTGAGTAAGACCTCTTCTGTCTTAGGCTGACATTTGATTATACTTGTTTGTTTTGGCCCACACAATGATTTTGATATTTTTTTTACGGCTCGGGTCTGCTCTTGTACCGCCGAGTCCGTTTTGTTGATATATGTTTTACGGCTCGGGTATGCTCTTGTACCGTAGAGACCGATGTTTCTTTCTGGCTCGGGTCTGCTCTTGTACCGCCGAGACCGATGTCTCTTTCCGGCTCGGGTATGCTCTTGTACCGCCGAGACCGATGTCTCTTTCCGGCTCGGGTCTGCTCTTATACCACCGAGATCGATGTTTCTTTCCGGCTCGGGTCTGCTCTTGTACCGCCGAGACCGATGTTTCTTTCCGGCTCGTGTCTGCTCTTGTACCGCCGAGACCGGTGTTTCCTTCCGGCTCGGGTCTGCTATTGTACCGTCAAGACCGATGTTTCTTTCCGGCTCGGGTCTGCTCTTGTACCGCCGAGACCGATGTTTCTTTCCAGCTCGGGTCTGCTCTTGTACCGCCGAGATCGATGTTTGTTTCGGCTCGGGGCTGGATTTCGTTCCGCCGAGGCCACTTGTTTATTCGGGCTGGATTACGTCCCACCGAGTCGGCTTCTTTGGACTGGGGATGTAATATTCCCCCAGAGCCAAGTCTTTCTTTCAGCTCGGGTCGGGTTACGTCCCACCGAGTCAGCTTCTTTGGACTGGGGATGTAATATTCCCCCAGAGCCAAGTCTTTCTTTCAGCTCGGGTCGGGTTACGTCCCACCGAGTCAGCTTCTTTGGACTGAGGATGTAACATTCCCCCAAAGCCAAGTCTTTTTTTCAGCTCGGGTCGGGTTACGTTCCACCGAGTCAGCTTCTTTGGACTGTGGATGTACATTCCCCCAGAGCCAAGTCTTTCTTTCAGCTCGGGTCGGGGTACGTCCCACCGAGTCAGCCCTTCGGACTGGGGACGTAACATTCCCCCAGGTCCAAGTGTCTTTCTCAGCTTGGGGTCGGGGTACGTCCCACCGAATCAGCCATTCGGACTGGGGACGTAACATTCCCTCAGGTCCAAGTGCATTTCTCAGCTTGGGGTCGGGGTACGTCCCACCGAGTCAGCCCTTCGGACTGTGGATGTAACATTCCCCCAGGTCCAAGTGCCTCTCTTCATTCGGGGTCGGGTTACGTCCCACCGAGTCAGTCCTTCGGACTGGGGACGAAACATGTCCCCAGGTCCGAGCATCTCTCGCAGCTCGAGACAGGATCACATGCCACCGAGCACATCATCGTTAGCTCAGAGGCAAAATTTTCTCCTCACAATCGAGATTGGATCAGTCAGGGGTCAGGACCTCCAAATCTCTGGTACATATATTACAGAGGAGGAGTCATTTTTAGTTTGGATGACAAGAGGAACTTCATCTCCTGATGGAACGACCCAAGTAAGCAATTTGCTTTGAGATGGAGAATCGTTCTGAATAGGGTCAGCATCTCCAATAACCGAGGATATGAAGATAGAAACAGAAGACTTAGTTGATGGCGAAGGCAATTTCTCTGTAATTTCTGGAGCGACCACCAGCAAGGCGATCAGCACACCATTTTTTTTTAGTTCCCGGCATCAACTCGCAAACTCGTTGTTACCGAGAACTAGGGGACAGATGTTGATGATGTTTTCAGGACCTGTGTTATTTAAGGAGTACGGCAGAGGTAAAAAGGGTAATTCCCTTCTCGGTCGAAATCATTAAAGCCGACCCGACCACATGAGTGAGGGGCCGAGCACTTGATGGTAGGTGACCGACCACTTGAGATCGGATGGCCGAGCATTATCAGATCGACAACAGCATTCTCAGTTCAAAGGACTATCACGACCGACCTCATGAAAACCGACCAGATAGCGCGATATGCTCCAGAAGATGACACCCTATTCTTGCGGATAAGATGACAAGTTATCATATTTTTATGGGGAAAACTGGTGAGTCAGAGTCCTAATAGGATAAAGAAAGTAAATGTAGTTTTGATTAGGAATCCTTATGGGAAAATGAAGTAGTTTTTGACTAGGAATCCTTATGGGAAAGAGAAATTGTTTCAACTAGGAAATTCTTGTAGGAGAAGGAATATGATTTCTACACTATTATAAATAAGGGGGGAAAGCATAGGTAAAAGGGGGTAACAAGTTGAAAGTTGAGGGGATGAAGAGTTGGCATCAGAATCATTACCATCAGACTTGTAAAAAATAAGAAGTAGAGCTGAGAAGCGTGTTTGAGTAATAAAAGTATCATCCTTTTTGTGCCCGTGGATGTAGGTCGGACCCAGATCCGCCGAACCACGTTAAATCTCTTCGTCGATTGGCGTATTTATCTGTCTTTTGCTAAGTTTGCTTTTGGTCCCTCATAACCAAACAAATTCACTATTGAGGGAGGATTATCTCGGGAGTAATATTCCCATATTGCCCCGAGACCAAAATCCACCGTCAATAATATTATTGCCCTTAACTTTCATATTTGGATTTTTATATGACCAATTCGGGTGCGTACTTGGATGGAATAAGCGGTTCCAAGTATAAATAAGTGGTGGAGATCCAAAAATAATTCCCATAGCTAGACTCTGAAAATTGAGATAAAATATTATTAGTGATTTCAAATTTTAGAAAGGTTGTATTAGAAAATAAAACATAAATTAAGAAGCTACTTGCCATCAATGGACATGTTAAAGTAATTGCGATTCCAGAGGGAGATCTGGCTTGTTAATCTTTGAAAATGTTGAGTTAATTTATTAGCAAAACCAGTAAAAAAAAACATTAATCATTATTATTTCTTAAAAAATTATCACTTATCTGATCAGGAAAATTAATTGCATTGTTGTCTATTTAACACTCGTTTATGAAAGATTAAGAAAAGAATATTAATTATTGTCTATAAAGGTGACAAAAAGAATTGACGAATCGAATTCTAAACGAATTGAATTACAATGTGATAGATTCGTATTCGATTCGTTTATTAAAATAATCGAATATAAATATTCGTTTAGTCATAATATTATTTAATAATATAAATTACCATAATTTATTTACATTAATTCTTCATAAATATATACATATGAAATACCTAATTAGTAATTAATATATTTACTGAAAACAACTCACAAAATATTAGTAATATTATTTTTTCAATGATAATTAGCCATAATTTCTCGAATCTTAATTGAAAAATAACAATTACCAGTAAAAGAAAATAATTAAACAAATCCTAATAATAAATGAATCGAATTAAATTGACAAATTTATTAAACGAATTCATTAGTTTAAAACGAATTGAATCAAATAAATAAATAAATCTTAACCTAAATTACCACCTCTAATTATTTATGGTAAAATACCTTCTCTATTTCAACATCAGTTAGCTGGTTGATGGCTTGAACATAAATGTTCATCAGTAATGCTGGCCCCAAGGCCTGAAATATAAAAAATGTCATTCCAATAAATAATGGAAAAGTTACGAAGAGCCCCCACTGTTTGTTGAAATTAATCATTTTGTCTTTAACTATTCTTCTTTATAATCTTTTATTGATCGATGGTGGATTTCACAAAGGAATTTTTTTGAAGATATGGGTTTTTTAAACATAAAGAGATAAATAATTAATTGATTTAAATAACTGGGACTTTTAAAAACGAATTGTTTTCTTTGTCACTTAAAATTTACCTTCATTACTCCTGTGAAAAATGTGGGAGTCAAATCATCGAGATATTGCAGTGGAAGAAAACAAATGGATGTTATTGCTACAATCTGATTAACAAAAATAATAATAATAATGTTGACGGTGGATTTTGGTCTCAGGGTAATACGGGAATATCACCTTCGAGGGAATCCTCCTTCAACGGTGAATTTATTTGGTTATGGGGGACCAAAAGCAAATTTAGCGAGAGACAGATAAACACACCAATCAACAAGGAGATTTAACGTGGTTCGGTGGATTTTGGATCCGACCTACCTCGCCGTCCCGTGCATCACTAGCATCAGTCTTAAGGCTTACCCCCCACTTGGTCATCTCCTTTTTTAACCAAGATTTTATCTCATTGGTCGTACCACCACGTTGTTTCCTGTGCCTTTCTACGCGTCCATTGCCTTGGGTGTGGTGTTCCCTATGTTTTGAAACTTCTCGCGCATCCTCGCTATATTCCCTTTCTTCTCTTCTGGAGTTGTGGAGGCTATTATAAGAGGGATCGGGCGATTGTCCTTTTTGTCCTATTCCCTCTTCTTCCCATGTGTCATCTGTTTGTGAATCTTTTTCTACAATCACGGATTTTATTCGGTAGGGGCCCTTCCTCCTGGGTTCATCATCCTCACTTGTATCTACCACCCTTTTTCATTTTGCTCTCTCACCTGCGAAACATTTTTGTTTTGGGATAAGCGATAAGTCGCCCCCGCCTTTTAATTTTATTTTCCAGAGATTTGTTTTTGTTTTTCACTGGTCTGATAAGGGGACGCCCTTGCCAGATTCGGTAGGGTTTCAAAAGGTTGATTCACTTCCCTTCTGAATAAGTCCCACTTGATTAATCGGCTCGGGGCTGGATTCGTTCCGCCGAGGCCACTTGATTAATCGGCTCGGGGCTGGATTCGCTCCGCCGAGGCCACTTGATTAATCGGCCCGGGGCTGGATTCGTTCCGCCGAGGCCACTTGATTAATCGGCTCGGGGCTGGATTTCATACCGCCGAGACCACTTTGTCTTTCTCAGCTCGGGGTCGGGGTACGTCCCACCAAGTGTGCCCTTCGGTTTGGGGACGTAACATTCCCCCAGGTCCAAGTGCCTCTCTTCATTCGGGGTCGGGTTACGTCCCACCGAATCAGCCCTTCGGACTGGAGACGTAACATTCCTCCAGGTCCAAGTGCCTTTCTCAGCTCGGGGTCGGGGTACGTCCCACCGAGTCAGCCATTCGGACTGGGGACATAACCTTCTCTCTGGTCCAAGTACCTTTCTCAGCTCGGGGTCAGGGAACGTCCCACCGAGTCAGCCCTTCGGACTGTGGACGTAACATTCCCCCAGCTCCAAGTGCCTTTCTCAGCTCGGGGTCGGGGTACGTCCCACCGAGTCAGCCCTTCGGACTGGGGACGTAACATTCCCCCAGGTCCAAGTGCCTCTCTTCATTCGGGGTCAGGTTACGTCCCACCGAGTCTACCTCTTTGGACTGGGGACGTAACATTCCCCCAGGTCCAAGTGTCTTTCTCAGCTCGGGGTCGGGTTACGTCCCACCGAGTCGATCGTCATCAGCATAAGGGCAAAGCATTTTCTCCACGGATAGATATCGGGATCCTCGTTGACTGAGCACATGAAGGTGGCAGGAATGACCAGATTTGCAGCCAAAGCATTTTTTCTCTGCGGTTCCTGGAGTGACCACCGAAGGATTCATCGGCACACCATCTTTTTTTATAGTTCCCGGCATCAACTCGCAAACTCGTTGTTACCGAGAACTAGGGGATAAATGTTGATGGTGTTTTCAGGACCTATGTTATTTAAAGAGTACGACATGGGTAAAAAGGGTAATTCCCTTCTTGGGCGAGATCGTTAAAGCCGACCCGACCACAACAGGTAGAGACCGAGCACTTGATGATATGTGACCGACCATTTGAGATCGGATGACCGGGCATTATCAGATCGACAGTAATATTCTCAGTTCAAAGGACTATCATGACCGACCACATGAAGACCGACCAGATAGCGAGATATGCTCCAGAAGATGACACCCTATTCTTACGGAAAATGGATAAAGTTGTCCTACTTTCATGGGGTAGAGTAATAAGTTAATATCCTAATAGGATAAAGGAAGTAAATGTAGTTTTGATTAGGAATCCTTATGGGAAAAGATGATAGTTTTGACTAGGAATCCTGATAGGAAAAGGAGACCATCTCCAATTGGGAATTCTTGTACAAATAGGAATATGATTTCTTCACCATTATAAATAGGAGGGTAGAGTGAGTACAAGGGGAAGGCATCAAAAAATTAGTGATCAGAATCATCAAGCTCTCATTTGTAAAAACAAAAGAAGAGACCTGAGAAGCGTATTGAAGTAATAAAAAGTACCATCCAGTTCTCGTCCGTAGACGTAGGTCGGATCCAAAATCCACCGAACCACGTTAAATCTCCTTGTTGATTGGTGTGTTTATCTGTCTCTCGCTAAATTTGCTTTTGGTCCCCCATAACCAAACAAATTCACCGTTGAAGGAGGATTCCCTCGGAGGTGATATTCCCGTATTACCCTGAGACAAAAATCCACCGTCAACAAATAATAATAATAATAGTCAAATATTTCAATTAAATCATCATATACTTCTTTAAGAAAAATAATAGAAAGATTAAAAGGAAATTAAATGTGAACTGAAATATGAATTAAAATTACTTACAAAGTATATATATTTTAACGGTTAAAAATAATTATAATTATAAAATATCCATATTTTAGTCCACATTTAATCTCATTTTAATCCAACAATAAGTAACTCACAGTGCCAATACTAGTGAAGGGACGAGTAAGGCGGAAGAGTGGATTTAAATTCTTGATGAAAACATTCTGAAAGTTCGTTGAATTATTATCATCCTTGGATTTAGCCCATCTGAAATGCCAAGAATGCAAAATTAAATTATACTGTAAAACATACATAGAATAGTCTCGATCGAATATGGATCGGTGAGTTGTGCTAATTTTTATTTATTTATTTATATAATTTCCTAAGTTATGGGATAATATTATAAACTAGTATTTTCATTATTTTATATTCGTAATGAAAAATGATAAACCTATAAATGGGAGAAAAAAGAATGACAAAAATTAATCATAATATATATATATATATATACAGTGTTAAAATTATTTTTTTAACAACATAATACATTTATTTTATAATTAGTTTTTATTACTTTATACATATATCAATACTCCTTCGTAATAAATACTAATAGAATAAATTTAACACTATGTTATAGTCATTTTTATTATAACTGACAATGAAGTTATATGGTTGCAATAAATAAAGAGAAATATACATGGGAAATGTGCAAAAGCCAAAAAGTGTTTAGTGAAATTTAATCAACAAGAGCCGTGATTTAGTGATGTAAGGTTCAGTATCTTATATTGAGGTTTTGGGTTGAATGCAGGAAGTGCATTTCTTGTAAGAGTCTGAGACAGCCGAGAATTTACATGCTCCGCTTAAGCCCGAAATGACTGATTTGGCGGTGGGTTTCGAACGATTTCAATATATATATATATATATAGCGAAATTTAACGAAATCCCCACATCCTTAAAGAGTCGGTTTTAAGGTTCAAGATGAATTTTAATCCTAATTCAAAAAGCTGATCGGGATTTGAGACAATTTTTTATTACGAATCACAATCGGGACGAGACTAGATTGAGATGAACATCTCAATTGTCATCCATGTCTTGTGTGTTACAATAAGAACCAAAATATTTATAGCAAAAATCATATATGAGTGTTTTATTTAATTTTAAAATATCATGAGGATTTCACTTAATTTCATCAAATATCAAAGGAGTTTTGTTATTTTTCCAAAAATACATCTTTTATGAAAAAAAGAAAGAGAGATGAATTATTAATGGGATTATGAGACTTGGACAGCAAACATAGAAAATTTGAAAAAAAAAACTGCATTGAAAAATGAAACTAATTGACAAAAAATATTAAAGAAGTAGTGAAGACTCCTGGTGAAAGGAGAGACTTACCAGCCTGTTGTAAAGGATGGTATTTGGGAAAGAAGCTTGAAATGGTAATGCATTTGAAGCAATGACAAAAATTTACCTGAAAAACACTTAATAAATGCCAAGTCCAGTGCTATGTGAAAGGCCCGTGGCAACTCGCAAGAAATTCTAAAAAAGGGCGCATCAAAGAAAACGACAGAATCTGATTTAGTCCACCAAAAAAAAAAAAAAAGATGGTGATGTTTATGTTGAAGACAGCAAAGCATGCTCATGCATGCATACTCAGTAGTCAGCACCGAAAGTTGAAGTTGACAGCATGAAGAAGAACCAAAATCCACCGAAAGAATGAGAGGACTTGCCTCCAACTTGCTGAACAGCTGCCAAACCTTGTGACACTGTTCACACGATTTGAGCACTATATAAGGAGCCCTAAATCCATTAGAAAATCATCCCAGAATTTGTAAGAATAGAGAGTAAAGATGGTTGAGAGTTTTTTGTAAAGCTTGGGGTATAAAGCTTTGTAATTATTTATTTGTGTAATATAAAGAAGAATTTTCTCTCACATCTCCTCTATTGTGTGTGTTTAATCACAACAAGTGGTATCAGGAGCTAAAGTTCCACGGAGGGATCCCGAAACTCGGAAACTGAGATTCGGTTCGGAAAATCGGTTCTGACGAAAGTTGTCGAAAATCGATTTTGAGCATACCATCAGACTTTTCACGGCGAGACGAGCACAGTGGTATTTTCCGGCTAACGAACGGAGACCTGAGGAAGCCTCACGCGCGACACGCGCCGGTCAGAGGACTCTTCATGCGCCCCACGCGCAATTCACGCGCTCCAGAGGTTGAAGACGCCGAGTCAGCCGCCACGTCAGCGTCCAGTCAGCGCCCAGTCATCGACACGTCAGCAAACCCTGCACAGTCAACAGCCCAGTCAGCAGGACACGTGGCATCCAGTCAGCGCCACGTCAGCAAGTGCCACGTCAGCAGTGCCACGTCAGCGGTGTCTGGTAAATTTCAGATAGGTTCATGTACTTTCTGGAAATTACTATTTAGCCATATACTTTCAGAAAATTTCAATTTTGTCCTTGAAATTTTTGGAAATTGCAAATTAGTCCCTGAACTTTTCCGTAATTTCACTTTGGCCCCTAAACTTTCGGAAATTACTGTTTGGCCCCTGTAATTTCTGAAATTTGCAAATTGGTCTCTATTCGGATTTTGACAAACGAAGTGTCATTTCCACAATTTTTGACCATTCCGGACGCAACGGTGAGGTCATTTTTTTGAAATTCTGCTTAGAATTTTTGTGATGGAAGGGGGCGACGGAAAAATGATTTTGTTAACCAGTACCAACTATTTCACATGGAGATGAAGGATGAAAGACCTTCTGTATGTGAAGAACTATGATGGATCGGTATTTCTGGAGGAGAAACCAGAATGAATATCCGATGAGAAGTGGGCTAATCTTCACCAGAAAATATGCAGTACTATTCGTCAGTGGATCGACGATAGTATCGTGAACCATGTAAGTGAAGATGCAAATGCACGTGTCTTATGGAGAAAGCTGGAGGAGCTTTTCCGAGCAAAGAATGACAACAACAAGCTGTACTACATCAAGAAGATGATGAGTTTGAAATACCAGGAAGGTACAGCTGTGGCGGACCATATCAACGATTTCCTCGGCACCATGAAAAAACTGTCTGGATTGGGCATAGACTTCGGTGATGAGGTAAATGGCTTAATACTCCTTAATACGTTACCAGGATCTTAGGAAACGTTCAAATCTACGGTAATCAATTCAGCCGCCGATGAGAAAGTCACTATGGAGATGGCAAAGACCAGGATCTTCGAGGAAGAAAAGAGGACGAGAATGCATGAGTCAGCATCAACCTCAGAAGCTCTAGTGACAGAGAAGAACACCAGAAGGGGGGAGTAAAAGCCGGGGCCCAGAGAGATCAGACAAAAACTGAGGTAAATCTAAAACTAGAGATATTGAGTGCTATTACTGTAAAAAGAAAGGCCATATGAAGAGAGACTGCTACAAACTGAAGAACGAGCAGTCCATGAGAGATGGCGACTCTAATCAAGAAAGAGTTGCCATTACCACCGAAAAGACCTTCAAAGAATTCCATATTATATATGAAGAAGATGTTGTGAATCTTGCCAGCCACGAGACCAGTTGGGTGATAGATAATGGCGCCTCCATACACGCCACATCTCGCAGAGACTTATTTTCATCTTACACACCAGGAGACTACGGTGCTGTAAGGATGGGGAACGACGGACAGTCCAAAGTCGTCGGTATTGGAGACATCTGCCTTGAAACAGAGAACGAGACAAGGCTAGTGTTGAAGGGAGTCAAGCACATCCCAGATATCCGGTTAAACCTGATCTCAACAGGCAAGCTGGATGATGAAGGTTTCTGCAGCACCTTTAGTGACGGCACCTGGAAGCTCACTAAAGGATCAATGGTGGTGGCACGAGGTAAGAAAGATTAAACTCTGTATTTGATGCATGCTAAGCTTTCAAATAGTAGCATAAATACAGTCAACAATAATGAGGCAGCCGAGTTATGACATAAAAAGCTCGGTCACATGAGTCAAATAAGGATGGAGATATTACGCAGGCGGAATGTTCTTCCCGAATTGAAGAACTCACACTTACGGAAGTGTGAACACTGCATGGCTGGAAAGCAGAACAGAGTATCCTTCCAGAGATCCCCGCCTCAATGGAAATCGGAGGTACTAGATCTCATACATTCAGATGTATGTGGTCCGATGCCGACACGAACACTCGGAAGGTCACTGTATTTTGTGACATTCATAGATGATCATTCAAGGATGATATGGGCATACACCTTGAAGAGAAAAGATCAAGTGCTGGGAGTGTTCAAGGAGTTTTATGCTCTGGTGGAGAGAGAAACCGGCAAGAAACTGAAGTGCATCAGAACAGACAATGGTGGAGAATACATAGGTCCGTTTGATCAGTACTGCAAGATGTAAGGAATCCGACATCAAACGACACATCCGAAGACACCTCAACTGAATGGCATAGCTGAGAGGATGAACAGAACCTTGTGCGAAAGAGTCAGAAGCTTTCTGTCACAAGCCAAGCTGCCGAAGACATTTTGGGGGGAGGCACTCAACACAACAATACATGTTTTTAGCATGACCCCAGCAGTCGCATTAAAAGGTAATTTCCTAACCAAGCTTGGACAGGTAAAGAAGTGTCATATGAACACTTGCATGTCTTTGGGTGCAAAGCCTTTGTACACATCCCAAGGATGAGAGATCCAAGCTTGATACAAAGACGCGACAATGTGTCTTTATTGGCTATGGGCAGGATGATTTCGGCTACAAACTGTATGATCCTGTGGAAAAGAAGATTGTCAGAAGCCGAGATGTTATCTTTGTTGAAGACCAGACCATAGAAGATATCAGAAATGAGATGAAGAAAATGCCCCAACAATACAGAGATGTGAATCCAGGACCTCACACACTGATGCCAGTACAAGATGATGTTCCCAGACATGAGGGTACATGTGATGAAGCTCCCAGAAATGATGATCATGATCAACCACCAGTACCAGAAGCTACACCAACAGTTCCACAGAGAAGGTCTGACAGAGAGAGGCGACCTTCAACCAGATACTCTGCATATGAGTATGTGCTGCTTACTGACCGGGGAGAACCCGAGAGCTACCAGGAGGCTGTGGAAACAGATGACATAGAAAAGTGGGAGGAAGCCATGCAAGATGAGATGAAATCTTTGCATGACAATCACACTTTTGAGTTGGTGAACTTGCCAAAAGGCAAACGGGCTTTGAAGAACAAATGGGTGTACAGAGTGAAGCAACATGATCATACTTCACAACCCCGATACAAAGCCAGACTAGTCGTCAAGGGATTCAATCAGAGGAAAGACATTGACTTCGATGAAATCTTCTCTCCAGTTATGAAGATGTCATCCATCAGAGTGGTACTCAGCTTAGCAGCAAGCCTCGACCTGGAAGTTGAGCAGATGAATGTCAATACCGTATTTCTTCACGGAGATCTGGAAGAAGAATTTTACATGGAGCAACCAAAAGGCTTCAAAGTCAGCGGGAAAGAGGACTATGTGTGCAGACTCAGGAAAAGCCTCTACGGTTTGAAACAGGCACCGAGACAGTGGTACGTGAAGTTTGAGTCAGTTATGGGGGAGCAGGGATATAAGAAGACCACTTCAGACCATTGTGTCTTCGTTCAGAAATTTTCTGACAATGACTTTATCATCTTACTACTGTATGTAGATGATATGTTGATAGTTGGCCGGAATCAATCTAGGATTGATAATTTGAAGCAGCAACTGAGTAAGTCTTTTGAGATGAAAGACTTGGGGCCAGCTAAGCAGATTCTTGGCATCAGGATCGGACGTGATCGGAAAGCCAGGAAGTTATACTTGTCACATGAGGAGTACATCGAGAAGGTACTTCAGAGATTCCAGATGGACAAGGCTAAATCGGTTAGCACTCCTCTTGTTACCCACTTTAGATTGAGTTCACAACAGAGTCTCTCTACTGAGACATGGAAGGAGGAAATGAAACATGTTCCATACACCTCAGCAGTGGGAAGTCTTATGTATGCCATGGTGTGCACGAGGCCAGACTTAGCACACGCAGTTGGATTGGTCAGTCGGTTTATGTCAAACCTAGGAAAAGAACACTGGAATGCTGTCAAATGGATTATGAGGTATCGACTAGGCACATCCAAGATGAGATTATGTTTTGGAAGCGACAAGCCAGTGTTGATGGGCTACACCGATTCAGATATGGCAGGAGATGTGGATACCCAAAAGTCTACTTCGGGGTATCTGATTACTCTCTCAGAATGAGCTGTGGCATGGCAGTCTAGGTTGCAGAGATGTGTTGCACTTTCTACAACAGAGGCATAATTCATTGCAATGACAGAAGCTTGCAAGGAATTGCTGTGGATGAAGACATTCGTCCAGGAATTGGGTTTCAAGCAGGAGAAGTACACTTTGTACTGCGATAGCCAGAGTGCTATCTATCTCGGTAAAAATTCCACCTTTCATTCGAGGTCAAAACATATCGATGTAAGGTATCACTGGATACAGGACGTCCTGAGCTCAGGGCTGATAGAACTCAGGAAAATTCACACCGACGACAACAGTGCCGATATGTTCACGAAGGTTTTACCGAATGAGAAGCTTGAAATCTGTCGTGTCATAGCCAGGATGACAAAACTCTCCACATAGTCAGAGTGGGGAGATTCAGAGAACTATGATTGGCTTGATCCCAACTCAGGGTACGTAGGCAGTCATACAGATGCAGCCAGGGGAGGATCCTTTGAAGGATCCAGTTTGGGTGATTAATGATCGGCTCAGATTTTGAGGAAATCTTCACCGAGGGGGAGATTTGTTGAAGACAGCAAAGCATGCTCATGCATGCATACTCAGTAGTCAGCACCGAAAGTTGAAGTTGGCAGCATGAAGAAGAACCAAAATCCACCGAAAGAATGAGAGGACTTGCCTCCAACTTGCTGAACATCTGCCAAACCGTGTGACACTGTTCACACGGTTTGAGCACTATATAAGGAGCCCAAAATCCATTAGAAAATCATCCCAGAATTTGTAAGAATAGAGAGTAAAGAGGGTTGAGAGTTTTTTTGTAAAGCTTGGGGTATAAAGCTTTGTAATTCTTTGTTTGTGTAATATAAAGAAGATTTTTCTCTCATATCTCCTCTATTGTGTGTGTTTAATCATAACAGTTTATCTATAAATACTGAAATATTTTAACCATAATGCTAACTGCCGTAAATGGTGATTTTGTAAATTTATATCTCACTAATTTAATCCTCGACATGACGAATGTCATCTTATTAAATGTCGTCTTATCGCATGAAACACCTCGTTTTAGATAAAATTTATAATAATGCTACTCATATAAAGTTGAGATATAGTTTTGTATTCATAAGTCATGCATGTCATTCAATACTATGTGAATAAATCGTTGAAAATCTCACCGTCAAATCATTCTTTCCGGGTTTAAGTGTAGTAGGTAAAATCTTCGACTGTCCTAGATTCTTATAAGAAACGTATTTTCTGGATTCAAACTCAAGACCTGGAGATCAGGTCATGAATTTTACACCACTAAATCACTCTATTTAGGGACGATCATAATTAACACATTAAAGATATGACAATAAATATAAATAATTCTGAAATAATATAAAACTGATAGAACACAACGTGTCAACGTCATCAAAATAATCTAATTCATTCTAATTAGAGGATAAAAACAAAATTAAAAAACCAACTTAGCCCTTACAAAATTATCACCCTTAGGTAACCTTGTTAATGACTTAGTCGTATAGCCCTTGCATGATTGCACACGTGGCTTCATCCTAATTCTTGGCTTGTCACATTGCAAGCACACACTTTCAAAAATACCCGAAGTCAAATATATTTTCTCCGAGTAATTTTATAGTCCAAATGTTTGCATAATAAAATACAATATTCATGTAAAGATAAAACTTCACTCTCTCATGAGTCATGAAGATTTTGTTCGGCTTTCCAAGTCCTCTCCTTTTGTTGGTGGTGTTTTCAGTCATTACAGTGTTTAAACAGTATGACAGAGATATAAGGGGTATTTCCTTCAGGAACAAGGCCATTTTCAGCAAGGGATGATTTCTTGTTGACCGGACCGACCCGACCAGGTGACATGAAACGTGCTAACAGTCATGGCCGACCTCCAAGAGACCGATCCGGTAGTGAGATATTTCCCACCGCCTCACCCTTACAGGATAAGGCGATGAGACCCAGTGATTATTACAGGATAAGGTGACAAGACACGATGATAAATTGAGCAAGATATTTTCGGCCTAAAGGCCTTGGGGGAAGGACTCACATTAATAAGTTCACATGTGAGATATTATCAAGAGGGGGATGTCATCGCCTCTTTGCTAGTATAAAATGGGGGGGGGGGGGGTAACTCATTTGTAAGGGTTAGCATTTTGATAAAAAAAAAACATTAGCAAGAGAGAAAAAGCCAGTTAGTAGAGAGATCACAAAAGAAGAGTTAAAGAATTATCTTGTAAACACTACACTCGCACAAGTTGCTCGGTTTCAACACTGACTGATCACAAAACAGGTCGGCCGAGCACATTTGTGTAATAAAATACCCACCCGTTTCGTGCCCGTTGACGTAGGTTGGATTCAATCCGCCGAACCACATTAATACTCTGTGTTGATCCGTGTGTTATTTTCCTTTTGCCGAAGTTTGCTTTTGGTTTCTCATAACCAAACAAATTCACTATTGAAGGAGGATTTATCCTGGGAGCGATATTCCCTTACCGCCCCTGAGACCAAAATCAGCAGTCAACAGTTGGCGCCGTCTGTGGGGATTCAGCAAAAAGAAACTTACGTGTTAGGACGATGGCAGAAGGTGGAAACCACCGATCGTCGGAGAGCTCAACAACGGGATGAATGAAGAAGATGGAAGAAATTATGAGGAAAGATAGAGAGGAGAACCAAACCCTTTTGAAGTTCATGATGGATAAGCTGGAAAGAATGGAAAAGACGAATAATGAGAGACTTGAAGCTGGAACCAGCCGGAGGAGAAGCGAAATAACGGAACGAAAGAACGTGGTAGATGTGAGCGGGGATGATGAGCCCAGGAAAAAAAAACCTCTATGGGGTGAGGTCTGAGGTAGTAGAAAGAGATTTGCAAGCGGAAGGTATGTGGGAGGAGGAAGAGGAGAGCCAGTCGCCAAATTCTTCCAGTCGTAATTTTACATTTTTCCCGAATCTTAGCGAAGATATAGACATATTAGGACTTTTGCGTGGATATAGGTAAGTACAATGCACGACGATTCCCTTAACATAATTGTTTGTTGATTGATGATTGTTGTGAAAGTTCAAATATATATATATTGGTATAATTATAACTATATATATATGGAGATATTATATTGAGTTGTTGAAAGCATGAGAAATATGAATTTATGATTGTTGAGATGTGATTAATGGATTGAATATGAGATGTGATTGTATTGGATGATGTGTGCTGTTATGTTATGCTGTTAGGTTTTGGATAATAATGGCCAGAGATGAGATGAGATATGATAATATATTTTGCGTGATAATATGGTGAAAAACCTTGGGAGTATGATGAGAGATTCTCCCACTGATTTTAACTCACTCACACATATTTTGCGAGATAATATGGTGGGAAACCTTGGGAGTTGTGATGAGGTACTCTCTCATTGGTTTCAATCCACTATTATACTGGACTCGGATTAGCAACCGTGTTTGATGGATGTTTGTATTGTTGTGGGATGATTGCTTGAGATAATATTATAGTATATGTTATTTTCATATATATATATATATATATTATTGGTGAAGTCATGTTGAGAGTATGAGTGTTTTACTTACTGAGCTCTTTAAGTTCATTCCCCTTTTCCCAAACATTCTAGGTAGTCCGCCAGCACAACAGTAGCAGTACCAAAATTTGGTCCACGTGCCACAATTATTATCTTTGGGTTGGTCCAGATATTTAAGTCATCTTTTGTATATTTTTAAGATTTTTGTTGTAAACCATAATATTGGAGAGATATTCACTGATTTGCTAAATTTGTAATTTAAGATGTACTATTTGTGCATATTTATTGGATTTGTATGACATGTAGCATGTTCGAGCTAAAGAAGTCCGCGAACCTCTTTTTACGGTTGGGCCTGCTCTAGGGAGGACGTCGTGACAACATAGGTTAGGGTTTCTAAGCCCCAAAAATATAAGATAAACGTATGAGATTTTCTTGATATCACATTTCTGTTCGAACGACCCGATACATGGTTCAAAAGAGATGGGCATATGAACTTTCATTCGAACAACCAAATACTTTGTTCGGACAGTTTTCGTTAGAATGCATTTTGAACGAACTTCAAAACTGATCTTCAATGTTTGTCTAAATGTATCGAAACCTTGCCTAATTCATTATAACTAAAACAAACAAGTTATGAGACAGAATTTGCCAATATTTAAAACCCAAAAAGTAAAAGGGACAGATGGTGAATTTATAAATATGAAGAAAAACCTCAACCCTTGAGATAACTTTCAAGGTTGAGAGAGATTTAGTATCAATTATGCATTCTTTGTTCTATATACACAAATTGTGTATGATTGGTTTGATCTTTTACTAACAAAGAGATCAATTGATGCAGCATTGTACGAATGCACAAGTGACATAGCAAAACCATAATTATTAAAACAAAAATTGCTGAAAACATACATAAAGTTATTATATTGATATCTTTTTAAAAGACATCTCCCCTTTCTAGAGTTGGCCAATTCATTTTCAAAGGAGCCTGAGCCCTGCTCTCCTTCTCAGCGTACGAAGTGCATAAGGAAGAATTCGGCATAGTACAACTGCAGATGCGTTAATATTAACAAATTAGTCCTCAAGTAAATAATAAAACTTACTTGGAATTTGATTCACTATTCAAACATGAAAGTGTAATCACTTGCCTTAAAAATGAACATATAAAAAGATTGCATTGATTTAGTATCAGAGAGATCAATGGTTTGAGCTTGACGCCACAAAATGGCAGCAAGTGTGGAATGGCCTATTATCTGCAAGCAACAACAAAAAAAAAAAAAAAAAAAAATCTTAATAATGATTGATGATGATTACATCTGGCCAAAATTTATTGTAGAAATTATAGCAGTTCTTACGGTGACAATTTTGCATAACAGGAAAGGCGAAGAAGCTCCAGCTAGTACAGCAGCTCCGTAATCCATTAACAACATATTAACAGAAATCGAAAATACCTTAAAAAAGAAAACATCATTTGTTAGCAAATTATTATGCTGTATTGAGATTCATATCAAAGAAAATAAAATTTAATGTAAAAAAATAAAAAATACTCACTCTTTCTTTCCCTATCATAATAGGAAGCGTTCGAAGGCCAAATTTTTTATCACCCTCCACATCAGGTAAATCCTGTTGTAAGTGGAAATAAGTAAAATTATTTATGTATTGTTTTTTTATCTTTTTTTTTTTTTTCCCCCTCTGGTTCATATATGTATTCATTTCTGAATTACCTTTAAAAATGCAAATGCAACATTGAAGATGGCCATGAAAGCAGCAGCAAAAAACAGTGGTTTCGTGAATTCCACAGGTCTACCTAGCACATATTTCTATGTATATATTTATCAAATCCACTTCATTAGTGACTTGAAAGTATATAATTAGTTGCTATATATGGGAAAAATTAATAATTTGTTTATACCTGGACGTGTACAAAGTACGGAAATTGTATTAGTAATCCGTTCAGGATGATAAGGGTCACTGCAGCCATCAATGGACTGCCCTTCCATCTAAGAAAGGGAAGCTGCAAAATTTGGAACTCGGAAGAACAATTAGAAGACAGTTATTTATTTGATCAAGAAACCAATTTTATGAATCAATTTGGGTGCTTACATCGATGGAATAAGCTGCGCCAACTATCCACCATACGATGAGGCCGATAAAGAGTGGTGGAGATTTGAGCATGATCCCCATAGCCAGACTCTGCAAATTAATTATGACCAATGTTACAGATGTTACATTAACGATGTATTTAGGAAAATAAAGGGTAAAAAATTGAGGATTAAATTCGAAGGCAGTTGCTTACAGTCAATGTAGATAACACAGCAATTGCAACTCCCTCTCCCATTGAAAAATCTCCAGAAGCAAGTGGAAGATGAGGCTTGTTAACCTTTGAGGATGTTAATGTTAATTAAATAAGCTGATTTGTTAGCAGAGAAGCAAAATTAATTACGAAGCAACATTAAATAAGCATATAATTGATGTAAAAATAAATACCTTGTCTATTTGAACATCAGACAATTGGTTTATGGCAGCCACAAAAATATTCATCAGAATTGCGGGCACCGCGGACTGAAATATTCATCAATTAGAATTTATGTGTATATCCCAAAAAGAGTTTACGTGTTAATTTCTGAAAATAAAAACTAGGGCCTCTCTGTCACAAGAAGAATTTACCTTCAATACTTGCATGAAAAATGTAGGAGTCAATTCGGCAAGACTTTGTACCGGAAGCAAAGAAACTGATAATATCCCTATAACCTGATAAAATTTAACCAAAACAATTTGTCAATCATCATAAAATTATAAAAAGATATATAACAGGTGAAAAGCAACTCACAAGACTAATCCAAGCGAAGGGACGAGAGAGACGATAGAATGCATACAACTTCTTGTTTAAAACATCCACGACGCCCTTCCAATCATCCTCTGATTTTGATGATGCATGACCATCTTTTATGGCTAAAAGGACTGTTAATTTATTTAATGCTTTATGATTTCTAATTTTATTGTTACAAAAAACTGAACTTTGTGAGGGGAAATTTTGGGAGGAGCTTTTGATGGAGTGCTTCACTTTGTTGTTTTGAATTCTGTTTACCAACCCATGTATTTGCCTCTCTGGCGACTGGAATGTTTTAACAGATCCTGAAAATGAAAATGGCAATGAATAAAAAATCTATAAAATAATATTATATAAATATCAAAAGAAGCTCAAGGGAAACAAAAAAACCCATGTATTTGCCTCTGTGGCGACTGGAATATTAACAGATCCTTACCAACTTGTTGCAAATTATTGTATTTGAGAGAGAGGCATGAACAAGGATTCATTTGAAGCAACATTAATTATTGGCTCCTTCTTTCTTTATTCTTTACTCAGTGACGTGTCTTTTGCGGTGAGAATGTGTAGTGATAACTTGTAAGATTATCAAACACCTATATATAACTGTAAAGGGTCATTGAACATGGTGGCAGCCCAGCCGGCATGCTTTTTGAATTTTGAGCCATATGGTTGACCAAGAGTCTAAGAGTGAATATAAAAGTCCGGGAGTCGTTAAAGGTCATTCGATAGAACTTGATGGAGTGTTAATGTTAATATTAATAGAGTATGTGTTTTAACGTTTTATCAAGTAAATAAATTAATATTCATAAAATCATAATTTCATAAAATATGATTATTTATTGATGTTATCTTATATTTTAACATTTGTTTCATAATTTATAATATTTTGGTGTATATTTGTATCATCTATATTTTCTTATCTTGAATATTTCTGATAGATTCCAATCACTGCAATGGAGACGAACACAAAATAACTGTTTTCAACAGCCTTTCTAATAATTCAGTAACTTTTTTCAATATAATTTATTTTATTATATAATAAAAATTAAAAAGCTATTAAATAAAAAATTATTACAATAAGAAAATATATTTTTTGAATCATTGGAAACCCCTGCAGTTAAATCACTCATTCCAGGCTTAAGTGGAACAGATAAAATCTCCGACTGTCCCAAGCTCTTACAAAAAATCACTCTTTGGATTTGAACTCATGACCTTAAGGTGAGATCCTGAGCCATACACCATCAAACCACGCCCCTTTAGGGACACAAAAAGAAAACATAAAAGAATAGACTTAATATATATATTTTTTCCAAGTTAAAGATTACAAAAGTAAAATATTATTAATATTATATCATGCACAATTCAATATAATCTAGCAAAAAGCAAAATTATTAAAATAAGAAAACCTATAACACATTAAAATATGAAAGCCTACCAAAATAAGAAAATCTATAACATAGTAAAATAAGATATTAACAAATGATATTATTATTATTATTATTATTATTATTTTATTTTTGGAAATTTTTGGAAACCCTATCATCAAACCATCCATTCTGACTTAAGTGAAACAGATAAAACCCCGACTGTGATAATGTTAATTTTATTTTAAATGATATTACGTTAACAATTAATTATAGTTTTTTTTTTTTTTTTTTTTTTTTTTTGGAAACGATGGAAACCCCGCCACCAAACCACCCATAAAAATAGATTCCTATATATTTAATTCTATGAGTGTCTTGTCAAATAAAATTAACCGATCATTGATCACCGACGGCGAGAATTAAAACCAACTTTCAAAAAATCAATCGGTAAATTAAATTGGACCGTTTCAATTTAAAAAAACAAAAAACAAAAATTAAAATTTAAAACTTATATATATATATATATACATATAATTGTAATTTTTAATTAAATAAAATTATTAATTAAAAATTAATAATTTACTTTACGAAAGTCTCATTACCTAACATCTCCACTTACTTTTCAACAATGCCTAACATGTTCAGAAAAAATCGGTTCATAATTAAGTGGAAACAGAATCTACTCAATTAAATAGGATATCATATTAATCGGTTCTAATTCAATTCCGCCTGGAATATGAACCTATTCAATTAAATATGATACTTTATTAATCGGTTCCAATTCAATTCCGATGCCCAACATTAATCTTCTGTAGTATGAGCTTTGTAGCCTTATTATTCACTAAACGAAGAGCCTCACAATAGTACCAACTGACAGAATGAAGGAAAAGTAACATTCCATAAACCATATTGCCACAAACCAATGAACAAAACGAAAACAATTGTTCCAGCAACAGAAGGGCCCAAAGTGCAAGAAACTGACAATCAAAGGTTCAAATACTGAAGAAAGTTAACTCATCTAAGTTAGAAAGTAGCAAAATCTTATGTAAACTGATATCATGTCCTAATGTTTTTTATCCAGGAAAAATAATGGAACAATGACCTAAGTCTACAGAGTTTTGATGGAATTACTTGTCTGAAGTAAACTTCTCACGCACTTGCAGACCTCAACCCTGTAGCAAAAAGGAAAAAAAAGAGAGAAAATGACACAAAATGTTTAAGAAACCCTAGACAAACAAGCAAAAAACACTACGTTCCTCAGAAGATAGAGTTTGATTGAAGGAAAGTGAAGGTGTAAGAAAGTGAACCGTTGAGCCTGCAGCTACAAGGGGTTAGTCTTCGGTCCATATGATAAACAGGTTGGCTTTTGCCTAGGTGAAACGGAAAGAATAATATCTTCAAGGATGGAAGCAATGGATCAATACTTTCATTTGCTGATTGGAGGATTTCAAATATTCCCTCACTCTCTAAGGCCTATTTTCGTGGAACTCTTAAACAGAACTATGCCAAACAGAATCTTAAAACTCACTTTGGCAAATTCGGTTCAAAATTTGGTTCCATAGATCAGTTCCTTAGTCCAATTCCGATTCTGATTCCTCCATTTTGGAACCAGAACCGAATCGGTTACAACCGATTCCGATTCCAACCTATTAAGAATATTCTCAAAACGGAAACTATAATTACATTCCTATTATCAATCTATATTCTAGGCAACTGATGATTTATATTATTTGTATACATATTTAGAATTTATTTATTATTTTAGTTTTCTTGTATTGCCTATATAAAGACTGTTATATTGTAAATATATTCAGATTGAAATACAAAGAATATTTACCTCAATATCTAACATGGTATCAAACGAATTTTTCTCTGGGTCCTATTAATTTTCCAGCTCCGGCCACCGCCACCGCCACTGCTTCAGTGTGTGTACTGCATACACCTCTGCTCTCCACCTGTTCTTCACGTGCCGTCCCCTTTATTACAGTTACTCTGTCTGGTTGTCTCATTCAGGATAATTTTTTCGCTCATTTTCACCATGGACAAGTCAGACATCTCCCAACCAATTTAGATACTCCTCGATGGTCACAATTATGTTCTCTAGGCCCAAGCCATTTGCATCTTTCTCAAAGACCGTAAACTCTGGTGTTACATTACTCGTATCTTTACTGAACCGGTTCAACATAAAACTGACAATGACGATGATTTTTCTGATCGCCTGGAAGATTGGGAAAGTCAGAATCACAATATCATTACCTGGTTTCGCAACTCCTCTGTCCCTACCATAAGTCTTCAATTTGGTTGTTTTCACACAGCCAAATCCCTCTGGGACTTTCTTGCTCACTGATATACAACCACAAATTTATCTCATCAGTATCAGTTGATTTGTCGCCTCCACATAATGCGTCAGGAACCTGACCAATCTATTACTGAATTCCATTCTCAGATGCAGTTTCTCTGGGATCAATTGGCTCTCTCTGAGCCCCATTGGGACAATTTTACTGATGCTGTCAAATTCACCACCTACATAGATCGCCAAAGACTAATTCAGTTTCTCATGGCACTTGACACCAAGTTTGAACCCATTCGCGTCTCCTTGCTTAATCAAACTCCACTACCCACTCGTGACTCTGCCATTGATAAACTTATTTCAGAAGAAACTTGTCACTCTACTAGCCGCATACAACATACAGAGACTGTTCGTGCCACACTCTCTTCCAGTTCTTCCTCCGTGAAACCCTACTCTTACTGTAAGTTGCTCGGGCACTTGATCCTTAAATGTCCAACACACCGTTGCAGAATATACCATAAGTTGTGTCCTGGCCATTTTGATCGCGACTGTCCTACTTGTTATGGTTGGTACTCGGAGTGCCAATCCGAATCATATTTATGTCCGATTCATAAATACGAGCAATTATATTTTCCATAATATTACTAATTTAATGGTTGCTCCCTTGTCTTTTATACACTTTTTCAATCTAATTAAGATTGTATATCTGATTATGATTAGATCGAAACTAAATCTGGTTTAGTTATACGTGTATATTAGACAAAGACCCTATGATTTACAATATAAGGACTTTTATCATTTATATATTCAAGTAATCTAATTACAAAATGATAAAATAAAATTTTCATTGTCACATAGTTAATTTCTACAAAAACCACAATGTCTTTTACATATAGTGACGCTATTGATCATAATTGTCCAACAATCTCCCACTTGGCCTATAGCCAGTCACTCAAGTATCTAACACCTAAACTATGTACATGTCGCTCAAACTTTTGCTGAGGAATAGCTTTCGTCAGCGGATCCGATGTATGATCTCACGAATAAGATGGAAACATCGAAGAACATGCTTGGATCATTGATGAGACCTCAGTTCCTTAGCTTAGGCTATAACCCCGTTATTGTCACAATACAATGGAACGGGCTCAGCTGCTAACGGAACTACTCATAATCCAATTAGGAATTTACGAATCCAAACTACCTCTTTTGCTGCTTCAGCTGCAGCAATATATTCTGATTCTATTGTTGAATCGACAACAGTCTCTTGCTTGAAAGATTTCCAGCTTACTGCTCTGTTGTTCAAACAAAATATGTACCCAGATTGCGACTTACATTCGTCTTTATCGGTTTGGAAACTTGCATTGGTGTACCATGTTACCTCAAGTTCTCCATCTCCATAGATTAAGAAAGCATCTTTAGTTCGTCTAAGATACTTAAGGATATTCTTAACCGCCATCCAGTGACCATCACCTGGATCGGCCTGATAGGGACTGCACATGCTCAAAGCATACGATACATCAGGTCGAGTATATATCATGGTGTACATGATCAATCCGACTGCTGAGGCGAATGGGATCTGACTCATGCTGTCTCTCTCATCTTGAGTTTTAAGACACATGTCCTTAGATAGAGTGACGCCATGTGACACTGGCAACAGTCCCCTCTTAGACTGTTCCATGTTGAATCTCTTCAACACTTTGTCAATATATATACGCTGGGAGAGTCCAAGCAGCTTTCTAAATCTATCCCGGTAGATCTTTATTCCTAGAATAAAAGCTGCTTCTCCCAGATCTTTCATGGAGAATTTTAATGAAAGTCAAGCTTTAATCGATTGTAGCATGGGAATGTCATTGCCAATAAGCAATACATCATCAACGTAAAGGATAATGAATGTCAGTGCTCTCCCACTAACCTTCTTATATACAGAAGGATCATCCCCGTTTTGAACGAAATCATATTATTTTATGATCTCATCAAAAAGTTGGTTCTAAGAACGCGATGCTTGATTTAATCCATAAATGGATAGATTTAACTTACAAACCTTGTTTGCAAGTCTTGGTATGACAAAACTGTCAGGCTGTTGCACATAAACATCCTACAAAATGTTTCCGTTAAGGAAATCAGTTTTGACGTCCATCTGCCATATCTCGTAATCAAAATATGCAGTAATAACAAGTATTATCCGAATGGATTTAATCATGGCAACAGATGAAAAAGTTTCGTCGTAATCGACACCATTTCGTTGACGATACCCTTTCGCTACAAGCCTAGCTTTGTACGTTTGTATGTTGCCATCCATATCGGTCTTATTCTTGAAGACCCATTTACAACCAATAGACTTTACGCCTTCTGGTGCATCAACCAGTGTCCAAACTTGGTTGGTGTAAATGGAATCCATTTTGGATTTCATGGCATCTTGCCATAAAGTGGAGTCGATACCTTGTATCCCTTCCTCATACGTAGTTGGTTCGTCTTCCTCAATAAGATTAATATCCACATAAAGTGAGATCAGAAACCAATACCTCTCAGGTTGTTTTCTGACTCTCTCCGACCTACGTGGTTCTTCTGTATTCGAAGATTGTGGTACAATCTCATCCCTGATGAACTGTTCATGTTCCGTTAAGGATTTTGTGCCTAGAACAATATCATTTCGATTTTCATCGAGTTCTACTTTCCTCCCACTTACAACTGCATTTATGAATTCATTTTCAAGGAAAACCGCATGTAGAGCAATAAAAACTTTTTTCTCTTGTGGGTTGTAGAAGTAATATCCTTTGGTTTCCCTTGGATAACCTACAAATAGGTATTTATCCGATTTGGGTTAAAGTTTGGTACCTTCCAAACATTTAACGTATGCCCAGCATCCCCAAATATTCAAGAATGAGAAACATGTCCGTATCTCATGCGGAGTCTATTGAACAGACTTTGATAGAACCTTATTCAAAATAAGTATTGCACTGTTCAATGCATATCCCCAAAAGGAAATATGTAGCTCAGTACGACTCATCACTGACCTTACCATGTCCAACAAAGTTCGGTTTCTCCGTTCGGACACACCGTTTAATTGAGGTGTTCTGGGAGGAGTCCACTGTGAAAGAATATCATACTCTTTCAAGTAATCAAGAAACTCATTTCTCAAGTATTCTCCACCACGGTCCGACCGTAATGTTTTAATACTTTTCCCAGTCTCTTTGAATTTTTCAAAGGTTTCTGACTTGTGTCTCATAAGATACACATAATCATAACGAGATGCATCATCCGTAAGGGTTACGAAGTATTCATATCCACCTCTAGCCTAGTTAGACATGGGTCCACATACTTCACTATGAACGAGGGCTAACAGTTCAGTGGCACATGCGCCTTTACCGCTAAAAGGTGTTTTAGGCATTTTGCCTAATAAACAAGATTCGCAGACGTCATATAAATTTGGATCAAATCTGTCCGAGTACCCACTCTTCGAAAGTGTGGATATGCGAGTCTTGTTAATGTGTCTCAGACGACAATGCCACATATAAGTTTCATCTTTGTTAATTAGTTTAAGCCTTTTATTTGTTACATTATATGTTTGAGATTGATTTATATTCAAAATATAAAGACCATTATTTATATCAGCATTGCATATCTTCATATCATTTTTATACATAAAACACCCAGTGTTTCTAAATACAAAAGTATACCCACATTGGGCTAATAAAGATACAAATATAATATTCCTAGTCAAAATAGGTACATAATAACAGTCTGAAAGATTAAGTACATGCCCTGAGGGCAGTTCTAAAATATAAGTCCCAACGGCCAAAATGGCTACTCGAGTCTCATTTCCAACGCGTAGATCAATCTCCCCTGAGGCCAATCTCCTAATCATCAGCAGATTCTGCATATCAGTACATATATGAGTACCACAACCAAAATCAAAAATCCAATTTTTTAAAACTAAAAGTAGACATGTTTATTTCTATAACAAACATACTTGAAGCCAGTGCCTTGTCCGCTTTAATTTCCTTCATGTGCGCCTTGCACTCATGACAGTCACGCTTCCAGTGACCCCGTTTGCCACACTGCAGACATACATCATGAGATTTGTCATTTGTCTTCCCAGAAGACTTTGACGATTTAGCCTTGCCCTTATTATTATTATTATTCTTTTTATTATTCTTCTTTACACCTCCAGTCGCCTTAGGCCAAGCCCTCGGAGACTGAGATGTTGAAGCGAAGTGCACCTCGCGCTTTTGGCCCTTCATTAGCTCTTTCTCTGCTTTTTTAAGCATAGCCATCAACTCTCCAAGAGTGTCTTCTTGGTTCAACATGTTGTAGTTCATGATGAACTCGCTCCAGCTGTCAGGAAGAGACTGTAAGATCAAATCTATAGAGTCTCAGCCTCGAAAACTATGCCCAACTGTCCCAGTTGTTCGATGTCAGCAATCACCTGTGACACATGGTGCTTAACAAATGTACATTCTGACATGCGAGCGCGAAAGAGCTTCTTCTGAAACTCATACTTCTGCGATCTAAGGTTAGATCGGTGAAGATCCTTCAATTTCAACATTATAATATATGGATCCATTCCCTTATTTTGACGCCGAAGTTGAGGGGTCATCCCAGCGAGCATGACGGATTGAGCAGTTGAGTTGTCATCGCTGTGAGTCTTCCAAAGCTCAAGCTCGAGCGGCTGCTCATTTCCGGGCTTATGCCCGAGAGGTCTCTCTATCGTATAGAGCATTCTTTCAGCCCCCAGGATAATCATGAGGTTCATTTCCCAATCAGGAAAGTTTGAACCATTAAAGACATTCTCCCCCATGATAATATCCCTAACTCCGATCTTTCCAGCCATCTTAATTGCAATAGTCTAACTATTTAATTAACGATATTTGGGTACAGTCCAACTGTTACAAGAAAAATAATAAAATATTAGTCCATAAATGAAATAAAATGAAAGCGCGTAATGCCAAGTATTTGAATGAAATTACAAATTCAATATTGGCCTCCCATTATTTTTCGGCGAGCCTCTAACCCTCTATTGAGTACTCGGGAAACCTAGTTTCCGAGTGGGCTATGATCCCGTTAAATAACACACAACCTTGAATTTGGTTAACAAGTTGTATGATATTTAACTAGGTAGATCTCTAAGATCAATTGGATCTCATCCAATTCCTAGATCCGGTATGTGGACATCCAAGTCCGAAACATATATACAATATATATGCCAATATATTCAATATATATTCATAACCTATTTCCTCTAAATCAACAATGTCTTTTACAAATAGTGACGCTATGGGTCATAATTATCCAACAATAGGACCATCAAAAAGAGAGGAATTAATCGTGCTTATGTCTGAACGACTGGTTGAAATGATTAACTGTGCTGATGTTTTTATTGCTTTGCCAGGTGGCTTGGGTATGATGGAGGAAATTTTTACAGTGTT